>CM036316.1:35323224-35908759 GCA_020567845.1 Rhododendron henanense subsp. lingbaoense | reverse complement strand
CTTCAGTGTATTCAAATTCAGACCTTTAGATCTTGCGTTAAAGGTGTCATTCTTGGTTTTTGAGCGGTTGATTGTTGGATAAAACAAATATCTTGAATAAATTTGTGAAGATGAGTATGATTGCCATGTGTGTGTGGATTTGATGTAATAATGTAATACATCAATGTAACTGAGATATTTTTGGAATCGCATACTTCACTGCATACTCTTCCCAACATCAACCAGGTTATAGAAGGGTCCCTTGCTGAATGTGCTGGAATACTGAGTGGTGATGTTATTGTTCAATGTGCTGGCAACTTTGTCCGGAGTGTTTTGGAGGTATATCACTTTTGCATGATCGTTTGTAATAGTTGAATTCATCGAAATGTAGTGTTACTTAATACTTACAAACTCTTTTTGAGACGTCTCCCAACTCCCAAGTAAGTTTATGCAGAATCTTCCAAAATTGTTACGTTAACTAAGTTTGTGCCTGGTTTCCATTACTGTCATGCAGTCTCCCAAGCCAAGTTGTATTATATTCAAGCTCAGCTCGGCAATTCTTAACAGTGTTTGAGCTTGGCTCTGGAAATTTTGAGAGCCCTTGAGCTCAGCTTGAAAAGTGTAAACTGATTTTTTTGGTGACAGATCAATCCCATGAATAGAGCGAGAATGAATTCAGACATCTCTTATCTAGCCTAAAACTGCTTGAGTTTGAGTTTGGATTTTGGACTCTTTATTGGGTGCTTGCCCGTGAATAGTTGTGTTAGAACTGTGGCTCATATGTTAAGTATGAAAAGATACTAAGGCCTTCTAGAGAGAAGGCCAGATGCCGGAGCAGAGCGGAGCGGAACGAGTGGCGCGAAGTCGTACAAGGGTATTTTTGGGATACGGGCCAAATACCAGGTTAGGGTTAGAATAGAGTCGGTATAAATACTCTATGTTGTAAACCCTATTTCGTAACTGTGGTAATAAGAACAGTAGCCGCTCTCGCTCTCGTGGACGTACCCGGTATTGGGGAACCACGTATATCTCTGTGTTGATTCCTTTACTGTTTTTATACTCGTAAATCGTGCGTGTGTGTGTGACGATCCTAACAAGTTGCAAGGTAAAAGCTATCTATATGGGTACTTGGCCTGATGATTTTGAGGTCCTGGTCCAAGCCGTTAATTTGGGGGCCGTTACGAGACTGTATTTCTTTCGGCCAATAGACCGTTTTATCTTCTCGTTACAGTTTATCATTTTCGACTTTCGCTACGATTTATTTTTGTTCAATCCATTTCCTATTGTTTCAGTTTTATGGAATTATCTGGGACAAGCGTGGGGAATCTGTGGAGGTGGTGGTGTTAAGATCTAGAACCGGCGATCATTTGAATCTGACTCTGAAGGTTGGTGAGACTAGCTCAGATAAAATTAATAGGTAAATATCTTGAAAGTATCTTGGTTAATTTCTGCGTATACGCGTATATCATCTTCAAAATGGATGTAAATTCATGGGATCTTTACTACTGTCAACTTGTACGATGTTCTTTTGATTTCCAACCTCTCTATTTCTGGGATGAATTCCACCAATTCATTAATTGAGATTTCCTTTCTATATAGTTTTTTGGAAATATCTTCCCTGTCATGAGGTGGTTATATAATATGCTTCAGTCTGAAATTTTTTTTTTTTTTTTTTGTGTTGCCTTCTCAGATGGCCCCTCCCCACAATGTGCAAGGTAGGCGTTAAAAGAGTTAGGTAATACAGTTGCTTTTTTGGAGCGGTGTTTTGTTAGACTGTAAATTGCAGGACATAAATCCTTCGAACTGTTGAAAGTGGGCATCTACTAACTATGGGCAATATTTATTGCTACCATCCTATGTAATTTCCTGGTTTATTGCTACAATCCCATGAATTTACTTATTTATTATTTCCCCCTTGCTATGTGTGGAAAATCATTATAAAGGTTGCACCTTTTTATTGGAGAATATTACGATCACTGGTGTCGACGTCATTATGTGGTGTAGTTTTTGTAATTTGATTACGGTTAAAAAAAAAAAAATTAGCAAGCTGGAAGCTAAAGAGGGTTTACGGCTCAGGAACACCAGGTCGTGACGACCTTGGGTAATGGTGTTGGGTTTTGTGTGTTTTCTTCCTTCTCTCCTTGTCATCTTTATTGTTCTTGGGCCGAGCTCGGACTTCAATCAGTAAGTTCAGTTTCTTTGACAACGGAGAAATGCAGAAATGAGAAACAACCATATGCCCCTATTTTCACTGTTGTTGGATAACGAAATCTTGTTTTCAGTGAGCATAAGATTTCACTCTATACAAGGATACAAAGTGTCGGACTGCTTTTCTACCATCTTTCCTAAAATAAATTGGTGTTAGGAGGAGGGCTATAATTAAGTTTTTTATAGCATTCAACATCGCACCGCAAGTCTGTTTTTTAGACGGTCGCAGGGATTGGCATTGTGTAACCAAATTCATGCGGACACTCCGGACCCAATACAAAGGATAATAGTAATGCAATCCGGGGGATTGTGAGGCCATTCACACCTTGTCCCCTCAGCTAGTTGGCAAGTGTTGAAGCTCGAGTTCCACTCGGCAAAGCTTGAGGATGGACTTCGGCCTTTCTGAGTATGAAGGAGTATAGGTGTGGAGGGAGTCGGGAGGACCAGAGAGAGGGTTCTTGGGAGAATTTTCATGTCATTGTGAAGGAGAGGTGGAGAGTGGCCAAAAGGGGAAACCACGCAAAATGGAAGGATATCGTGAGGGAGGGACGCACCGAAACATAGAGTCGACCAGGTGTTTTATAACATGTCTGTGGTATTGTAATGGGGCTTGCTATTTGCAGCCATAAATTTTTTGAACGTAGTCTGTGTACCATATTATAAACAGGTGTGTACCATATTATATACAGGTTACATTTAAAAAATAAGTGGCTGCAAATAGCAATGCCCATTGTAATTGGCTTGCAATTTTTATGATACGGTCGAGCCGTACGTGGGAAAAGAAAAAGACGGCTGTGTCAAGTATAAATTTGCAGACACGAAGTGGGTACAAACACGAAGTAGGTTAGGATCGAGAGAACACAAGACAAGACACAGGATATATGGAAAACACTGACTTAATATTAAACTGGTCTGCTCGTCTGTCTTACAACTGAAAGGGCTCCTCCTTTTATAGGCGTAAGGAGGGTAATACAGACACTGGTAATACATCACTGATTACATCATCAAACAGTACTACATATAATTGGACTCCTTTACTACGTATAACTAGTCTACTGACACACATACTATTCACATGACTTTGACAATACATATTACTATGACTGCCATTTATTTATATCTCACATTTACTACTCTACACCAATTATACATCCTTCAACAGTACATACCAATTATATATTACAACCACAGTAAACACCAATAATTTCACCCCCTCTTGGAAATGAAAGGGGGACCCACAAAAGAGACAGCTGGCTGGATTACTCTGAACCTTCTGAATCATATTGTCTTGAGCAGTCTCCAGAATAGTCTTTAGTCCTGTCGGTCAAGTGATACTGATCCAAAAGGAACCGAATATTTTGGCGCCATTCTTCTGGATAAGTCTCATTGAATTTCCAATTTGCAGTTTCATAATGGAGGAGAGATGAAGGGACTTCTGCAGGTGTCAATCCATTGAGGGAACACAGTGTTTGAGTCATGACAAGATAATTTCCCCTGTTGATCTGGATTCGTTGAGGCTCTGGATATGCAGAAAGAAATATAGTGTGATACTCCTTTCGCCAAGTGACAGAACCATCTGGATTGGGAAGACATCTGTTGTTGCGACTGGTCCAAAAAGCAAATTGGAGATTCCCGCCTACAGTGTTTGGGATACTCCTGATTTTTTGTTGCCAAAATGGTATGTTTCCAAAGAGCAAGAGGAACTTTAAGAAGAAATCTTCTGGAGGATGGATCTGGTTGAACGCCGCATGAGCCAAATAGACCAATACTGCTGATCTATTGAAACAGACACTGATAGTATATACATCTACTAAGTACCATAAAAGGAGGTAGGCTTCTCTTTTAAAATAAAAAACATTATGGTCATATACTTCAAACTGGGTGAGAAAAGGATAGACAGGATGGAAAGGCAGACCACTTAGGGGACCTTCATCAAGACCATATTTGAAAATACAGAGATGTTGAAAGTTTTGACACATTTGGACACATCTAGAGAGAAGGGTTAACTCTAAAAGATGACACTGAAGGTGGACAGGAAGATTGACTGGATGGACACAGGAAATCATTGGAAAACAACCAGGGCCAAAGAAATGTGGTTTTGATTTTGAAAACTGGTTGATTTCTTTTTTGAGTCTAGACAGAAAATCTGGGAGAACATTTGTTTTTCCCTTTATATGGATAGCATCAAAACTCCAATTGGAAAACCAATTTGCCCATCTGAGCAACTGTGCTTTTGGAAGGTGTTTCTGCTTGAACTTGAGCATGCTGGGAAAACTCATCATATCAGTCTCAATTAGAAAATGATGACCGATTAGATGAAATTCAAACTTCTCAATACTCCTTTTGATTGCTAGAATCTCTTTGTAGGTAGAGTGGTAATGAAGCTCTGCTTGAGAGAAGGCACCACTCTTATATCCACAAATTTTGCGCTTCTGTTCTGTGTTTTCTTCCAAGAGAACTGCTCCCCAATATAGATCAGAGGCATCTGTTTGAAGTACTCTTTTCCCATCTGAAGGTATGGTTAATGGAGGAAGGGTTTTGGCTATGGTTTTGAGGTCTTTGACGGCTTTGGTGCAATGGGTTGACCAAGAAGGAGGGATTTTCTTTAGTAGAGCTGAAAGAGGAGTACGGTATTGGGCAAGGTTGGGAATAAAATCAGCCATATAGTTAACAATTCCAAGGAACTGTTGAACTTGTTTGACTGTGAGGTTTTCATCTGGAAAATGGTCAAGTTGGGAAGCTATATGGGGCTGGAGGTTATATTGACCTTTAGAAATGTGCATCCCTAAAAAATCAATTTCTGATTGAGCAAGGAGCATCTTTTTCTCTGAAAGCATGATACCATGGGTTTGGATCAGGGAATGGAAGGCTTGTAGTAAGAGAACATGAGACTCAATATCTGGAGAAAAGAGTAAGATGTCATCAATGTAGACGAGGGCTGATGAGAGAATGGGAGCAAATATCCGAATCATGGCCTTTTGAAATAAAGATGGAGCTGTTTTTAATCCAAAAGGCATGACTGACCACTGGAAGTGGTGATCTGGAATGCAAAAACCAGTTTTGGGACGTTCATCTGGATGGATGCCCAGCTGCCAAAAACCTGCTTTCAAGTCAAATTTTGAGAAAATTTGAGCTTTGGGTAAGTTTGCAAAAAGAACACTTCGCCGAGGAAGAGGGAACTTGTTATCTTGCAGAAAATGATTGAGAGGCTGGTAATTGATAACCAAGCGAAGCTTTCCTCTTATCTGCTCTGTTCTTTTGTTTACATAAAATGCTTCACATGCCCACTGAGAGGTTGTGGGCTCAATCAGTCCCTCTGACTGGAGTTGTTGGAGCTCTTGGAGAGCAAGCTGGTAGTGTTCTGGGTTCATTCCATGATGGGTAGCTTTGGTGGGGTTAATATCTTCATTTTTCTTAAAGGGAAGAGCAATGAAGAAATCTGGGTTTTTCCAAAGTGGGTTGGAACATTTGGTAAGGAACTGGGAATGGGATTCTGCACAAGAAGTTTGGATTATGGCTTCTTTGATGGAGGAGAAATTTTCTAGGGAAAAGAGATTTGGTTGGGAAGTCCAGGGTAACAGGTAGTTTTTGTATTTCAAGCCTTTTTTGAGCCAAGAAATTTTGCTGAGATTTTGGAGAATATCGAAGCCTAACAACAAATCTTTCCCTGGGAGGTCAGAACCATAGACTTGGTGTTTTATGGTGTATCCAGGAAAAAGTTGAATGATAATAGGCTTACTGATGAGGGTAATAACAAAGGTTTCTCCATTGGCTGCTGTGAAGGGTCTGAAACATGACTGCCAGTAGGACCTGGGAAGGATTGCTGGGTTGAGGATGGAGGCTGCTGCACCAGTATCAAAGAAAGCGATAACTGGTATTGGTTTCTCATATTTCCCAAGAAGGATTTTAACCCTGGCCAGAGGTTGAGCAAGCATGATGTTTGGAAACCCAAAGGTTTGGATTTCATAGGGGAATGAATCAGAATCATCAGAAGAATCCTCTGATTCTGATGAAGAATCATCAAAGGTAAATGCCAAGACTGCTTCATCAGTTGCTTCATCATCAACTGAAAATAGGGATTCGACATCAGCATCAGCATCTTCAAGATCATCATCAATGAGAGCCAAAGAGCTCACCATCTTGTCTCTTGCTGCTTTATTTGGACACTGTTTTGCATAGTGCCCCTTTTTTCCACATATGTAACAGCGATCAGACTTTCGCTGTCCTCTGAACGTTTTCTTCTTAAAAAACTTCCATTTTTTCCGGCGTGAAAACTTGCCAGATTTGGAAAACTTTGAGAACTTGCCAGGGGATTTGAACTTCCATTTCTGAAAGTGTTTGATTTTCCGATATGAAGGACGGCAAGTGCACTTCTTGTCCTTGCACTTTATAGATAAGTCTGGCCGATCACAGGCTTTGCCAAGAAGTTTTCCTTGTTCTTCAAGAGTTCTGAGGAATTTCTGGTGATTGCACAGTTTCTCCAAGGCAATCAAAGAGTGCTGATAAATACCGCCAAGAGATGTTGTATTTAACGTCAATCCTTTTGTTTGAAGAAGCCTTGTTGTCTCATTTCCCAATGGTTCTGGAAGGGAATTGAGAAAAGCTTGCTTAAGATTGACATCATCCATACCGTTGAGAAGATAAAACCGTTGAGACATACGGTCATAATGGATCTCCAGATCTCTCCTTTTGAATGAACAGCACCTCATGCTGAGATATTCTTCTCGAACAAACTCCTTTGTGTTGTTGTGATCTCCAAGAAACTCAGTATGCAAAACTGAGATGAATTGATCAAGAGTTGGCAGTTGCTTAAGTTGTAACTGTCGGTACTCACCAAGAGCTAAGTACCATTGACGTAGTCGGCCCAGAAATTTTGTTGTACACTTAGTAATGACAAGACTAAGCGTAGTGTTTGGAGAGAGCATAGCAGCAGTGCACCAAGCATGAATCTCATAAAGTTTATCCAACCATTTTGATGGGGGAATATTATCAAAAGAGAAACCTTGGGTATGGACATTGGAGTGTGAAAAGGAATCAAAGGTTGGATTTTCTGGAGGTGTTTCAAACTCAGGACCTTCCTCAATGATAGGATCTTCAACATTTTCCTCTGGGTTTTCTGGGTTCATCATGAAAACATGAGGTATTGGCATAGAGTCAGTGGATTCAACATCTGAATCAGACTCAATGGTTGGTTCTGGAGATGGGGTTTCTGGTATAGTGGCCAAGGTATGGAGGAGAGTAGAAATTGGATTTTTGGAGGTTGGCTGAACCATTAGCTGTGGTGATTTTAGATTTGGGTCAGATGGTTTAGAAGAAGTAGAGGTAGTTGGAACTGAGGTAGAAGTGGATGGTGGAGTTAAAACTGAAGGAGGTTGAAAAGGTTTTATCTGGGGTTTTGGGAAAGGAAGTTTTGGTGGAGATGGTCTTTTGGGTGGAGGAAGGAAAGTTGATGAGCTTCCAAAGATGGAGCTTGACTCACCAAATTCTGAGGTAGGGTTTATAGGTAAGGGTTGAGACATTTGAGGATATCCAAACAAACTTTGTTGAGAGGGAGATGTGAACATATCAAATGGACTTTTTTGCTGGGAATACTGCTGAGCTTGGAGAGAGTGAAGCTGGTTTTTTAGATGCTTCATTTCAGCATCCTTGTGGGAAAAAGCTGCTGAAAATGCTTGGTTGGAATATGCCATCTGGAGAAGTTCCTGGTGAACATTTTGAATTTTCTGCTGCAAATCTCGGATAAGAAGTTCCAAAGATGATAACTTCTTATGGACAACATTTTCCAAGTTTTGCTGGGAGTTTGCAATTCTTTGGAGAATTTTGTTTTGTGCCAGAGAGTTTGCTGATTGCCAATTTATCGCTGCTTCTGCTGCTGATACTGCCTTGGTGCTACCATCAGGAAGAATAGTAGCTGAATCTGGAATTTTATGACGGTGGGTGGTTCGTTCCTGAGGATTATGAAAATCCAAAGGAGGGAAATCTGCTTCAGTGAACATGAAACATCCACTGGGTTGTGCCGAATGGTCATTTTTAGGTGGAGGTTGAGGAGAAGGTGGAGAATTTCTACTGATAGAAGGGACAAGAGAAGAGGAGGCAGTGGAATGAGTAGAAAACAAACGATTCATTTTTTAGGTTAAAATCTGGGTTCTTCGTTTTCCTCATACAACAAATTTTTTCCCTTTTCAATGTGTAAACTTAAACTAATTTTGATTAATAAAATTCTGTATACTAGGGTAGATAAACCGAGACACACCGCTTGCACAAAAGCCAAAGTCTCAAGGTACTTTTAACCCACGGATACAGAGATTTTTCAATCAAAATAGTTTGTGAAGTTTCTGATGTGGAGGATCCTTAATAGGCAACCACAGAGCATACGCTTCAATTTTTTCTTTTGGAAAAAGATTTGAAGTACTTTAGAATACGAAGTTCCCAGAAGAGGGTTTAAGCTAAAATGGAAAACATGGCTCTGATACCAAATTTGCAGACACGAAGTGGGTACAAACACGAAGTAGGTTAGGATCGAGAGAACACAAGACAAGACACAGGATATATGGAAAACACTGACTTAATATTAAACTGGTCTGCTCGTCTGTCTTACAAATGAATCGTTTGTTTTCTACTCATTCCACTGCCTCCTCTTCTCTTGTCCCTTCTATCAGTAGAAATTCCTCCACCTCTTCTCCTAATCTTGAGTACTTGTATGAAGTTGAATATCTCCCTGATGACAGTAAGGTTCCCCTTACTGATCTTCCTTTCCTCAATCCCTATAATGCTTTTGTCCGTCCACAAACTTCTGTAAAAAAATCTGTCACCCAACTTTTCTCCACAAAACGTCCAGCCTCAGTAAAAGAGTACGTCCAAGCTTCCAAGTTTGATCAGTGTTTCATAACAGCTACAGAAGCTGAACAGCTCTTACCCCTAGAAATCCCAGTTGATTTGCCTCGCATCTGGCAACAACAAGGATTTACCCATCTTCATTTTGGAGCAATCAGATTGGCAGTAACTTTCCATGGAAGAAAAGGTTTACCTGTTACTTCCAGACTTGCTCTGGTAGATACCAGGTTCATGCAGTATCAGCATGCATGCATTGCCACAGTTCAAACCACTCTAAATGCTGGAACTGTGATTTTCACCTTTTATCCTAATTTCAACATGCCACTAGCAGATCCTCATCTGCTATCAGCTTTAAAGGTCCAAGTTCAAATTGGTGGTGCCTCCCAAATCTCTACCACATATGCTGCAACCCTCCACTACCAAATGGCCTATCGTCTCCAAAACCATGCCTTTGACATGTCCTTACCCTCTTCTACAGATGAAGCCCTTTTCCTAACCGTCAACGCACCTCACCAAGCTTCTTGTGTCCATGTCCCACGGCAAATTTCTCGCCCTGAGCTTCTCAAGCTTCTCCCAGAATCTTGGGTTACAGCTTATGAGAAAAATCAGCAAAAACCTATTCCTGTCCAGACTTCAAACCCACTTTTCATTTCAAAACCTGATGGTACCGTGGAAATTTCCTTCCAAAAAGAGGACTCTGCTTCCTCTCCCACTCATCCTGTTATCTTTCCGTCAAGGATTGATATGTTTGTAGATGGCTCTAGACCTGGACCTCCAATTAAATATTTCCAATCTAGTGGTCTCCCAGTCTTCTATTTCAAAAATCCAGAAACTGGTCATTGTTATTTTGATTTCTGTGATTGTGATGACTGTTTAGAAGACAATTTTCTCGAAGATGACGAGGATATTGAAGATCCATGTCCCATATGTCCTTCGTTACCTCCCACTTCTTGTAAATCTCCACCTTCTCCTCAACCTCCACCTAAAAATGACCATTCGGCACAACCCAGTGGATGTTTCATGTTCACTGAAGCAGATTTCCCTCCTTTGGATTTTCATAATCCTCAGGAACGAACCACCCACCGTCATAAAATTCCAGATTCAGCTACTATTCTTCCTGATGGTAGCACCAAGGCAGTATCAGCAGCAGAAGCAGCGATAAATTGGCAATCAGCAAACTCTCTGGCACAAAACAAAATTCTCCAAAGAATTGCAAACTCCCAGCAAAACTTGGAAAATGTTGTCCATAAGAAGTTATCATCTTTGGAACTTCTTATCCGAGATTTGCAGCAGAAAATTCAAAATGTTCACCAGGAACTTCTCCAGATGGCATATTCCAACCAAGCATTTTCAGCAGCTTTTTCCCACAAGGATGCTGAAATGAAGCATCTAAAAAACCAGCTTCACTCTCTCCAAGCTCAGCAGTATTCCCAGCAAAAAAGTCCATTTGATATGTTCACATCTCCCTCTCAACAAAGTTTGTTTGGATATCCTCAAATGTCTCAACCCTTACCTATAAACCCTACCTCAGAATTTGGTGAGTCAAGCTCCATCTTTGGAAGCTCATCAACTTTCCTTCCTCCACCCAAAAGACCATCTCCACCAAAACTTCCTTTCCCAAAACCCCAGATAAAACCTTTTCAACCTCCTTCAGTTTTAACTCCACCATCCACTTCTACCTCAGTTCCAACTACCTCTACTTCTTCTAAACCATCTGACCCAAATCTAAAATCACCACAGCTAATGGTTCAGCCAACCTCCAAAAATCCAATTTCTACTCTCCTCCATACCTTGGCCACTATACCAGAAACCCCATCTCCAGAACCAACCATTGAGTCTGATTCAGATGTTGAATCCACTGACTCTATGCCAATACCTCATGTTTTCATGATGAACCCAGAAAACCCAGAGGAAAATGTTGAAGATCCTATCATTGAGGAAGGTCCTGAGTTTGAAACACCTCCAGAAAATCCAACCTTTGATTCCTTTTCACACTCCAATGTCCATACCCAAGGTTTCTCTTTTGATAATATTCCCCCATCAAAATGGTTGGATAAACTTTATGAGATTCATGCTTGGTGCACTGCTGCTATGCTCTCTCCAAACACTACGCTTAGTCTTGTCATTACTAAGTGTACAACAAAATTTCTGGGCCGACTACGTCAATGGTACTTAGCTCTTGGTGAGTACCGACAGTTACAACTTAAGCAACTGCCAACTCTTGATCAATTCATCTCAGTTTTGCATACTGAGTTTCTTGGAGATCACAACAACACAAAGGAGTTTGTTCGAGAAGAATATCTCAGCATGAGGTGCTGTTCATTCAAAAGGAGAGATCTGGAGATCCATTATGACCGTATGTCTCAACGGTTTTATCTTCTCAACGGTATGGATGATGTCAATCTTAAGCAAGCTTTTCTCAATTCCCTTCCAGAACCATTGGGAAATGAGACAACAAGGCTTCTTCAAACAAAAGGATTGACGTTAAATACAACATCTCTTGGCGGTATTTATCAGCACTCTTTGATTGCCTTGGAGAAACTGTGCAATCACCAGAAATTCCTCAGAACTCTTGAAGAACAAGGAAAACTTCTTGGCAAAGCCTGTGATCGGCCAGACTTATCTATAAAGTGCAAGGACAAGAAGTGCACTTGCCGTCCTTCATATCGGAAAATCAAACACTTTCAGAAATGGAAGTTCAAATCCCCTGGCAAGTTCTCAAAGTTTTCCAAATCTGGCAAGTTTTCACGCCGGAAAAAATGGAAGTTTTTTAAGAAGAAAACGTTCAGAGGACAGCGAAAGTCTGATCGCTGTTACATATGTGGAAAAAAGGGGCACTATGCAAAACAGTGTCCAAATAAAGCAGCAAGAGACAAGATGGTGAGCTCTTTGGCTCTCATTGATGATGATCTTGAAGATGCTGATGCTGATGTCGAATCCCTATTTTCAGTTGATGATGAAGCAACTGATGAAGCAGTCTTGGCATTTACCTTTGATGATTCTTCATCAGAATCAGAGGATTCTTCTGATGATTCTGATTCATTCCCCTATGAAATCCAAACCTTTGGGTTTCCAAACATCATGCTTGCTCAACCTCTGGCCAGGGTTAAAATCCTTCTTGGGAAATATGAGAAACCAATACCAGTTATCGCTTTCTTTGATACTGGTGCAGCAGCCTCCATCCTCAACCCAGCAATCCTTCCCAGGTCCTACTGGCAGTCATGTTTCAGACCCTTCACAGCAGCCAATGGAGAAACCTTTGTTATTACCCTCATCAGTAAGCCTATTATCATTCAACTTTTTCCTGGATACACCATAAAACACCAAGTCTATGGTTCTGACCTCCCAGGGAAAGATTTGTTGTTAGGTTTCGATATTCTCCAAAATCTCAGCAAAATTTCTTGGCTCAAAAAAGGCTTGAAATACAAAAACTACCTGTTACCCTGGACTTCCCAACCAAATCTCTTTTCCCTAGAAAATTTCTCCTCCATCAAAGAAGCCATAATCCAAACTTCTTGTGCAGAATCCCATTCCCAGTTCCTTACCAAATGTTCCAACCCACTTTGGAAAAACCCAGATTTCTTCATTGCTCTTCCCTTTAAGAAAAATGAAGATATTAACCCCACCAAAGCTACCCATCATGGAATGAACCCAGAACACTACCAGCTTGCTCTCCAAGAGCTCCAACAACTCCAGTCAGAGGGACTGATTGAGCCCACAACCTCTCAGTGGGCATGTGAAGCATTTTATGTAAACAAAAGAACAGAGCAGATAAGAGGAAAGCTTCGCTTGGTTATCAATTACCAGCCTCTCAATCATTTTCTGCAAGATAACAAGTTCCCTCTTCCTCGGCGAAGTGTTCTTTTTGCAAACTTACCCAAAGCTCAAATTTTCTCAAAATTTGACTTGAAAGCAGGTTTTTGGCAGCTGGGCATCCATCCAGATGAACGTCCCAAAACTGGTTTTTGCATTCCAGATCACCACTTCCAGTGGTCAGTCATGCCTTTTGGATTAAAAACAGCTCCATCTTTATTTCAAAAGGCCATGATTCGGATATTTGCTCCCATTCTCTCATCAGCCCTCGTCTACATTGATGACATCTTACTCTTTTCTCCAGATATTGAGTCTCATGTTCTCTTACTACAAGCCTTCCATTCCCTGATCCAAACCCATGGTATCATGCTTTCAGAGAAAAAGATGCTCCTTGCTCAATCAGAAATTGATTTTTTAGGGATGCACATTTCTAAAGGTCAATATAACCTCCAGCCCCATATAGCTTCCCAACTTGACCATTTTCCAGATGAAAACCTCACAGTCAAACAAGTTCAACAGTTCCTTGGAATTGTTAACTATATGGCTGATTTTATTCCCAACCTTGCCCAATACCGTACTCCTCTTTCAGCTCTACTAAAGAAAATCCCTCCTTCTTGGTCAACCCATTGCACCAAAGCCGTCAAAGACCTCAAAACCATAGCCAAAACCCTTCCTCCATTAACCATACCTTCAGATGGGAAAAGAGTACTTCAAACAGATGCCTCTGATCTATATTGGGGAGCAGTTCTCTTGGAAGAAAACACAGAACAGAAGCGCAAAATTTGTGGATATAAGAGTGGTGCCTTCTCTCAAGCAGAGCTTCATTACCACTCTACCTACAAAGAGATTCTAGCAATCAAAAGGAGTATTGAGAAGTTTAAATTTCATCTAATCGGTCATCATTTTCTAATTGAGACTGATATGATGAGTTTTCCCAGCATGCTCAAGTTCAAGCAGAAACACCTTCCAAAAGCACAGTTGCTCAGATGGGCAAATTGGTTTTCCAATTGGAGTTTTGATGCTATCCATATAAAGGGAAAAACAAATGTTCTCCCAGATTTTCTGTCTAGACTCAAAAAAGAAATCAACCAGTTTTCAAAATCAAAACCACATTTCTTTGGCCCTGGTTGTTTTCCAATGATTTCCTGTGTCCATCCAGTCAATCTTCCTGTCCACCTTCAGTGTCATCTTTTAGAGTTAACCCTTCTCTCTAGATGTGTCCAAATGTGTCAAAACTTTCAACATCTCTGTATTTTCAAATATGGTCTTGATGAAGGTCCCCTAAGTGGTCTGCCTTTCCATCCTGTCTATCCTTTTCTCACCCAGTTTGAAGTATATGACCATAATGTTTTTTATTTTAAAAGAGAAGCCTACCTCCTTTTATGGTACTTAGTAGATGTATATACTATCAGTGTCTGTTTCAATAGATCAGCAGTATTGGTCTATTTGGCTCATGCGGCGTTCAACCAGATCCATCCTCCAGAAGATTTCTTCTTAAAGTTCCTCTTGCTCTTTGGAAACATACCATTTTGGCAACAAAAAATCAGGAGTATCCCAAACACTGTAGGCGGGAATCTCCAATTTGCTTTTTGGACCAGTCGCAACAACAGATGTCTTCCCAATCCAGATGGTTCTGTCACTTGGCGAAAGGAGTATCACACTATATTTCTTTCTGCATATCCAGAGCCTCAACGAATCCAGATCAACAGGGGAAATTATCTTGTCATGACTCAAACACTGTGTTCCCTCAATGGATTGACACCTGCAGAAGTCCCTTCATCTCTCCTCCATTATGAAACTGCAAATTGGAAATTCAATGAGACTTATCCAGAAGAATGGCGCCAAAATATTCGGTTCCTTTTGGATCAGTATCACTTGACCGACAGGACTAAAGACTATTCTGGAGACTGCTCAAGACAATATGATTCAGAAGGTTCAGAGTAATCCAGCCAGCTGTCTCTTTTGTGGGTCCCCCTTTCATTTCCAAGAGGGGGTGAAATTATTGGTGTTTACTGTGGTTGTAATATATAATTGGTATGTACTGTTGAAGGATGTATAATTGGTGTAGAATAGTAAATGTGAGATATAAATAAATGGCAGTCATAGTAATATGTATTGTCAAAGTCATGTGAATAGTATGTGTGTCAGTAGACTAGTTATACGTAGTAAAGGAGTCCAATTATATGTAGTACTGTTTGATGATGTAATCAGTGATGTATTACCAGTGTCTGTATTACCCTCCTTACGCCTATAAAAGGAGGAGCCCTTTCAGTTGTAAGACAGACGAGCAGACCAGTTTAATATTAAGTCAGTGTTTTCCATATATCCTGTGTCTTGTCTTGTGTTCTCTCGATCCTAACCTACTTCGTGTTTGTACCCACTTCGTGTCTGCAAATTTGGTATCAGAGCCATGTTTTCCATTTTAGCTTAAACCCTCTTCTGGGAACTTCGTATTCTAAAGTACTTCAAATCTTTTTCCAAAAGAAAAAATTGAAGCGTATGCTCTGTGGTTGCCTATTAAGGATCCTCCACATCAGAAACTTCACAAACTATTTTGATTGAAAAATCTCTGTATCCGTGGGTTAAAAGTACCTTGAGACTTTGGCTTTTGTGCAAGCGGTGTGTCTCGGTTTATCTACCCTAGTATACAGAATTTTATTAATCAAAATTAGTTTAAGTTTACACATTGAAAAGGGAAAAAATTTGTTGTATGAGGAAAACGAAGAACCCAGATTTTAACCTAAAAAATGAATCGTTTGTTTTCTACTCATTCCACTGCCTCCTCTTCTCTTGTCCCTTCTATCAGTAGAAATTCCTCCACCTCTTCTCCTAATCTTGAGTACTTGTATGAAGTTGAATATCTCCCTGATGACAGTAAGGTTCCCCTTACTGATCTTCCTTTCCTCAATCCCTATAATGCTTTTGTCCGTCCACAAACTTCTGTAAAAAAATCTGTCACCCAACTTTTCTCCACAAAACGTCCAGCCTCAGTAAAAGAGTACGTCCAAGCTTCCAAGTTTGATCAGTGTTTCATAACAGCTACAGAAGCTGAACAGCTCTTACCCCTAGAAATCCCAGTTGATTTGCCTCGCATCTGGCAACAACAAGGATTTACCCATCTTCATTTTGGAGCAATCAGATTGGCAGTAACTTTCCATGGAAGAAAAGGTTTACCTGTTACTTCCAGACTTGCTCTGGTAGATACCAGGTTCATGCAGTATCAGCATGCATGCATTGCCACAGTTCAAACCACTCTAAATGCTGGAACTGTGATTTTCACCTTTTATCCTAATTTCAACATGCCACTAGCAGATCCTCATCTGCTATCAGCTTTAAAGGTCCAAGTTCAAATTGGTGGTGCCTCCCAAATCTCTACCACATATGCTGCAACCCTCCACTACCAAATGGCCTATCGTCTCCAAAACCATGCCTTTGACATGTCCTTACCCTCTTCTACAGATGAAGCCCTTTTCCTAACCGTCAACGCACCTCACCAAGCTTCTTGTGTCCATGTCCCACGGCAAATTTCTCGCCCTGAGCTTCTCAAGCTTCTCCCAGAATCTTGGGTTACAGCTTATGAGAAAAATCAGCAAAAACCTATTCCTGTCCAGACTTCAAACCCACTTTTCATTTCAAAACCTGATGGTACCGTGGAAATTTCCTTCCAAAAAGAGGACTCTGCTTCCTCTCCCACTCATCCTGTTATCTTTCCGTCAAGGATTGATATGTTTGTAGATGGCTCTAGACCTGGACCTCCAATTAAATATTTCCAATCTAGTGGTCTCCCAGTCTTCTATTTCAAAAATCCAGAAACTGGTCATTGTTATTTTGATTTCTGTGATTGTGATGACTGTTTAGAAGACAATTTTCTCGAAGATGACGAGGATATTGAAGATCCATGTCCCATATGTCCTTCGTTACCTCCCACTTCTTGTAAATCTCCACCTTCTCCTCAACCTCCACCTAAAAATGACCATTCGGCACAACCCAGTGGATGTTTCATGTTCACTGAAGCAGATTTCCCTCCTTTGGATTTTCATAATCCTCAGGAACGAACCACCCACCGTCATAAAATTCCAGATTCAGCTACTATTCTTCCTGATGGTAGCACCAAGGCAGTATCAGCAGCAGAAGCAGCGATAAATTGGCAATCAGCAAACTCTCTGGCACAAAACAAAATTCTCCAAAGAATTGCAAACTCCCAGCAAAACTTGGAAAATGTTGTCCATAAGAAGTTATCATCTTTGGAACTTCTTATCCGAGATTTGCAGCAGAAAATTCAAAATGTTCACCAGGAACTTCTCCAGATGGCATATTCCAACCAAGCATTTTCAGCAGCTTTTTCCCACAAGGATGCTGAAATGAAGCATCTAAAAAACCAGCTTCACTCTCTCCAAGCTCAGCAGTATTCCCAGCAAAAAAGTCCATTTGATATGTTCACATCTCCCTCTCAACAAAGTTTGTTTGGATATCCTCAAATGTCTCAACCCTTACCTATAAACCCTACCTCAGAATTTGGTGAGTCAAGCTCCATCTTTGGAAGCTCATCAACTTTCCTTCCTCCACCCAAAAGACCATCTCCACCAAAACTTCCTTTCCCAAAACCCCAGATAAAACCTTTTCAACCTCCTTCAGTTTTAACTCCACCATCCACTTCTACCTCAGTTCCAACTACCTCTACTTCTTCTAAACCATCTGACCCAAATCTAAAATCACCACAGCTAATGGTTCAGCCAACCTCCAAAAATCCAATTTCTACTCTCCTCCATACCTTGGCCACTATACCAGAAACCCCATCTCCAGAACCAACCATTGAGTCTGATTCAGATGTTGAATCCACTGACTCTATGCCAATACCTCATGTTTTCATGATGAACCCAGAAAACCCAGAGGAAAATGTTGAAGATCCTATCATTGAGGAAGGTCCTGAGTTTGAAACACCTCCAGAAAATCCAACCTTTGATTCCTTTTCACACTCCAATGTCCATACCCAAGGTTTCTCTTTTGATAATATTCCCCCATCAAAATGGTTGGATAAACTTTATGAGATTCATGCTTGGTGCACTGCTGCTATGCTCTCTCCAAACACTACGCTTAGTCTTGTCATTACTAAGTGTACAACAAAATTTCTGGGCCGACTACGTCAATGGTACTTAGCTCTTGGTGAGTACCGACAGTTACAACTTAAGCAACTGCCAACTCTTGATCAATTCATCTCAGTTTTGCATACTGAGTTTCTTGGAGATCACAACAACACAAAGGAGTTTGTTCGAGAAGAATATCTCAGCATGAGGTGCTGTTCATTCAAAAGGAGAGATCTGGAGATCCATTATGACCGTATGTCTCAACGGTTTTATCTTCTCAACGGTATGGATGATGTCAATCTTAAGCAAGCTTTTCTCAATTCCCTTCCAGAACCATTGGGAAATGAGACAACAAGGCTTCTTCAAACAAAAGGATTGACGTTAAATACAACATCTCTTGGCGGTATTTATCAGCACTCTTTGATTGCCTTGGAGAAACTGTGCAATCACCAGAAATTCCTCAGAACTCTTGAAGAACAAGGAAAACTTCTTGGCAAAGCCTGTGATCGGCCAGACTTATCTATAAAGTGCAAGGACAAGAAGTGCACTTGCCGTCCTTCATATCGGAAAATCAAACACTTTCAGAAATGGAAGTTCAAATCCCCTGGCAAGTTCTCAAAGTTTTCCAAATCTGGCAAGTTTTCACGCCGGAAAAAATGGAAGTTTTTTAAGAAGAAAACGTTCAGAGGACAGCGAAAGTCTGATCGCTGTTACATATGTGGAAAAAAGGGGCACTATGCAAAACAGTGTCCAAATAAAGCAGCAAGAGACAAGATGGTGAGCTCTTTGGCTCTCATTGATGATGATCTTGAAGATGCTGATGCTGATGTCGAATCCCTATTTTCAGTTGATGATGAAGCAACTGATGAAGCAGTCTTGGCATTTACCTTTGATGATTCTTCATCAGAATCAGAGGATTCTTCTGATGATTCTGATTCATTCCCCTATGAAATCCAAACCTTTGGGTTTCCAAACATCATGCTTGCTCAACCTCTGGCCAGGGTTAAAATCCTTCTTGGGAAATATGAGAAACCAATACCAGTTATCGCTTTCTTTGATACTGGTGCAGCAGCCTCCATCCTCAACCCAGCAATCCTTCCCAGGTCCTACTGGCAGTCATGTTTCAGACCCTTCACAGCAGCCAATGGAGAAACCTTTGTTATTACCCTCATCAGTAAGCCTATTATCATTCAACTTTTTCCTGGATACACCATAAAACACCAAGTCTATGGTTCTGACCTCCCAGGGAAAGATTTGTTGTTAGGCTTCGATATTCTCCAAAATCTCAGCAAAATTTCTTGGCTCAAAAAAGGCTTGAAATACAAAAACTACCTGTTACCCTGGACTTCCCAACCAAATCTCTTTTCCCTAGAAAATTTCTCCTCCATCAAAGAAGCCATAATCCAAACTTCTTGTGCAGAATCCCATTCCCAGTTCCTTACCAAATGTTCCAACCCACTTTGGAAAAACCCAGATTTCTTCATTGCTCTTCCCTTTAAGAAAAATGAAGATATTAACCCCACCAAAGCTACCCATCATGGAATGAACCCAGAACACTACCAGCTTGCTCTCCAAGAGCTCCAACAACTCCAGTCAGAGGGACTGATTGAGCCCACAACCTCTCAGTGGGCATGTGAAGCATTTTATGTAAACAAAAGAACAGAGCAGATAAGAGGAAAGCTTCGCTTGGTTATCAATTACCAGCCTCTCAATCATTTTCTGCAAGATAACAAGTTCCCTCTTCCTCGGCGAAGTGTTCTTTTTGCAAACTTACCCAAAGCTCAAATTTTCTCAAAATTTGACTTGAAAGCAGGTTTTTGGCAGCTGGGCATCCATCCAGATGAACGTCCCAAAACTGGTTTTTGCATTCCAGATCACCACTTCCAGTGGTCAGTCATGCCTTTTGGATTAAAAACAGCTCCATCTTTATTTCAAAAGGCCATGATTCGGATATTTGCTCCCATTCTCTCATCAGCCCTCGTCTACATTGATGACATCTTACTCTTTTCTCCAGATATTGAGTCTCATGTTCTCTTACTACAAGCCTTCCATTCCCTGATCCAAACCCATGGTATCATGCTTTCAGAGAAAAAGATGCTCCTTGCTCAATCAGAAATTGATTTTTTAGGGATGCACATTTCTAAAGGTCAATATAACCTCCAGCCCCATATAGCTTCCCAACTTGACCATTTTCCAGATGAAAACCTCACAGTCAAACAAGTTCAACAGTTCCTTGGAATTGTTAACTATATGGCTGATTTTATTCCCAACCTTGCCCAATACCGTACTCCTCTTTCAGCTCTACTAAAGAAAATCCCTCCTTCTTGGTCAACCCATTGCACCAAAGCCGTCAAAGACCTCAAAACCATAGCCAAAACCCTTCCTCCATTAACCATACCTTCAGATGGGAAAAGAGTACTTCAAACAGATGCCTCTGATCTATATTGGGGAGCAGTTCTCTTGGAAGAAAACACAGAACAGAAGCGCAAAATTTGTGGATATAAGAGTGGTGCCTTCTCTCAAGCAGAGCTTCATTACCACTCTACCTACAAAGAGATTCTAGCAATCAAAAGGAGTATTGAGAAGTTTGAATTTCATCTAATCGGTCATCATTTTCTAATTGAGACTGATATGATGAGTTTTCCCAGCATGCTCAAGTTCAAGCAGAAACACCTTCCAAAAGCACAGTTGCTCAGATGGGCAAATTGGTTTTCCAATTGGAGTTTTGATGCTATCCATATAAAGGGAAAAACAAATGTTCTCCCAGATTTTCTGTCTAGACTCAAAAAAGAAATCAACCAGTTTTCAAAATCAAAACCACATTTCTTTGGCCCTGGTTGTTTTCCAATGATTTCCTGTGTCCATCCAGTCAATCTTCCTGTCCACCTTCAGTGTCATCTTTTAGAGTTAACCCTTCTCTCTAGATGTGTCCAAATGTGTCAAAACTTTCAACATCTCTGTATTTTCAAATATGGTCTTGATGAAGGTCCCCTAAGTGGTCTGCCTTTCCATCCTGTCTATCCTTTTCTCACCCAGTTTGAAGTATATGACCATAATGTTTTTTATTTTAAAAGAGAAGCCTACCTCCTTTTATGGTACTTAGTAGATGTATATACTATCAGTGTCTGTTTCAATAGATCAGCAGTATTGGTCTATTTGGCTCATGCGGCGTTCAACCAGATCCATCCTCCAGAAGATTTCTTCTTAAAGTTCCTCTTGCTCTTTGGAAACATACCATTTTGGCAACAAAAAATCAGGAGTATCCCAAACACTGTAGGCGGGAATCTCCAATTTGCTTTTTGGACCAGTCGCAACAACAGATGTCTTCCCAATCCAGATGGTTCTGTCACTTGGCGAAAGGAGTATCACACTATATTTCTTTCTGCATATCCAGAGCCTCAACGAATCCAGATCAACAGGGGAAATTATCTTGTCATGACTCAAACACTGTGTTCCCTCAATGGATTGACACCTGCAGAAGTCCCTTCATCTCTCCTCCATTATGAAACTGCAAATTGGAAATTCAATGAGACTTATCCAGAAGAATGGCGCCAAAATATTCGGTTCCTTTTGGATCAGTATCACTTGACCGACAGGACTAAAGACTATTCTGGAGACTGCTCAAGACAATATGATTCAGAAGGTTCAGAGTAATCCAGCCAGCTGTCTCTTTTGTGGGTCCCCCTTTCATTTCCAAGAGGGGGTGAAATTATTGGTGTTTACTGTGGTTGTAATATATAATTGGTATGTACTGTTGAAGGATGTATAATTGGTGTAGAGTAGTAAATGTGAGATATAAATAAATGGCAGTCATAGTAATATGTATTGTCAAAGTCATGTGAATAGTATGTGTGTCAGTAGACTAGTTATACGTAGTAAAGGAGTCCAATTATATGTAGTACTGTTTGATGATGTAATCAGTGATGTATTACCAGTGTCTGTATTACCCTCCTTACGCCTATAAAAGGAGGAGCCCTTTCAGTTGTAAGACAGACGAGCAGACCAGTTTAATATTAAGTCAGTGTTTTCCATATATCCTGTGTCTTGTCTTGTGTTCTCTCGATCCTAACCTACTTCGTGTTTGTACCCACTTCGTGTCTGCAAACTTGTACCATTAACCTCTTCAGACTTGGTGATAGTCCCAGAACCCATAAATAACGGCTTCCCACCTGGACAATGAAATAAACAGAATTTTGTTTTCTAGGAAAGAACAATCTTATCTTACAGGGAAAAAAAAAAAAACACATCTTTACAAGAGGAAACAAGCAAAACAAATAGACAAGCGGAATGGCTATTGCACGAAAAAAGAAGACTCAAAACAACAGCACTAATTAACAAATTTAACGATCCACCCCAGCTGACCTGCTAATCATTCGCCTAACCACGTGGCTCAAAAGGTTAACCTCAAGTTATACAGTAGCTGGTCGGAATTCGTTATATGCTATTTCTATTCTCTTTTAGTTGCCGATGTGGGACAACATAGGGGTGTTACAATCTCCCCACCTTATGATGCAACGTCCTTGTTGGCATTGCATTGGCCCAGCAACCTTCCGCTGGTGGCCATGGTGTGGCACTTAATTCTGTATAGCACAATCAGTGTGCTCGTATCAGATTCTAGAGGTGGCCCAAACCATGTAGACCAGGGTTGTGCTCTGATACCAACTGTAACGACCCGTCCCAACTGACCTGCTAACCATTCGCCTAAGCACGTGACTCAAAAGGTTAACCTCAAGTTATCCAGTAGCTGGTCAGAATTCGTTATATGTTATTTCTATTCTCTTTTAGTTGCCGATGTGGGTCAACATAGGGGTGTTACAATAACCAAGAAACAAAAATGTAACATCACACTGCCATAAAATGAGCAGTTCAGCCCGTAGAAGAAGACCCATTTAAACAAAATCTGCCATGGAGTTGGCCTAGTGGTTGTGGCACTCCCTTGCCAAGTAATATGTATGGGTTCGAGTCTTATCGCTGTGAATTGCAGCACCCCTTCCCTTATTCCCCTCCTAATGATTGACAAAAACAATACATACACAAAACCCAAATGTCCAAATTGACATCATATGCACTAATTATGAGAGCCAGCAACCCAAACATTCGTTCTCCAAGCCATATCAAAACCCACAATTAAGAAAATAATTGCTGAACAAATTGTACTAAAATTCCAACAATTCTTACTAATAAGGGGTTGGCCTGTGGTTGTGGCCCATACCAAGTAATATGTCTGGGTTCGAGTCTTATCACTGTGAATTGCAGCACCCCTTCCCTTATGCCCCTCCTAACAATTGACAAAAAAGATACATACACAAAACCCAAATGCCCAACAGATGATTGACATCATAAGCTTTCATATGCAATAATTATGAGAACCAGTCACCCAAACATTCATTCTCCAAATCATAATCGACAGATAATTAAGAAAATAATTGTTGAACAAATTGTACTAAAATTCCAAGAATTCTTACCAGTAAGGGATACAAGGCTGACAACGAACGGAGACACTTTCAAAGCAAGTTTTTTGATATCCAAATCTAAGTCTATGTTAGCATCTGTATTAGTATCAAACTTCTCCCCGAACGAGTGACAACAAATTTGGTAGGGACCTGTTCATAACATGACTAAGAACACGGAATACAATCAACAATAGAAATTAGTAAAAGGGGAAAAAAATTGCAAGGAATTTGTTTAGCTACCCCAAGATTCAGAGCGTCCTCGTTTCCATGGACTCATTCTTGCCATTCTTTGTTCCGGATCGCGACAATTAAGCTCCATAATACTTGGACCTAATTAAAAACGGTAATATTTAACTAAAACAACTAGCCAATTTCCGCTAAATAAAGATTAGAACTATCAGTTATTCACATGACAAAAAGGTTTCAAACATGTACAGCAGCAGTAGCAGCAATGGTGCTGACAATATATTGGAGTATATAAACACACAGAGAGAGAGAGAGAGAGAGAGACCTAGGAAGGAACTCAAGCTAACTGGCGGGGACAAGGCGCGCGATGGAGACTTCGGAGTATCAGATTGTGATTGGAACTAGGGGAAACGTGTGTGTATCTCTATTAGTATAAAACACAAGGGCGTGGGGACAAGTTGTTAGAACGGCTTAGATTCATTTGATCCAAAGGCTGTAGTGCATCCTCCCACTTCCCGGTTAAGTGCCCATGGTTTTCACCTAAATCACACAACTGCCATCCCCTTCCAACCGGGATGCGTAGTGCCGTAGGCACGGACTAGCACTAGTGTATATATACACAGTAGTTTTTTTTGGTAATATTGTACTTTTGTTAACATATTTTTCATCAATCGCGGGAAGGGCCTAGGGTGAGAATTCCGGACATGACCTATCAACACGACACAAGGTTAGAGGGTTTGGATCGATCATTTTTTGACACAAACACAAATATAACACAACTCATCAACATGACAATTAAATAGATCGAACACGGATTTGACTCACTAACTTGACAAGAACACGGATTTTCTTGCAAAAGGAATAGACCACTTCTCCCTCATAAAAGTAAACTTGAATCTTCATTGCATCATTGTACTTTGTATAATGGGAGTTGCTGAATGTAGGTGACATCTCAGACATTTCAGTCACGTGAGTTTGCTTGTTTTCGTCTTGATAGTATGTTTGGTTAAGGGGAGGTGTTTGGTCATGTGTCTTTCCCTGTTGATTCAAAATGGTGGTGACATTTGGTTCTTTTGCAGATTAAGGACCAAGGGTATTTTAGTAATTAAAGTGTGTCAAACACCTTCTCATCTAAGTATTTTAGAGGTAATAATAGTACCTCGGTCTAAAATTGTGGGTCCTTCCTATTTTTGGATGTTCCAAAATGTTAGTCCCTTTTGAGAAGTCAAATTAAAAAGCTTTTAGTTTTCCGAAACTATCCCTTCATAATAGTTGTGATTGTATTCAAGGGTTAGAATATAGGGCCAATGTAGGAAATTAATGCCTCTCAATTTGAATTCGAATGAATTATTGCTTGTCCCCGTAAAAAGTTGGAATACCCGATACCTTTTGTTCTTATGCATAAGATCGACACCTTGTGACAATATGAACATCTATATTACGTTTGCGATGTTATTAAAAGTGTGCATTTGTGCACTATTTGTTGAATGCTATAGCAATGCGTTTATTGTGATCTAGTTGGCATGGTAATTCAAGCATATTTCCTAGTCTTTTACTATTTGTGTTTATATGTAGTTTTGACCTCTTACGTGACTCGCTTAGAAGCATGGACGCGTAACCAACATCACATATCCGTGTCTGATGACTGATATGTGTCGCACGCACAAATCTATTTGACCCAGATATTTTTGTTATTATTGTGTGATCAAACACGCTGGGGACGTGACCAGGGCACATTGGAGACACACTTGGAGTTCAGAATGCAATTTTAAAAAGAGGGTCAAAATTGCCATTGATGCTTAGTTCATGAATCATGGATAGAAGTGGTAATTAGTTTTACATATCCGTAACATTCATGTTATTGTGTTCAGGATTGGGCACGAACCACTCTTGGGCCTCTGAGATAGAATATGCTATTCACAGCTAATGTTGCTAGCTGCATCTTCCAATCTTCCTTCACATTATTTGTTGTCTGGTGCATCAATTTTATTAGTACATAAGTTGCCCATAACATTATACCTTCTTTCGTCAAACTTAACGTAATTTCTCTGATATGATGGAAGACTAATTTGGAGGCTTATAATGTGGAATTCCCCCAACCAACCACCCGACAAATGGTAGATTTTAATGAGTATTGAGTCTAACTTCTTGAAAAGCCCAAACACTAACACTACTGACTCGCTCGACTGCCTCTCCTATTGGGCCTTCACCTTTCCAGGTTTCTACCCTTTCCTCATAAGGCGGGGTTCTTTCATTCCCGCTCATGCTTGAGGGACCATGCTTGCGTCTACCATTTTCTTCCCTACTAGACTTGTCTAAAAGAAGAAAAGATGCACTATAAGATAGATTGCTTGCCTGAAAGAAGGTAGAGGACAAGATAAGATTTCGAACTCTTTAGCCTCATTGGCCCCAAGGACAAATCAAAGATTAAGATAACCCTATCTAAGTAATAAAAACCTGACCTTAGGAGAGGAAGGACTTTCCCTATCTTTGACGAGGGAAAGAAGTTCATAGCGAGTCCTAAACCTCAAGGTTTCACTATCTATCCTTACTTGGGGGAAGCCCTTTCAGTGAGGTAAGGAAGAAGATGGGCAAGCGATTCTCCTAAACTGGTTGAAAATTCTTGATTGCTTTGGTCTATTCGGTTTTGTGAAAATGGAAAACCGAAAGGTTTGGTTTTGTCCAGCATGTTCCAAAACTAGACTGGACCTGATCAAGTTCATCCTTACTGTTTGATGGTGTGGGTATTTGGTATAGTTAATAATCACTCGTGATCATAGTTGTTAAAAACCTACGATACACGATACGTATCCTACGATTTGTATCGTCTCATTCGGAGAATGATACGTATCCCATCATGTTTCCTTTTTGTATAGAAATCCTACGATACGACCGCGTATCCTACGATTTATACGCGTATCCTAATTCTGTACATATCCTACAATTACTTATTCGAAAAAAGTCGGATCTTATTTCAAGAAGTTGAACCCCAAATGCATTAATCTAAGCCATTTGATCTAATTATGCCATCTTTCAAACCATTTGATAGAAATTCAACCTCAATGTAGGGTTTGTATAAAAGAAGCAACCATACTTCGATTGTGTTTTGTCTGACTCTACTTTTCTTAACAAAGGGAACATAATGTAATAGGCACAGACTTGAAATTTTGCATTTTAAATTTTTTTTTAAATGTAAGCTGCATATTTTGTTGGTGTTATTAAGTATATCTACTTTTTAATTATATATTAATTATGATTAACGGTATTGAAGCATAAATTAAATTTAGTATTTTCACAAAGCTCCAATTGACAAAACCCAAATATGATAGATATTATCGAAAAAGATATAAATATCTAGTTTTTAGAAACTATAAAATATTTAGCTCTAGAATATCCTTGTGAAATATTTAGATTTTTTTTGTGAGAAGTAGTCACATGTGTAATTCTAGAATTATCTCAAAGTTTATGTTATATGAAAATATCTTTGTACTAGAGTCTTCCATGGAGTAGTACAAATAGGGATGGGTTCTAACCATTTTGTATCAAGCCAAAAAAAAATATGAGTTCAATTGCAATGCAAATACTCTCATTCTCCACTCTTGTCTTTAGTATTCCTCCTCTTCCAAAAATATTGTCCAACTACGCAATAGAAACTCCAATTTTTTCAACAAACGTATCTCGATACGAACTATATAATTGAAAAACCGATACACGATACATATTCCGATTTGAAAACACTGCTCGTGATGTACTCTTGCAGGTCATGGAAGTTAATTTTGAAGAGGAATTTTACACCAATGATACTCGCCTCCCTCCTGAGCTTAGGAAACAATTCTACGAGAAATTGAAACAGGTTGTTGTTTATATCGTTCATCAATTAACCAGCGCTTGAAGATGTAACAGAGAATGAGATGGGGAAACAAATGTATCGCTCACCCAATGGGCAATTGGAGGAGTTGCGATCTTTTGAAGGTAGTGGGGTTATTATGGACAATAGGGGTTTCATTCTTACTTGTGCACATATTTTTCGACCTGATTTCAAGACTATATTTGTCCGCCGTGCGGATGAAGACTTTCATTTCCGGGGGGAGTTGGTTGCTAAAAATATAGACTTAGACCTGGCTATACTGAAGCCAATAAACAACGATGGTGTCAGGTATAATTTTTCTAAGTTTGGCTCGTTGATCGACATAGGAATGGAAGTCTTTTCTATTGCTCATCCAGGACATTTGTGTTACACGTTGGCCATTGGGCATGTGGCTTTTCCATGCACCCATAGTATCACAGATGGTCTTGTCTCTCCTATGCTTAAGACTCCTAGTGGGAGAGTTTATGGAGATTTTATTAGTACCCGTCTAAATGACATCTCTCACCGAGGTAAGAATTTGCAACTAATTCAGATTAGCAATCTTCATCTTGTTGGGGGCTCATCCGGTGGGCCTATCTTCGACCCTCAAGGGAGGGTTATAAGAATCAATTCATATGCCACGGGGTATTTTCATTTTGTAGTTCACTTGAGCATGTTAAAGAAATTTTGGGAAGATGTTGTTCCAAAACCTCAACCTCCGAAAAAAAGGAAAAGGAGTAGCAAGGTAAAAAGGAAAAGATGGAACATGATTTTTCCTCGAAGCGTGCGTCTCATTCTGAAAGGAAAGAAAGGTTGATGTGCTAGCGCGGTGATGGAGGCGAAGGAAAGGTTGTAGCTCGAGTCGCGAGCGGGGTGGTGAAGATGCCAATTCAAGGTTGTAATTATCGGCTAAATTTGTTATGTATAGCGACATGCGGCAAGGAGGTAGGGTAGTTTGCGCCTAGTTTTGAAATTTGATTCGAGGCAACTGGCAATTGGTTGTGTATAAGATGCTCCTTTTCTTTTTTTCTTTTTTTTTGCCAAAAGTGAGAGGTATTGTATTGATAAAGCCCAACGGCACTTATACAACGAAATTCATTACAGATAACTTGGACAAAGCCAAACTAATCATCTAACTGATACAAAACGAGAAAGAACGAGGCGATTGATGTCTTTCATTCCCAGCCCAGGCATGGCCTGACGCACCTTCTGCTGAGCGAAAAATTCATATATCCTATAGCAGTCTCAAAAAGAGATATATTGCTAGCCAAGAAAAAAGATAATAAGAACCCAGACGATCAGATGAATTTCGACCAGAAATGAGCACACTAATGAATTTCTAGCAAACCACCAAAAGATGCATATTAATCTTCTTGAGCTCAAACAGTAAACAAATCGCCCAAAGATGAAATTTATTACTCTCACAAGGAGAGACAAAATTCCTCCAGATCTTGCTCTAAATCCAGCCGCCCAAAAACCATCGAACAGATCGCAACCCTTATTGCCTCCACCACTGCTGCCACAAGGGCTATGGCGACGGATTACATGCGGACAAACGACTCCGGTGACGGCGGAGCCCACCGAACAGAGAGGGTCAGATCTAAGGAGGAGAAAACGAAAAGAAAAAAAAACTATAGGGAAGAGGGGGAAGAAAGAGGAGAGCGGATGGAGGAGGAAGAGCCCGGGGGGAGGAGAGAGAGGACGCCTCCCCCCCCCCCCCCCCCCCCCCAGGCAGAAAAGCAAGGCGGCTATGGCTTCTCAAAATCTCTTTAGAGCTCTCAAAACCCTAAGAGAGACGGCTGTATTGATTATAAGATGCTCCTTAGATTTCCTTGAAAGAGTAATTTGTTGGTTTATCCTTATTTGCATTTTGTTAGGATGGTCGTTCTCATTTTGTATTGTTTTTTCTGGGAGAAAATGACGGCCCAGGACGTGTTTTGATAATTAATACCCGCTAAAGACATGTTGTGAACATTTGTTAATGTTGAAAATATCCTTGTGGGTATTAATTATCAAAACATGTTCTTGGCCGTCATTTTCCCTTTTTCTTGGCTAAATACATGTAAGAAGCACATCTAATGACATGGTTATTGATATCTGGATATTTTAGTCATTCGGGGTACTCATAACTATTATGCTTGCAATGGGCAATGGCCCATGATTCACTTACCCAAACAAAGAAACAAACAAAAGGCCCATGATTTAGTCTTGGTTGGTGCTTGGCAGGTTATTGGATTTTAGGCCTATGGACAGATTAATTGAAAAAAATAGGGAGTGATTGTTGCTCAATACTGAATTGGGTTGTTTTGGGTTCTTTGTGACAATGCTTTGATAGGGAAAATGTTGCTCTCTCTCTCTCTCCGCGTATTTCAAATTCCAGTCTCTAGTCTACTCAATGAGTTATGCCCAACCAAGAACTCAACAAAACCATGGTCTCTACGCAGTAGGGTAGCCTGGGTAGGGACATAGAAAAGATTATGAGAGAGAGAGAGAGAGAGAGAGCTCAAGGGTATGATTGGGAGACTACTTGATTTTGTCGTGGAACTAAAAGAATGGATGGCGAAATTATCGCCACCCTTGCCGAGCAAAAAAAGAAATCACCACCACCCTCAAATTTTACCATTCTCCACTGCAATTATGGCACAAGGATGGAACAAGGGGTTCCTTAGGAAGCATGTTGCGGAGGCCTTTGTAAATTGATGAAGGCATTCAAAACATTGCTAGGCTATGCATTGAGGTAGAGACTTTGACGGTCATTCCAAAGTCTTTCAAGATCAAAGTCGATGGAATTTTGCATGAAATCAAAGTTGAGATTCCATGAAAGCCCCAAGCATGCACTAAATGCAATTACTTTGGGGCTTTGCCCATTACTCCAATGGGTGTCACCTTAATCCTCCTTTAAAACCTTACAGTCAAATTTGGAAAGAGAGAGAGAAAAGGATTGAGAGGCTAATGTAAAAAGGAAGGCCATGCTTTGATTAATAGTAGCAAGGTGAAAGACAAAACTATTTGTTCATCCTCACCTATGGTCCATAAAGGAGAGGGAGCATCTACCTCGTCTATTGAAGGCTTATCATTTGGTCTACTCTTCCACAAGAACTTGAAATCTCAAATTTTCTCAAAGATGTGGAATTTGAGGTACAAGATGAGGGAGGTCTCATTGAGTTGTGATCCCCTTGGTGTTTGTTGATATTGTTCTAACGGACCGCGGGACCGTGCTATGCAGCGTGCTACGAGCCAAAACGACGTCGTTTTGGCGCTGTGTTGTGCCTAGTGTTTCAGCCAACAAGGGCCCCGTTTGGCTGTCCAGATTTCTGCTGTTAACGCTAAACAGAGTCCACTCGTCTTCTCCCATCATTTTCTCTCTATTCCCTCTCTGTTCTCTCTCATTCCATCCCTCTGTTTCAACCTTGAAGCCGACACAGATCAAAAAAAAAAAAAAAAAACCTTGAAGCCGACCAAGGTTGAACTTAAGAAGAACTGCCCCGTAATATATGCAACCTTTTCGAACTTTTTTGTGTGTGCTTACTCTATAGGTGTTATATATACCTCTTTTGTAAGAGAGAGTGTTTTGTGCTAGGTTTACTAGTGCTAGTAGAGGTTGAGTTGCATATCAAGATATGAGTGTATTGAACTTCATTGTAAACTCTTTTTGGTAATAAAATTCCTTAATTACCAAAAAAATAAAATAAAAGAAGAGTTGGTTCATAATCAATGTAACTGGTTGGGAATTAATAGCAAGAACATTGGGAATTACATAACGAACAAAAACAACAATGCCAAATGCTGTAAATGAACCGCGCAGCTCGCGAGCTCGGCGCAGCTCGCGAGCTCGGCGCAGCTCGCGAGCTCGACTCAGCTCGTTCAACAGACAAGCCGAGCTCGAACTCGAGTATTCGGCCGTTTAGTAGACGAGACGAGCTCAAGCTCGAGTTTTCGGCTCGTTCAACAAAAGCTTGGCTTGTTAAGGGAGTCTTGGCTTGATTAAAGAGGCTCATTTAGCAAAATGACTAAACTCGAGCTCAAATTTTTGGTTCGTTTCTTAAACGAGCCGAGCTCGAGCTCGACAAAGCTCAGCTCGTTTACAGCCTTGGGCCAAGCGTAAAAGGAACATGTTGTCCCTAGTAATGTTAGTACTAAAAACAAATACTCCTAGTCTAGAAGAAAGTGTTGAGAGTTAGGACCCATTAGCCACCCCCTGCAGCCCTGCCAACACGTGAGAATCTCTTCGCGAGAGGAAAATCAAAGACAATGACAAATGCCCGATGTGCAAGACAGAGGTGGAATCTATGCTGCATTTGACGAGGTATTGCTCCTATGAATAACAAAAGAATAAATGCCCGATGTGTCTGTGTCCGTGTCCGTGCATCATAGTATTGCTCTTTTGCAAGAGAGAGCTTTCGAGAACAGTTGTGAATTACACAGAGAGGTGACTTGGGCAGCGCTTGATATGTGTAAAATCGCGGTCCGAGGAGCTAGCAAAGGTGCCGGTGCCTATGTTGTTGGCGCTTGTGGCATGAGCAACCGAATTGAGCTGCGGCACAAATATGTATGGTACACGTAAAAACACCACAGGAATTAGCTACACGTGCCTCAGAAAATTCTGATGTCTCCGCTTCGAGTGATTATTAGGTAGTCCGGGAGCATGGTAAATCCATATCACATAACATGTGCGGCCCACGATGTGGGTCCCACCACATAAAGGGTGGGAGGGAGGGCCTCTGCCAAAGGTAAACAACCATTACGAGTATGTTACAATCACTACTACACCGTGTTCGTTGCAACCATCACCACTACACTACCAACTTCCGCCACCACCATTACCATACCAATAACCGGCATCTCTCCACCACCACGATTATAAACACACGACATTCTTAAATAAAATTAAAAGAGAATAATAACAGATAATTTAACCCAAACAGATTTATCATCATAAATAACCAATACTTTTTAGTTCAGTTCTTAATTATTTTTTATCAAATGGCTTTTTCACTTAAAATATTCAGCATTCAATTTTCAAAATTATATTTTTTAGCTTTCAATTTCAGTTTTATGAAACACACCATTTATCTACCACTTTAGTCATTCACATTGGAAGTACATGCTAACGCCGGTTGTGGTAAAAATGACACTGATACAAGGCCTTCTCTTTCAACATACACGCTAACTTGACGATAATTACTTTTTCGATACTCAAAAAACACACTCGACAATAATTGATTTTTTTTCTTTTCCTTTTTTACATTCTCATGTCATGTTTTAAAACATGAAACTTTTAGTTAGACAATCACTTTTTATTTTTATTTTGTGGATAAATTTAGTCAAAAAATTATTCATCAAACTACAAACATAAAATATCATTCTGTGGATTATTGATTCCTCCCGACAGAGAGATCTACAAGTACAAGATTATAAAAAAAATTAAAAGTTTCAATAAAGACATTTTTACCCATTTAAATCTTTGCAAATTGGAGTTGACTTTACCATGTGAGATGAAATATACTATATATGTTATCTCTCACATGGCCACTCAGCAATCAATAAGCCACAATATCTGGGGAGATCTCTCTCTCTCTCCACATTCCATTCTCCAACTGAAATCGATCTATTGAACCCTGGAACTGAAATTTCCCAACTTAACACCTGCAACAACGTCCTTCACAAACGCTCCCACAAGCGCATACTCCTCCAATGCCCGGACGTCACCCTTGCACCTCAACAACTGCGGGAAAAACAGCCAAAAGCCAGTCACCATCACGAATCCAACGGTCATCGGTGTTGCGATCACCCGAGGCAACCAAAACCTGCCATTGACCACCTTCTTGATCCCAATCTCGACAACTAGACACGCACCGTGGAGAAGAAAGAACCACGTGATCTCCCACGTGGGCCGCACGCGGCCCATGTAGTAGAACATCAGCTCGTGCATCAGGCCCGAGACCACGAATGTGCTCATCACGGCCGGAAGCGCAGCCCACTTCCGGCCCATGAGTCGCGCCGAGATGCATAGGACGGGATCGTATACGGTGGGGCGCAGGGTACGGGATACGACGAGGTTCCACCTCCTTCCCCAGAAGTCTTGGAGAGAGGTCGAGAGGTACGGCTCGTCGAACGGCGGCTCGAGCTCGAACCCAAATACACCTCGAGCCACAGCTGCCCCCATGGCTAGCATGATTTCCAACGTGATGTATATATGCAAGCAGTAAATGACCAAAATGATCTTCGGGTGTATGCTGTCACTGTACTCGTAAATACGTAAAAACAAGGCTACTAGAACAACCTTTAGAGCATAATTCCAAATCGATTTGCTTCCTTTTCCGGTGGTTTTGAGATATGAGTTTTGTCTATTATGCCCATTTTGAGATACGAGTTTTGTAGGTGGGTTCTTTTCATTTTGATTCTTCGTCAAACTTGACTGGGATTTTGTAGGTGGGTTTTGCTGGATCCTGATTGGGAAACAAGCAATAGCAATGAAATGGGGAAGAGAGAGAGAAGGGTGGGAGAGAGGGCCTTTGTCAAAGGCAAAAAGGAGAAGCTTGAAATTGGTAAGCCAAGCTATGAAGAAGGCGGTGTTGCCGCCAAGGTTGGTGGAGTGAAGTTCGAGAGGAAGGGCCAAAAAGAGAGAGACAATAGGGATGATTGAGAAAAGTCTGGGCATACCCTTGGGAACAAACTTAGCTGAAAAATAGCAGTAGCATAAAGAAACAACTACTGAGATCCATACCTTGATGAAGTTGCTGATCTCCCTCTCCAAGGTGTAGCTTGGATAGTAGATCTCACCCTCCATCTCTCTCTCTCTCTCTCTCTCTCTCTCTCTCTCTCTCCAGATGAGGAAGCAAGATGCAGTTTAGATACAAAATTTGTAGGAAGCACAATTAAACAAGGGCCAATGGCAATGACTAAACTAAAGTGTTTGACTTTTTTGGGTCAGAAGAAGAATACTACCCCAGGTCTCTTTCCCAGTTCATCAACTAGGACATCAACTTCTTTTTCATAGGATTGAACCCCCAACCTTATTGCTCTTAAGTGCAACCGCATAACCATTGGGCTAAGTGCATGACTTGACTCAGCCTAAATAACAAAAAATGTTTTTGAGTGCTCCATTGCCTGAAAAATATTACAGCTACTGTAGCTTTGTTCCCTAATGTGTTACCGCATGCGGTACAGCTTCACGTTTAGATGACATTTTAAGCAAGGTATAATTCAACTGAGCCACACATCCATGACCTGAAGCATAGGTTGTTTTAAATCTAAAGAAGACCGCTCCTATGGATGTATACTTGGACAGGAACAAAGTAATATCACAAAAACTGGCCGCAACCGCTCCTACGGACGTTTACTTTGACAGTAACAAAGACATTTCCCCAAAACTGGCCGCAACTGGTTCTCCAATGGAAGAAGAAGATATTGTCTGTCATGCACTCCATAGTCCATAAACTAAGGAATATAGATAGGTCTACAAGACTGCTATACGGGCTGAGCCTAATACTTTTTCTGCATTCTATTCTCTTCTGATTGATGAGGATCTTAACATGCCTCAAGATCACACATCAGTAGTACCTTATAACTTCAGTTTTTGTGGCTACTTCTCAGTCACTTGATCCTATAGGGTCCCCTTCCCCTCAACAACTTCAGTTACACGGCAAATGCAGCCTAATTGTCAACAAATCCAGCAGTATTCGTCTCATAATTATCTACCATTTCAATCCAGATCTGGTCGTGGTCCTTTTAAGTTCAACAAAGAGGAAAGTTCGCTCATTAGGGGGGAGGAGCAATTTCATTTCTGGCCAAATTTCATTCCAACTGACTCAGGTTGTCAATTATGAGGTCGTAATAACCATACTGCCCTCACTTTTACTATAGACTGAACTTATCAATCACTCATTCTTCAACGAGAACATTTTCAACATAAGCCCAAGAAAAGCCCACAAACGCGAGAGGGTCCGTTTTGACATATTTGTATACCAATAAAAGGAACTCTACACAATTAATCATGAAATCGTTTTGTATACTGTGGCTGGTACAAAAATTCTCTTACTACAATTTTGATTCAAATGACATGGTTTGGGCACAACAGACCTAGTTCAAAATCCCAAACAAAATACAGAATACAGAATATTCTTAAGGCAGTTCATATAAAAGGATTGATCACCAATACAGCTAAAATCAGTAACAGTAGCACTTTACCAATATTTCCAATATTGAAGAACTCCTAGGTTTTAAACTTACCCTCCAAGCTGCTAGCTCGGCCATTCCGAAATGTTGACATCTTTTCCTTCTGCACTATTATCATTCCCTAAGGCTAAGCATAAGAACATCAGAGTATCAGACGGTGTCACGGTAGAGTATCCATCAAGGCAAGTAAATGAAGTCCGTGAGTCTCCAAAGGCAGCAGCACAGCTTCATCAGTATGCAGAAGTTTCATATGGGACTTCTTTCTTTGCCAGCACTGTGATGCAGCCACAGATTGAACCTTTCTTTCCCAATAAGGTAATAAACTAGTCAATATCCCTTTTGCTGCTCATATATTTGCATGTACGTTTCAGAGAGGGCAACCATCTGTGGAAGAGTTTCCGAGACATGCAGGTCCTGCATCTCATACCTACAAGCGTAACGAATAACAACTGGTGAGTTCAAAGAATAATGCGAATTCAATAATGTTTATCACATGAAATCCTCGAATATGAAGTTACCATAGCTCTTCTGACTTCCGCTGTACAAATACCCTGTAGGATCCTTCGCCTGGCTTGCCATCATGAACAATATTGGCAATCAAATCATACTTTGAACGCAATTTCTGGTTCTCTTTGGGTGTTGGCAAAGGAATATAATCTTTCAGCTCTAAATTCTTCACTGGAAAATTAACTGAGAAAAGAACAACTCCAGTAAGAAACACAACTAATGATTAATGAAAACATCATACTATACTGTTGGAACTTTTTTTTTTTTTTTTGATTAATATACTATACTGTTGGAACTGGTTATTTGACGAATTGGAATAGGCCTCTAGAATTTGGTAAAAAAAAATGGAACCTAATACTATTACACAGTCAAACTGATTTTATATTCCTACAACTATTTCCGAGTTCTTTAAAGTCATTAGTTTATCGGTCACAAACAAAGGTAGCATAATAAGGTTAAAAGGTCTAAAAATGTGAAGTCAAAGGTCCCAATCTTCCCCATGACCTTGCTTGTCATAACAGACAATAACATCCTGTCAAGATGCTGATCAGACAGGAGAAGTCTCTACATTCACTTGATGACCCATGATGCAACTTTAAGTCAAAAGTACAAGACATTTTACTACTTTTGGGATTTCTTACAAGTTATTTCGCTACTTTTGGGTATTAATAAATAAGATTTAATCTACGTAACATGATACTCTTTAAGGTAACATGATACACTTTAAGGTAACATGATATTCATCATAAAAATTTCAATATAATCACCTAAATGTATGAATTGTCAATTCTTCAAACACTGGACAGATAAATTATATGACAAATCAAGGACCAGCTCCATCAGAAATTTCACAATCATGTTTCAAAATATTTCACTCACCAAGAGTAGGATTTTTCTCCACAAAGAAATTGTTCTTTGTAAACCGCCGCATATGGAGAATCAGATACTGTGGCAGTCGGGTAACACGATATCTCATCCTTGCTATACGAGGACGCACAACTTCAGTAATGGACTCACCATCAAACTTCTTCAGTATGTTGAAGAGTGGAACCTACAACCATACAACTCAAAACAATCAGTTCATATAGATAACTGCAGAAAAATGCACCACACAAACATTTGTACACCTGAAGTCATCTTCTTTTCTGTAACAAAGGACATTTCTGGGAAACTAATGGTGACGCTGAGAGGCTCGGTCCATCCCAATAGCAAGACAAGGAATTTATACTAGGACTAAATTAAGATAGCTACAATCAGTATAGTAATAGCACGAAATAAAGGCGGTACATAACTGAAGCCCGTATTAGACAGAAGAACTACTAATGCTGATAAAATCAAACATAATGCATAGTCAAATTGGATACTTTGAGACACAAAAGATTTATATAGTAAGGCTCATGGAAACAAATAAAGAAACCAAATAACTATTGCATGTATGTTATGTAGGTCTGTGTGCCTTCTCTTTTTTTTCCCTTCAGCTGGAAGGCATGGCGTTGTCTGTCCTAGACAACAGAAAGCTGCACGGCGTTTGCAAGTAATCACTACAGTGGCGTCCATTTTAAAGACATAATTAGCCAACAAACCAGTAACTGAAACTCAAGTTCCTCAAGTGCAAAGCTACGGAAAATGAATATTCTGTTTTTCCTGAAATATGTGGGTACAAATGGATAACTGTGAATCTGTGACTGATGTTAAACACCTCAGGGCAGGAACTACTGATAAGCCAGTGGTTAAAAAGATAAGCAAAAATGATATCAAAATCAGAAAACAGACCTGCGGGATTATGTTTTTCTCCATCACATCCTTGAAAAGAGGTGGCGGCGGCAAATCAAGTCCAAGCATTAAGAATGGCATTCTGCTAGTTTCTGTAACAAGACCATTATGCTCAGTTCCACCATCTGCAGCACTGCCATGAATCTCTTTTACAACCTCCAATTCACCCTATTGAGCACAATGCATTTCTCAGGCACAGCTTAAATGAACACATTTTCCAGAAACAGGTATCCCGATGAAAAAAATATTTTATAAAAGAAGACATTAATAAATGGTAAGGTGGGCCAATACCTGAAAGCACTGGTAAATGATGCTGCTACTTTTCTTTGAATTTCTTAGATCTGCATGTAGTGTATTAAGAAGCCACGACATAAATTCAACTGGGTCAGACTGGGCACCTATTCGAAAACGTTTTTTGCTCGCTTTCATAACTGCCTGAAGAAACTCGTGCGGGCTCACCTGCAGAGACAGAGAGTTTGATTTCAAAATGGAGTTTCATGGTCAACGGCTGTAAGGAAACGTGATGTAACCAAGATCAAACCTGTCCCTTGAAGTTCCGGGCGTGCCAAATCTTTCTAGTGAGTTCTCCAAAACGATGAACAAGTGGAGATTTGCTGTGTTGATAGTTTTCAGGGATAAGGAAGAAGTTCCTCAAGGGAGTAATTCGCATCAAAGATTGAATTGTGACATTCACAAAATCCGTCTCCTTAATGTTATTTAAGCCCACCTGGAAATTGCAAATATCAAGGAAGCACCGTTACAAACAAAAGCCACAATTTGATGGTCAACTAATTTGTAGACAAGTAAGAAAATTCATGTAAATTATGCATCTGAAATAATAAAAATGACAACATGACAGCACAAATTGAGGAATTAAGGAAAACTGAACTAGATACCATTCCAGGAAGGTAATCAGAACCATCAAGAGCCCTAGACCATTGCTTGTTTCTATCAAGGTCTTCAACCTGCTTCTTATTAAACCTGTTAAAATTGTACCACAGTTTTTAGAACAATCAAAAGAGGTTGCTGAGAGTAGTTACTTGATTTAGCATTGACTGGATAACTAGTCAAAAAATAAAAAGATTATACAAATCCCAACGTAAAGATGCAGAAAGAAAGAAGAAGCAAAGATGCAAGTTCAAAGAAATATTATGCCATACCTTGGGTTCAAAACGTGTCGAATGTCATCCAAAGATGGGTCATTAATTTCATATCCATCAGGAAGGCAATAAACTTTCTCAGTTCGGAGATTGATATAAACATGGTGCCCGGCTTCAAGGCTATGAGTATATGCATGAGATTTCTGACCTCTTCCTTGGTAATACTTCCCACACACCAAACAAGCATACACATTCAAGTTTGAAAGAGAAACAGAGCAAAATTTCTCGAAATCAAAATCCAAAACCTGCACACAAAAAAAAAGACAATTGCAATATAAAGATACAAAGAATAGATGGACTCACTAATCTACAATTGATAATTATCTGAATATAGATTCATGTCCATATATACCCACCAATCAAATGGCACCCGTGTATTGGCATAAATTCTTCAATAACATTTTCCTTTGCAAAAAAGTGGCAAAGAATTAGGCTCCATCGAAGAGCAGACAAACCTAACAGCATTGGAAAACTGATTTTAGTTCTACTACTGTGAATGGTGGAAGCAGAATGTGAATGACATCTTGGGTGGTCGCACAACACCCAGGTGATGAGGAATGAGGTTATCCTTTTAAGACATTCTTACTGCACATACTACACTTGTGGTCCACATCCTCTGCTGAAAAGGATATTTGAGGGCGCAATTGCATCATGCAGTTCATAAATCAATACCGTAAGCCTACTTCTATTGGAAGTTTTTGGGTACTTTCTCTGAATCCATCATACTTCTGAAATCTACTTTGAACCAAAACAAAAACATATTCACTATGATCTATTTCGATAACCAATGTTAATTCTGAAAAGAAACTGATATTGGAAGACTTCCCCAACAATGATCCGCCACAAAACCCAAATAAATGACAAGAAAGAGACGAGGAGTAAAACTGAGAAGCAGATAAATAAAGTACCTGGCGATTCACGGTATCGAGATAAGGACAGTCCCTCCTGAGTTCAACTACACGATTTCTCTTCCCTTGACTAAGTCCCTGCTCAGCGTTCCCATCATCATCCTCGTCCTCGTCGTCATCTTCACCGCCATCTCTATACCCATTTGGCTCTAACCTTCCATCACTGCTTCCAAACCTACCCCCACCTGCTCCTCTCCCCTCATCTTCCTCCTCGTCCTCATCATCATCATCGTAAGTAGCAAGTGGAAGAAGAGCATTATCGAATCCAAGCCGAGGCGGTAAGGGAGAGGGAGAAGAAGACTGCTCGTTAAGCAGCTTCTGCCTCTTCGAGTGTTCCTCCCCTTCCACGCTCTCTTCTTCTTCTCTCTTCGTCTTCATCCTCTGCCAATTCACTGCTCAAATATGTAATTCCAACATTACCACTGCATCTAGCACATAATTTTAGAATACTACCTCATGATTCCAAAAATCAGAACTAGTCAATTCACTGCTCAAATATGTAATTCTAACATTACTACTGCATCGAGCACATAATTTTAGAATCCTACCTCATGATTCCGAAAATTAGAACTAGTCAAGCTCGAAAATCGCACAATCATAGACAATGCTAAAGAGATACCAAATTACAATACCTAAATGGGAGTGATTTAAGTTATCTTCCAATAGAAAAGTGATGCTAGGGTTTCAATAACCAAAACCAAACCAGGTTCGATGAAATAGATATGAAATTTACTGCTCCCAATTTCCCTGCTCAAGTATGTGATACCGTCACCTATCGCATCTAGCACGTTCAGAATCCTACCCCGTGATTTGGAAAATGAAAACTAGACAATCTCAAGAGCAGAACAGTTATAGACAATGCTAAAACGGAAACGAATACAGAAATTGGTGTGATTTATATTGACTTCCAATGGAAAAGCGATTCTAGGGTTTCGAAAACCAAACGAAGTTCAAGAAATACATACGAAATTCACTGCTCCCAATTTCCCTGTTCAAATAAGTAACTCTGTCATCTACTACTGCATCTGGCACTATAATTTTGGCGTACTACCTCATGATTTGGAAAAGGAAAACTAGTCAATCTCAAAAACAGAACAATTGTGTACTATGCTAAAGGGATACCAATGCATACATTGGAGTGATTTATAGTAGCTTCCAATGGAAAAGCGATTCTAGGGTTTCAAAAACCAAACCAATTTCTTCCAAGTGATTTATGATCTTTATTTTCCAAGTTATACCAACCAAAATGCACAAATTTGGGGAGAGAGAGAGAGAGTTACAAACTACGGAGTAAAAGGTAACACGGTCTTAAGAAAAAATTTCCTAAAAAAATAACCCATATCAATTCTTGTGGTGTACTACATTACATATCACTAGCGAGTACTATCCACCAACAAAAAAGCATCAAATGCGGAGCCCACTTCCACATTCAAACCAGGGAAAATAAATCTTAAATCAACCCCAAACCCAATCGTGTCTGGATTGGGTTCGTTCCTAATTCAAACCCTAATTCCATCAGATTTCAGAAACCCTAATTCGAACCCATATTCATCTGGGTCGAAACAGAGAGAGAAAGAGAGAGAGAGAATCGACCTTGGTGCGTAGCAGTTTTCGTCGTTCTGGTTTGATCGGTGTATCTCCTTCGTCGTTCTGGTTCGTCGTTTGGTTCGTCTCTCTCTCTCTCTCTCTGGAACGCGTTGCTCTTTTCTCCTCTCTCTGTGGAACGCGATGTGGAAGTGGGAAGATGGATGACCCGCGTGTGTAAAATTACCCGAATACTACTGAACCGGGTCTCTTTAGATCCGCGAGATGGCTTTTTTATTCACAGCCGTTGGATCTAATCCAACGGCCTACAATCGAGGTCCGGATTTTGTTTAAAGTCAGGTATCTGGATAGGAAAACCATATAAATAAATAAGTATATAATTTTAACCAAAAAATAATAATAAGTATATAATATGGTTTCAGTTCGGTTCGGGGATTAGTTCGGGAATCTGCTAAACCATACCCGCACTGATACCCGTTCAGCTATCCAAGGCCTCAACCATACGACCCACGGGGAATTTTTCGGTTATGGTTCAGGAAAAAATTTCGGTTACGATTCGGGTACCCATCGTTCGGTTCACTTTGTCATCCCTATCACTAGGTCAAATTTAGGGTTTTGGAGTACTTCTTTTATAGTCAGGTCGAGTCAGATTGAAAAATCATTAGGTGCATCCGACACCTAACCAACCAAATGAAAAAATCGAGAAATCTGACCCAAACCAACCCATAAAAGTGATCAAAATCGTCCATTATGCCTGTTTTTCGGCCAAGTCAGGTTGGTGGACAGGCCTACATACTCTGGACCGTTGTGGTGGTTTTTTGGGTCCAAACTCCTAAACACCATCCTTTGGACAAAAACAATTTATTTCCTTCTTTCGGGTCGGGCAAACTCCGAAATGCTTATATACACCGGTACTACTAATCTTCTGAGTACAAGTCAAATGTGGGATTCTCATCACGAAGTACATTTTTATAAAGATGACTTTTTAAGTGTCATGCCAATATGCCATGACACTCGCACTTCTCATAATTGCAATGGGTATTGTTCGTACAATTATTCTACAATCACAAACACTTACACAAATTTATTCATATTCACATTGGAGCCCACACATACTACACCTCCAGTGTGTGTGGACCCCACCAAAAGATGTGAGTGCCTGTGTAAAGTGTTTGTGTGAGTGTTTGTGGTTGAATAATTATTGATTGTTCGTAATGATGATGTCATACGTAGCTATACTTAGGGTGCATTCTTTTTAAGGGTGGTGATAATGCCAAAATTGTTTTGTTGGTGTAAAAACTCCCGGGCATAAAAAGTCGTGTATACTGCACATGGTACAAACCTTTTATGCAATGGAGTTTTGGTACCAACAAAAACAATTTTGGCATTATCATTCAGTTTTGGCATTATCATTACTGTTTTTGTTGGTGCCAAAATTCCAATGCATAAAAATCTTGTACACTGTATATGATACAAGCCTTTTGTGCACCAACAAAAACAAAAGACCTAACTCTAAATACCTAGCCACATAAATACATACATATACACGGACGTACATACAACATTCTCTACATGGGAGTATGGGGTGAAATAGAAGGCCGTGCACAAGTACTCTAGAGCAATCCGTAGTAGAGGGATTATGAGTTTTATACAAGAGCAGTGCCGACCCCGACGTTTGGATTGTCCAAGCCCAACCTCAAGCTTGGTTGTTCGCTTATTATTAAGTCATAAAAAATTAATAAAAAATACAAGGTAAAAAAATCAAGGTCACAATGTGCTTTTAGTTTGAATTCTATCAAAAAATTAAAATTAAAATGAAATTTGGGTTATAGTGCTTTATGATTTAACATGATTCGATTTAAAAAAAATTGATGGGTTTCTATTTATTTTATCTTTCATTATTTATTTATTTTATTTTGATCATTGTTCTATATTTAATGATAAATTGAAAAAAGAAATATTATGGACCAACTTGAAAAAATACAAACCTGACTTAAAAAATGGTTAATTTTTTTATTGAAGTTTTTTTAAATTGGTGAGTTCTGTGTATACATTATGAGTCCGGCTACAGGTACAGATTTTCGGGTACAGCAGCCGGGTACAGCAGCGTTTTGCTCCCGTCTCGGGTCCCGCAAAGATGATCGGAGCCGCTCATTTTGTTCAAAATACGTCGTTTAGGGTCCCTGTAAAAAATCACCTCAATCCGATATCGGGAAAGGTGTTTACGAATCATCCAATTTTGCTTCAAAATTCCACTGTACCCGAAAATCTGTACCTGTAGCATTTTTGATACATTATATACACATGCATGTATATTTTTCATATTTGCATACATCACTATGTGAATGCGAATGCGAGTAGTTGTTTTTTCTTTTTTTGGAGGAGTTTGCCATGCCATTAAGGTTCTTATTTTCCGTTTTACGAGACAGGTCATTCTCTCACAATACATCATCACCTTTAATTCAAAAATTAAATACTTATTTTAGTGAGTGGAACACACCCTAATTGTTGATGTAGAAGAAGTATATCCCAAAAATAAAAAATGGACACCAACAACAAATGACCTTTCACTCCTGGACAAATAAAAAAAGAGAGCGAAAAGTGGGTGCACTGCGGATGAAATCTCAGTGTTGGGCACAGGAATTGAACTTGGGTGCACCTAAATATGAGGGAACTTAAGTATGCCCCACTAACCAATAAACCAGCACAATCCTTCATGTTGTGTTTTGTGTCCAAATAAAAATATATACGTATTTATATTTACACGGAATTTTTTTTCTTTTGGATTGCCCTAGCCCGGGGGTTGCTCAAGCGGACGGACTTGCAGGACTTACCCAGGGGCCGGCCCTGTAACAAGAGTTATGTGTCTCAATCTTATACATATTGGACAACTCAGTTCGTGACTAAGTTCAATCTCCCTAGTAGTTGTGTACATCGAATGAGGAAAGCTTGTGAGTGCATGGGTTGAATCTCGGGGCCTACCTCTTTCCTACCCCCGTCATTTTTGTACAATATGCTCTCATATATGCTTTTTGTACTTTTGAGGTTTACGCGTTGCATAATCTTTTTTTTTTTTTTTTTTTTTTTTGATAGTCAAAAACTTGCCCAACAGGCTACAAAACAGACGACTCTCTATTTACAATAGAAGAGATAAAAAACGGGGGCGCAGCCACCCAATTTAACGGAAGCAAATTCCTAAGAGCTTTAGAGGCCACAGAATGAGCTAGCTGGTTGACGGTCCTCTTAACCCAAGAAAAGTTCGCGTTGCATAATCTGCTATGCAGCTTTTCCCTTTGAGCGCTTCAAGAATTAACAGGGCTAGCACTCCCAAACACAAAGCTTCTTTTAGAGCATCTCCAATCCAATACTTCATTTGAGAGTATCAAAATAATGTTTTTTACTCATAAAGTGATTATAGAGGAAATTACTATTCATGTTTACACCAACCACAAACCCTCTATTTTTGTCTCTAAAATCACTTTATGAAAAAAAAAACCTTTTTTTATACTCTCATGAGGATAAAAATTAAGTAAGAAAAGCAAATAAGAACAAAAATATCTTTTAAAAAGGTGAATAGTATTTTAGAGATGGCCTCTATATTTTCTCTCACCCTCTAAATATAGAGTATTAAAATTCAATACTCTCAAATGGAGGAGGGTTGAGAGGATGGGTTGGAGTGCTTTGATACTCTCAAATAGAGATATAGAGTATGGATTGGAGATGCTCTTAGTAGTTTCAAAACAGATATACACACAAAAAAAATTTCAGTGCTGAGCGGATATATCCTACGCAATGTTCTAAAAATCGTTAGGCGCTAGTCGGGCGGTCGGCCACCTTCAAGCGATTAATCAGATTAATCGGTGCATGTTAATTAGTTATCGGCGATTAATTGTTAGTCGGACCTAATCGGATAGGCTCCGCCAGCGATTAATCGCCAATTAATCGGTGATTAATTCCTTGTTTTAGAACACTGATCCTACGTGGTACCCGCTCGGCGCTTCCAAGCCGTCCAATACACTTTTAGAAGGCTCGGATTGAAACCATCTCTCTCCTCTCACCCCAACACTCTCTCTCTCCAAATCTGAGCCTTTTAAACACGGAATGGACGGCTCGGCTGCGCGAGCGAGCACCACGTGGTACCCGCTCGGCACTGAATTTTTTTTCTACACACACCATTTCAAGACAATCTCATAGGTTTTCCTCAAAAAAGACAATGTCATAGGAATCCCAGATTCCATGCCAGTTTCTAAAGAAACAACACCAAAAGAAACAAAAATGGCAGAACAAAATAACTCATTAGAAGAGAGCCAAAAGGGAAAAGCATTTGCCAACTCTTTAACAGAACCAGGAATGAAGAAATAAGCAAGAATGAGATACTCACATTCAATAAACCCCTCAACAAAACTAACCAACAAGCTCATGGTAAACCAAAAGAAAAAACTTGGAAGAGTTTTTACTCCTGATCCCATTTTGCAGACACGAAAATCGTCCAACATGCGGAATTCAAGTTTATTCGAGGATAAGCCAACAAAAAAAAAAAAACACGTCTAGCTGCTGCCATCAACTCTCCACGCCATTTACGTTAAGTCGGGCTCGATTGGACACCGATGATCAAGAGAAGAAACCGAGTTGTTCTGGGGGCAAAGTAACGGTAGCGAATATCGAGTTCAGTTTTCCTGCCAGTCCTTTCGGATGTCGAAGGTGTAATTGATCTCCAAGTAGCACTTGTTGTCGTCGTCGACAAACTGTAAACAGAGATGAAAAAAAAAAAGAGAAGAAGAATAAAATCATATGACAACCGAACTCTTGAGTATTGAAAGTGCCCCCCACCATGTGTCCATTTTAATTGTAGAATTAGGCTAGCACAGACTGCAGAGAGCAGTTTGTGTAATCTCAGCCATTCAAAAGCATTTTTAATGGTTAGATTTTGTTAAAAATAACCTTCCGGCAAAGAGTCTTTTTCAAATCCGAACATTGATTGCGAATGGTCGAAATGGGACTGAAGGGGCATTAACTTGTCCTCACAGGACATTTTCAAACTGTCAGAGTCAGAGAGCCAAAACTAGAAAAGGTAACAAAATTGAAAAGCAAACACACATTTATCTTTCGGTTGTTGCATTTTTCGTTTTCCCATAATCATGACAGACAGAGAAATGGTCCCCCTGCATTTGTTTCATTGCATCACATGCAAAGATGCTTTCTCGATAGAGATTGGAATTCAAGATGCTTCAATTGTGTTAAATGGTACGAAAGAACCTATGTTCCAAGGACTCGGTACGAATGTTGGGTGCGGGTACGCGTCTAAGCATCAGGGCCATCGAGTTTTCAACTAAGCATGTCCGACATGGATCCTATATTCCCGGTACTTTGCACATTTTGAAGGATCATGTCACAAATGAAAGAAGCTTGATAGCCGTAAATCAGTAAATCCTATGCTTACATCTGTCTGATAAAGAGCATGGGTTGAATTTACCTTCGTTTTAGCCGTATATGATCCTCTAGCAAAAAAACCAGTCGGGGTGGTCTCTTCGGGCATTTCATGCGTATAAGGTTCTAGCTGCGGGCTAAACGTTCCAACCATTTCCTTCGCGCTATCAACTGAAAGCAAAGATCCATGTAACGGAACTAACCCGGTCTCAAAAGAATCAGAAAGCGCCAATTTGTTTTTGCCAAAACCGAATTTCCAAGAGAGGGAGAGGGAAACGTTTACCTTTCACACCAGTTTTCCAGACAGTGTTGATGTATTTGAGGCCTGAGACAATGTTATTGTTGACTTGGAAAGTGAAATTCAGGCTGTAACGGCTACCTTCTTTCAGAGTAAACCACAAGCCTTTGGGATTGCCAGACTCAGGGACCGGAAGAAAGATATCAGGTCTACCGGGGGATTTGATTGCAAGGCTCAAGATCTTAACCTCAGGCTCCAAGGTTTCTGCAAATGTAGAAATAAATAATCACAACCTGGGTAGCACACATATGACTAATTGTTCAACAAGATCAAACTCATCGTTTTATTGGATCAGTCGGTCGAGAACCTCAACGAGTAAAAATTATGAGATCAGAAGTGGGAAAAAATATTTAGACAATGCCATTATTTCTAGGATCATTTTGTAAATTTTGTTGACATTTTTCCGTGCATCGATGTAAAATTCCAAACTACTAACATTGGATTGGAAACGGCTTCAACATTCCACAGCATAACAGTAGAAAATTAATATGGAAAAATTTGCACTTTCTGCAATGGCAAAATTGAAGTTAGGAGAATACAAGAGAATACAGATTATGCAATTTTCCATACTTCACCCAAATAGCTTCATCACATATGACGTTCATGAGATGAAATGCAGAATACAAAGCACAGGGACAATTTGGTCAAACATTCCACTAGCCCAACTCAGATTCCAGACCAGTTGATGATTAGATAGAGGAAAAGGGCAGGAATGATTGTCAATGATTTCTATTCCCAATTTGTTTTTCCTCCATTCTCCAAGCAACCAAACAGAACTAATCAGAGAAATTAAAAAAGGGAAAGAAAAAAAAAACAAAAGGTGGTTACCTCCAATGGCATTAATATCCACACTCCCAAGAAGCTGTTCCTTCCACTTCCTTAAGCTCTCATCGTCCTACATCCCAAAAATTCAACAAATACAATTAGAAACCAAAATTGAAAAAAACAAGAAAAAGGAATAAAAGATACTTAAATTAATTCCAAGATTAAGCCCCAAGGCCAAGAGTTTATCCGGTTGGTTGGTGGGTTTGTTGGGTTTGCTACCCACATGATTGAGCAAGTTCGATTCTTAGGGTCAGGCCACAAGAAATTAATTTCTTGTGAATTTTCAAGTCTCGGTGTGAATAGTCTGTTTTTGACCGAACCGGGTAGGGAATTAGATTAGGCGCGTAAGCTGCCCGAACACCTCTAACCGTGGAACCAAAAACGAAAAATCAATTCCAAGATTGGGAAGACAAACCTTATCTTTCTCAAGTTGTTGTTTAATGGTAAATTGAGGACCCAACTCAATCTTCGGTTCAACATCACTCTCATCCTCATCCTCAGTCACATCACATATTGAACTCTCACTCCGCTTTCTCTCAATTCTCCCTCCTGTTTCCACCACCTCCTCCTCCTCCTCCTCAGCACCCTCTGGCTTTCTACCTTCTTGATTTTCTTTACCCTTCTTGCCCTCCTCCTTGTTTTCGTCAAAACCCATGTCGCTTTTACTCTTGGAACTTGATGATTCAACTCCAATTGCCAAAGACATCAACAAGAACAAGAACAAGAGCCCATTCAACAGCGTTAACAGAACAATTGGTAGGAGGGACCGACCCGGAACAAAATGCACGCTAAGGAAGAATCTCAGGAATGAAAAGTACGAACATGTAAAAGGCCAATGGCAAAATGTTGCAATTGGAGGTACAGAGATTTGGTGCAAAGAATCCTCGAGAGGAGTAAAAACCCAAATGGGGAATACCCAACGCAGAAGAAACGACACCCAGAAAAGGAGAGAGAGAGAGAGAGATGGGTTGTTTGGGGAGGTTCAAGAAGAAGGGGAAGAAAATGTCATGTGGTGATCCGCAATTAGAGAGAGAAAGAGAGAGAGAGAGGGTCCGTGAGTGCACAAGGTTCCACGGGGACCGATATTCGAGGAGACATCCAAGGCCCCAAAACAAAATGAAGCAGCACAGGGTTTGGGTGGAATTGACAGGTTGACCCCTTCTCATTGGATAAAGCTTATAAAATCCAGATTTCCATCTCATAATCACTACTAGTAGTTGATAAAAAAAAAATTCACTACTAGTATGGTATAGGAGTAAGGGGTCATTCAGCTAAATAAGTCACTTGCTTATTTTTTTGTCTTTATTCAAATTTGTTTTAGAATTTTTTACTTTTACGTTAATTTTTTTGGGATTATTGCATCTCCATGACGAGAGGAATCTAAAAAGTAAAAATTTTTGATTGAAACCTAATTTTTTTGAATAAAGATAAAAATAAGCCAATAAGCCAATTTTTTCGTCTTTATTCAAAAAAAATTAGATTTCGATCATAATTTTTTACTTTTTAGATTCCTCTCGTCATGGAGATGCAATAATCCCCAAAAAATTGACGCAAAACTAACAAATACGAATTTTTTTTGAATAAGGACAAAAAAATAAGCCACTTAGCTTATTTAGCTGAACGGCCCCTAAATAATCACGTCAACATAAAAAGAAAATTAAAAATTGTTAAGTTTTTTTTTTTTTTAAGTAGTTTAGTTTTTACCAAAGAAAAAGGCAGGTGCATATATACCTTCGATTTGTGAATGTAAATCCTCTGTCTTTATCATCTTTTTTTTCCCCACAAATTCAAGAGTCAAACAAAATTTAACCAATTTTAATCTCAAGGGAGTGACCTATAGTATTTATGGTCTGAGACATAAGTGATTGCTCCATTGAGCTTTTCTCTGGGTTTAATTGGATCTCTTCAAAGTGGACGGTGTGATTAGTCTAGCCAAGATAAGTTGAGGTTCATGAAACTGTTTCAGACACCGAGTAAATTGTAGTAGTACAAAATTTCTATGCATATGTATGGTTTACACAATCTTAAGGAGTCAAACATGGTACAATACAAAATTGTGTCATATATAACTATCGGATATCGCATCAATATATGATTAAATACCTGTGTTTTAAAGCATTCCCATTCTTTTATAATAGAATTTATTTAAGATTTTCATTTTTAAATTTTCAATCGATTCTAAATTATGAGTATTCATATTAGAAAAAACTAATTTTCAACCATCAAAATTTTCTATTTTCAAAAACTCAATTTCAATTTATTGGAAAAACATTTGTTTGTAAAAAGAATTAAAAGAAGAAGAAGAAGAAGAAGAAGAAGAAGGGACTGCACGTGCTTATAATATGGTGTATAAATCGATAAATGTAGATTCATAATTTTGCAACGTGAATTCGTAACATTATTAATTTGGGTAGGAAAATCTTAGGTGAAATTCTACGAAGACTCCGTCATCTATGTATGTTTTCAAATTAGACTCCATAATGTTTAAACCCTTGATCTATATAAAATGAAAAATTGACTAGCTCTATTAATGGAATGAGGGAAATGATGATACTACTCCTTCAAAATTGTCCACGTTGACCCCCTCATTTATAAAAATTGCCCATGCTAACCACCTCATCTATAAAAATCTACCAGACTGACATAATACGCTTCTCTTTCGTCTTTCTCCCCGACCTCTCTCTTTCTCTTCCTCATCTACCCACCACCTCTACATCTAGGTCGTAGAGGGAACTAACAAATTGAACCCCTCTCTCACATCCATTGTTTGTATCATCATTGTACATACACACCATCATTCTCCCTTTGTCTCTTTCTCCATCTTTCCTAGCTATCTCACCATCATTCTCCCTTTGTCTCTTTCTCCATTTTTCCTAGCTATCTCACCATCATTCTCCCTTTGTCTCTTTCTCCATCTTTCCTAGCTCCCTCTCTCTCTCTCTCTGGGTACGACCTTTTCCTAAATCTCAAGTATATTATAGGATCGATTGTGTTTATTTTCATTACTTTACTTTCCAAAACTTAAATTAAATTGAAAACATACCTAAATAAGAAATTTGACATATTGGTTGGAGTGGGTATTCTAGAGATGTCAAATTCTACCATGTCAATTACCACATAAGCCTTCAAAAAGATATCACATCTCCGCTTTTGACCTCCTTGGTTGGAGATGTTCTAATGCTACAAACACACACAATTGTCTTCGTAACCGTCCAATGCACATGGGCTGTACAAGGTAATTGTGGGGCCCACACACCTCATACAATTTCATACACATCTGTATATCGATGTATGCCCGGACATCTTTACTGTTTATAGCAATATTGGAAAATTAAGTTTCCAATTCCAACTAGTGTAACTTTGGGGTGCTTAATCCATAATCAAGTTTAGGGGCCCTCTTCATTTATTTTGGTAAGAGGCAAGGAAAATTCTAACCTTTTCTTTTTTTCTTGGTAGATAATAATAATCAGTGGCACCCTTTATCATCAAGCGATCCACTGCTAATACAATCATTTTGCAAATTCTAGTTGTTGTCTAGTTCAATCACCTATCAATCATCCACATTAAGCACATACAATAAGGAATGACCGTCAATCTAAGGGTAGGGTTCGCTTCCTTTTATGTTTCAGATTCAAAATCTATAAGGTGTTAATTAATTCTTACGGATTATTCCAACCGGGAGCATTGTCCCGATTCTAATAAGGGTAATCGCTAGTAGACGGTAGAGTTGATTTTTCAGAAATTAGTCGAGTTGCGTATAAATCGACCCGAAAAACTATGAGTTACCAAAAAAAAAAACCTATCTTGAGTCTGCATGCTATGACTATCAAAAGCTTGTTGTATAACGGGAAGGTCAGCATTTACATTATGTGGGATCCATGGAATGATTTTTGCTATGGTACGGGTGATACTGCTTCTACATTATCATGGTGGTTTGTTGATTTAGATGCATGAATGGATAATTAACGTATCTGACTTCAATCATATTGGCAACGCAGCTAGGATCTTACCAGGGGCCTCTTCTAATTTGCCAATTTGGTAATACTCCCTTCGTCTCAATTTGTTTGTCCAATTGTCGAAATTCGTGTCTTTCAAAAATATACTTATATCTTACATTTTATAATTTTTTTATAATTTTGAAGATTTTGTATAATAAAACTAATTAAGATCTATCAAACAAGATCCATATTGCATATTAAAAACATTACGAATTGAAAATTATAGATAATTCTTTGAGAGGTCATACGCTCTCAAAAAGTCAAAAATGAGACAAACAAACTGGGACAGAGGAAGTATAGATTTACAGTATTTGGGAAGACAACTACTCCCTCCCTCCCCATTTTTTTTTGTCTCTCGCTCCATCATAACTAGATTTTTTATATTTGTCAATTGGTAATACTTTTTATATACGATATTGATCTTATTTGATAGCTCTATTTGGCTGGGCGTAAAATATTTTGCAACTGGAAATATTTTCATGTAAAACATTTAATTTTACAGAAAAACACAAATTTTATATTGGCAATTGATACTGCCAAAACCAAAAATGTTGCTGCCAAAACTCATCCATGTGAGTTTACTTCTTTGTCCTCCTTCCAATCTCACCCTACTCTTCTCTCTCTCTCTCCTCAACAAAAACCCAAACCCAGTTTCTTGTGTTTTGCCCTGCGATAATGAGACTCCATTATTGTGTTTTGCCCTGTTCACTTAAACCAAGGGTTTCCAGTGCAGTGAGATTCCCATAACTCGACGGAATCGAACTCGAAAACCCATTTCCACCGAGTAGCAATGCTGTCAATCCTCTAAGCTCGCTGATAAATGCAGGAATTCCACCGGTTAATTGATTCCCTTAGAGATCAAGAACGCGGAGTAGGCTACAGTTTGTGATCCCAACCGGAACGACGCCGTTGAACATATTATTTGACATTTTCAGCTCCTCTAATCTCGATAAGCTACTAATCGAATCCGGAATTGAACTCGAAAAAGAGTTACCCGAAATGTCAAACTCGGTGACGTTGCAGAAAACAGAAGACGGGAGGAAGTCAAAGAGATTGTTGTGTGAGAGAGAAATCACTCAGAGATGAGGGAGCGCTCCGATGGACGACGGAACGACGCCGCTCAGGGAGTTCCCTTCGGCGCTCAAGTGAAGGAGGGACGAGCAGTTTGATAGCGCCGAGGGCGGGTCCCAATCAGGAAATTGTAATTGAGCAAGAGGAAGCGGAGGCGCTGGAGGTGACCGAGACTGGGCAGGGTTGAGCCATGAAACTCCATTATTGTGTTTTGCCCTGCCCTGCGATAATGAGATCATTTGGTGGTGGAGAAACTGGGTTTGGGTTTGTTCAGGAGAGAGAGTTTATGAGAGAGAAAGAAAAGTAGGGTAGATTGGGAGGAGGACAAAGAAGTAAATTCACATGGATGAGTTTTGGCAGCAACATTTTGGATTTTGGCATTATCAGCTGCCTTTTTATGAGTAATTGTTTTCCCTTGTTTTTACAATTTTTAGTATCAAAGTGTGTGTAACTCTTGAGCGCTTCTCTCTCTTCCTAGAGATGCTAAGCGGCTTTTCTTGTATTTTGTTTTGTTGTAGGAGAAACGGAAATGGAAATTTCTGCATTGGCTTAGTGTGTGCAGAGCACATGGAGAGAGAGAGAGAGAGCATCCTATTTTGCAATTGCATTCACGTGGCCATGAGGGAATGAGAGAAAATCATTCGCCGCTCGCACAACCCGTCCGACATATTGGAAAATAACTTATCGATTTTTCAAGGGTAAGTTGTTTTACGGCCGAAGGCGTAAAAGATTTTCCAAAAACAATCACACCAGAAATTATGATTTTTTTTTATTTACATCTAAACAAACGAAGCCTAAAAGTAGAGAGTTGGGATCACTTAAAATTTGCTTGTACACCAATTTCTATTTACAGAAATCTTGAGTTATGACACCCTCATGGAAGATTATTCATTAAGACAGGAATCATCGTGTGCGCGTACATACGTACAAATAGCGTACATATGCCCACATGGACTACGTACCACGCATGTGCACACATACGCATACCTAAGGGATAAACCCTAGACTGGGCCGTGCCAATCGGTTTCCTGTTTTGCCGATGAACCTAAATAAGGCCAAGGAGAGTACATTCAAATTCTATCCGAGAAGGTCAATTAAGGGAGACAAATGGATTACCAATCCCATAGAGCACTCTCAACTTATAAAAAATAGTGTAAAAAAATAATATTTAATATTCACAAATCTCCCCTCAAACGCACGGTGGCACTAAATCCAAAGATGAATGAGTTTGGAAAGAGTAATGAAGAAAAACTGCGGCGATGATGGAGCTATTGAACAGTCATTGGTAAATGATAGCTGAGATCGAGGGATGAAAGAAGCGTAAAAGCCAGGATGAGAGGGCACGGGCGCTGGTTGAGATCTAGAACGAAATTTGGATAGGTGATCGAGTCAGTTTAAACAGTACTCATGGTGTGTAATAATCTAGTGGTAGACCTTCCCTATGTGGTCACACTTTTTGTTGAAAGTCCTTGAAGTGCTAATTATGAAACGTTATTGATTTCTCTTGAGCAAAAGCTCCCACAAAATCACCAATTTTATTCTCTTTTATTTTGGTGCGTATTAACCAATTACATCCAAATTAAGGCATCGCGTAAAAAATAGTAGTCAAAATTCCTACCTCGGAGATGGCCTAACTGTATTCACTTGGGACTTGGGTATTTGTTCCTTCTTGAAGTCTTAGGCTCCATTTGTTTCGATGTAAAATGTTTTCCATGTAAAATGTTTTTTTCAGAAAACAAATTTCAAACTTTTATTTTCCAGTATTTGGTTAGCACTTGAAAAATATTTTCAGAAATCGACAAAATAGTGTAGAGAAAGAGGGAGGGCTTAAACGGTGGAGAGATCTGATAATATTGGAGTTGAATGTGGGTCTGGACTAACGATCGATGAAACTGAACAGTGAGAATTACAGTAGAAGGCAGCGGGTTCATTTCAGAAAATAACTTGCGGAAGATTTAAGGGTAAGTCATTTTCATCCAATGAATGTAAAACATTTTCCTCATTTTTAATACAACCAAACACCGGAAAATAGATAAAATATTTTACGCCCAAACAAATGGAGCCTTAGATTCAATTTTCATTGACCAAGGCTCCTGGAGATGGCCTAGACTAAAGAAATCAAGTGATTCAACTTATAATTGCTGAAACTCCGTCTTCTCTATTACCTGTTCCTGAATGGGAAGATACTATGGTTTGGTTGCCCCATCCTAGTGGGGATTTTACTGCAAAATCAGCTTGGAATGCTATACGAACCAGATTCTCTATTCAATTTTGGCAATCAGTGGTAAGGGTTATCATTTAGCCCGAAGGCTCGCGGCGGCCCGCCCGATCCGTCGGGCTTTTACCTGGCCTGAGCCCGTCCAATAGGCGGGCTAGCCCAGTCCGTAGTTTTCAATGGGCGGGCTTGGGCCTAAGTATTTTTGCTTGACCCGCCCTCGAGGCCCGCCCATTATACTAATTTATTATGCTCCACTTTAGTCCACTAACACCAACTATACTAATTTATTATGCTCCACTAAGCAAATAATGAAAAGAAGAAGTTCACTTAACGAGAAAGAGAAACAAAAGTTCGGTCTTGAAAGACTAGAGAGGTGCGTGGGGTGTTCTATACATTTGTAGTTGGCTGTAGAAGCCTTGTCGGCTAGAGGAGTTCTTTTATGCTCCCAATGCTATAATATATAATATTTACATACAATATATAATGTGTATGACTGTATTAAGTGTGGGGTGCTAATATTATATACATTTTTTTATCGTACTAATATAATGTACATTTTTTTTGTGAGGCCCGACCCGTGAGCCCGCCCGAACTTTGGACCGCTAGCTCGGCAATTGGGCTAGCCCATGGGCGGGCTTGGGCTTCAACTTAAGAAACACAGCCCGGCCTGCAAAAAGAAAAAAGCCCGCTCAACCCAGCCCGCGGGCTTGGGTAGTGACTTGGCAGGCTGGCCCGACCCGATGATGACCCTTAATCAGTGGTGTGGAGTGGGAGTGTAGTGCCCAAGTGGTCTTTTATTCTTTGGCTAGCTGTTTTATAGAGACTTAAAACCAAAGACAGATTGAGGAAATAGGGTGTGATTTTGAATGACTGTTGTTCTTTGTGTAGCAGTTTAATGTGGAGAATCACTCTCATCTCGTTTTTGAATGTCCATTCTCGCTATTTGTTTGGCAACATCTGATGAATAAGAACCTGATTCAAGGGGTGCCATGGACTTTGGAAAATATCTTGCAGTGGTTCAGCGTAAATGTCAAGGGGAAAGGTCGGTGTCGCATCCGTCTCCAGGCTTCTTAATTTAGCAGCAGCAGTGTATGGTAATGGCATATGGCGGGAGCGTAATAATCGTATGTGTGGGGGTAAATTCCACTTTATTCCTTTTTGAACGGTGTGGGGGCTCGCCGAGTCTGAAAAGGTTCCTGCCATGCGTGAGGAGGTGTTTGCCGAGCAACGGAGGTTGCCACCGAGGAGTGATAAGCTGAGCCGGGGAAGGTTGCCGCCGAGGAGTGATAAGCCGAGCCGGGGAAGGTGTTTTGCCGAGGAGTGAGATGCCGAGCTTGGTACCTGCAAACCGGAGGGGGGTTCCTCCGGGTAGAGCCTCCGACGAGCTAGTTAGTACCCGGGGAAGGTAAATCGAAAAACGTAAAGAAGAGAATATAAGCCATGAAAGGAGAGGAGTATTGTGTACCTTAGGTGAGGGGGTGAGCTTGCTTATATAGAAAAAAGTGGTGAAACTTAATGACTAAGTAAGGCTATTAGTAGAAAGTTTCTATAAATGGAAAGTTGCCATTAATAGGAAGATTACTATTAATAGGAAGCTTCTAGAAACTTCTAGAAGGTCGTGACTTGCCGTGTCTACGTACCGAGCAATAGCAGAACGTTCCGAGCAATAGCGAGCGACCGTACATTTTACCGAACAACTAGTGAAGTGTTCCGAGCAACATAAAGAACCTTTCGAGCGATACAAAGAGCTGCCGAACAATACTAAGAGCTGCCGAGCAATGATAAGAACTGCCGAGTAACGATAAGAACTACCGAGTGACGATAAGAACTGCCGAGTAACGATAAGAACTGCCGAGCCGAGTAATAATAAGAAATACCGAGCAATAGGCCGAGCAATTTATAAGAATTGCCGAGCGTAATCAAGACAAATGTTCGGCAATACTTGTAGGATTAATATTTGTTGAAATCGTTTCGGCCCTTTTAGACCTTATGAACTGAGGGAAATTTGGCCCCTTACAGTATGTTTCAAGGCAAAGCCACTGATGCAATTCAACTGTGCACCCGAATTGTAAATGACATTAAAGTATCTCCAGCAGTGTAGCCATTTCCTCCGGCGAGATAGATTCCCGAGCGAAACCATCAAAATCAAGTTCCCAGCAGCCTCGCCACGAACTCGCCGGTTGCCCCCCTTTCCCATCTGAGCGAGTACGGAGGCTCGCTTCGCCAGACAAATCGGAGACAGTGGGTTCTCACTGTTTTTCGGCGACAGTAGCTTCAACGGAGACTTAATCCTAAAAACGTTTTGAGCCCAAAAGGATTGTAGATATTGTCGAGACGATTCCAACACCACCGATCCCGTCGGCAACTGAGGTCACCGGTGCTCTCACATGCCGATCAAAGGCCGCGCGTGAGAGAGAGTCAGATCTACTCTTGTGCGTGTTGGTCACGCGGCCGTCTGAATTTTTTATTTTTTATTTTACTTTGTTGAGGTTTTTATTGAGACTGTTGGGTGGTAGACATGTTTCGTGGCTAGCCAAGAGGAAAATCCTATGGTAAATGGCTAGAATTATGGCAACATAGCTGGAGATGCTCTCAGGAGTTTTTTGAGCTAAAAGAGATTGATGAAGCCTTATCAAAGCAATCAAGCATTCTACCACAACTGGGGGCTACCTGGCAGGATATTCAGGCATATCTGAGTGATTTGTACTTAGTTTTCATGTCGTATAGTTTTGTACAGTCAACTTTTGGTTGGTTTTTTGTTCTGGGGTTTTAATCCCCAACAGTGTATTCTTTTGGTTTTGTGCTTAATAAAAGTCTTGCGCCTTATCCAATTTTTTTTTCCATGGTGATAGCTCTTGCGGCTATCTCACCTTCACACCCAAGCATGTGAAAAAATGTTGTGCGGATGACTGTAGGATTTAGGCTCCGTTCCAGAACGCTTCTTAAAAAATAAGTACTTATTCCTCTACTTCTTATTCAAAAATAATCCAGCCTTCTTATTTTTCCCAAATAAAAAGTTCCTTCCACATTTTCAAACTCAAATATAACATAAATGAAAAAAAAAAAAAAAAAATTTTTTTGCACCGTATTAAAGATCTCAATGAGATCTATCAAATAAGATCTATAGTGGTAGGAAAATTATTTGCGTAAACACATGATTTTTGAGCTTGAAGTTGCCGTATACAAAAAAAAGGACGGTTGGTATGAGAATGAGGGCCGGCGGATGGAAATCGTACCGGTAGCCACGTTGGGCCGTCTCCGGCTACCGGACGGCCGATCCGAGCCGTCCAAAAATTCTAAAAAGAAAAACCAAGGGGGCCATTGCGGGAATCAACGGCATCCGAGGTGTGTAGGGTGCTTGATCCGAGCACCCCTTTTCCGTGTAGATTTTCAACTTCATATGTACACGGAAAAGGGGTGCTCGGATCAAGCACCCTACACACCTCGGATGCCGTTGATTCCCGTATTGCCCCCTTGGTTTTTCTTTTTAGAATTTTTGGACGGCTCGAATCGGCCGTCCGGTGGCCGGAGACGGCCCAGCGCGGCCGCCGGTACGATTTCCCTTTCGCCGGCCATTGGTACCTAAGGGTGCTTCTTCCAAAATAAGAAGCACCCTTCTTATTTTGTGGAACACACCTTATTATTGAACAAAAAATAAGTTCTTATTCACTTTGTGGAACACAACCTTAGTTCGAGGTGTGGGCAGACTAATCGATAACACCTTGCATTAGATTCCAAAAAATAAAATAAAATAAAATCAATAACTTGTCTTTAAGTACACTGCTGGGGGCTACCTGGCAGGATATTGAGGCATAACTGAGTGATTTGTACTTAGTTTTCATGTCAGTATAGTTTTGTACAGTCAACTTTTGGTTGGATTTTTGTTCTGGGATTTTAATCCCTAACAGTGTATTCTTTTGGTTTTGTGCTTAATAAAAGTCTTGCGCCTTATCTAAAAAAAAATTCCATGGCGACAACTCTTGCGGCTATATCTCACCTACACACCCAAGCGTGTGGAAAAGGTTGTGCGGAGGGCCGTAGGATTTAGTTCGAGGTGTGGGCAGACTAACCGAGAACACCTTGCATTAGATTCCCAAAAAAAAAAAAAAATCAATAACTTGTCTTTAAGTACACTGCAAGCCATCATCAGGGAACAGAATAAACTAGCAAGTTCTTGGCCGGTAGATCAAGCAACTCTCATCTGGCAAATCCCTTTACAATTCCTCCATTTGTTGACCAAACCCCCCACTATCCATATCCAACGGTCCAAAAGTCATAACAAGAAAATCCATTTTTATATGACCAGAACGGCCATTCACCATCCTTAGACGCAATCCTTTCAACAAGGGTATTATAGTAAAATCTGACAACAAATTTTCAAAGCGGTTGCTTGAAAACTCCTTATCCGTTTTCACCTTTATCCTGTTACTTTTCCTTTTCCTCATTTATTATTCACCTTTACCTTTCATCTTTATCTTTAATTTAGAAAAAGGAGATTACCCCTGCAACTTTATGTCTATTTTCACATTTGCCCTCACCAGCCACATGGGTATCTTTCCAATGGGAGAACACGAGTGTACGGGATGAGAGAGAAGATAAGTGAGAAAGCTGAAGGCAAATGGTAGTATCTCGTCAACGGGCTTGTAGTTCAATGACATTTTCTTACCTCTTTCACATGGAAGACGAAGGTTCGATTCTCGCTCGGAGTGCGAGTTTTTGGTGTGGGAGTTGATGTTCTTTGAGCTAGCCCGACCCGTTTGCCGCTTGGCGGTACATCATCTTCATCCCTTAGGAGTAAGCTCGAGTGATAAAAAATGATTGTATCGCGAATTTCCATCTTTATAACCCCCTACCCTTGACACATGGGGACAAGACTTTGGTTTAGTTTTGAGGCTTTATGAGCTCATCCCGACGGTTATCAAAATTATTGATATTTTATGTCTCGCAAAAAAGTACTTCCTTAAAATAACCTAGGTCAAGTAATAGGCCAAAACAGGAGGACGCCAAACTAATCTAGAGCCCGGTAAGTAAAGTGACAGCCAAGTAATAAGCGACCAGTACTTCTTGAATCGAGTGAGGGATCAAACCTTGATGGGCCATTCCCTTTTTCTAGATTAATTATACAGTAAAAAAAAAAAACTTGTGGAGAGCCTGGACCCACAAATGGTGGGTAGGATAAGGGCAAAAACAGCATTTTAATGCATCGAAACAATATATAGCTGAAGGACAATATCGTCATTTCCAGAGTATATAGAAGATTAGAGAGAGACAGAGAGAGAGGAAGAAAGAGAAAGACAGAGACAGAGCGAGAGGAAGAAGAGAGAGATAGACAGAGAGAGAGAGAGAGTGGAACCGTTTGTGTGTCCGTTTTTTCTGTTACATATATATGAAACCATGGTATCCGACCTAGAGATAGCCAGGGGAGTCGAGACCGTCCTCCGTCAATCCGACCCTAACGCCGTCACCACCCTAAACGGCGTCGTCCAGCAGCTGGAAGGGAAGCTAGGGTTAGACCTGTCCCACAAGGCCGGCTTCATCAGGGACCAGATCAACCTCCTCCTCCGCTCACCACCACCAACACCTCAACCGTCCCACCCTCAGAAAGACCATTTTGCCCTCCACCAACACCAACAACACCCCCAGTACCCCCAGTACCCTCCCCATTTTGCCCTTCAGCAGCAGCAGCAGCAGCAGCAATACCAATTCTACCGGCCCGCCGCCGAGGACCTCGGCTTCCGCCACCCTCCTCCGCCGCAGCTGCAACCGCCACATCCGCCGCCGTTGCAACAGCAACAGCCGTTGGCGACCAAACGGAAACCGAACGTTCAGAATGCAGATAGGTTTGTGCTTTCCCTAATGTGTCGTATTTTGCAAATTATCTGTTGGATAAGTTTAGGGTTGTGGTTATCGAAACCCTAAATTTGGGGCTTTTATGGGTAACATGGAGTGGTGTTTGTTAATCTCAAGGGGTTGGCCTAGTCCTAGTGGTCGAGGCTTGGGACTTAGGCGTTTGCTCCCTCCTAAGGTCTCAAGTTCGAAACCTCTTAGGTGCTATCAACTCCTTTGGGCCAGTAAAGCTCTAGCTTTAATTGGGACTCCTGCAAGTGGCAGTGAGATTGGTCCCTTAGGATTAGTTGAGTTGCGCGAAAGTTGGCCCTAACACTTGAGTTATAAAAAAAATAAAAAATGAAGCGGTGCTTGTTTTTTCCTGGTAGTAGAATTTGGGGGTTTTGAATATAGGGTTTTTTTTGTTGTGTTTCAGTTGTAGATGTAATTTTGCTAACCCAAAACAGTATTTTACTCGCAAAAATGCTCATAAGTTGCTGTGGGAGGTACGAAATTTTGCAATTTTAAGTTCGCGTGCTGCGATTGTTTTGACATAAAGTCTAGGAACACAACTTTATGACACAACTGCATCTGTATGCATCAAAAAGTTGTGTTCAGAACTTGGGAGTTTAATTCATTTTGTTGGATGGTCGGAAAGGGTTTTTTTTTGTTACCCACTTAATTGTCGGATAGTAATACCTAAAAATTAGCCTGTGTTTGGCTGAATTTTGGTCTCTAGAGCTTTACTGAGAGGGATTATAAATTGAAAGCACGTTTTAGTTGTTGAAATTGAAACCGAAAGTTGTTCTACTATGGTTTAACGTGCAAACCATGGACTCACTGGGAAGTTCATCGATGACGTGATGCTCTTACATGCACGGCTTATGAGTTAGGCAGATTGCTTTTGAGATTTACTTTACCTTAAAAAAAATTTGAAATGAAAAGAAAAAACGAGTTGGCTCAATGAGTGCATGGTGGGGATGAATTCATGTAGCCTAACTCAATTAATTCTGGTCAACTTGGCCGAGCCTTGACCGGATTGGTTAATGTTAGGTGCATGGATTTTCTGATGGCCTTAGGTTGTATCATGTATGCAATCCCATTCCCAAATACAGGTAATACGTCTCCCATGGTGAACATCAACACCTTATGTACAATTACTGGTCCTGCTGGAATTTTGATATTCAACGCTACAGTTCTTTTAATTTAACATGCCAAAAGACAACCTTCTTATGTGCCATATTCTGAGCCTCCAAGGTTGTTACTCTTTTTGTTAACTAAAAAATTAATACAGCGCACCCGTTGGAACCAAAAGAAGGGGCGGACCAGGAGGGCTGAACAAGGTTTGTGGTGTTTCACCTGAACTTCAGGCCATTGTTGGAGAGCCTGCCCTATCAAGAACAGAGGTTCTGATTCTGAGACCGAGCATTTTCTTTCTTTACTTTTCTAGTATAATTTCTTGTATTCAGTTCAGTTCTATCTTGTTGTAATAAACAACCCCTATTCTATGGGGCTATTAAAACTCTTATTTGTGTTGGTTCAGATTGTGAAGCAGCTGTGGGTTTATATTAGGAAACACAACCTCCAGGATCCAAGTAACAAGAGAAAGATAATTTGTGATGACGCGTTGCGTATAGTCTTTGAAACAGATTCCACCGACATGTTCAAAATGAATAAACTGCTTTCTAAACATATTATTCCACTTGGACCTACAAGTAAGTAAGAGGAAAATGACACAATTATGCAACTCTTTGTTCCAAAAATGGCTACTCAAGTTGTGTTCTTTTGTGCTTCAATTTATTTGTGTTTGCAGGAGAATCAGGCCAAGCTAAAAGATTGAAGGAAGATGTCGAGCCCGCAACTGAAAGTAGAGAGCCTAGTCCACCACCTATGATAATATCTGAAGCACTTGCCCAATTTTTTGGTACTGGAGAAAGGGAAATGCTCCAATCAGAGGCCTTGAGTCGTGTTTGGGACTACATTAAGGCTAACCGGTTAGAGGTAGGCAGCCAAGGCACATCTATGCTGTGCACTTGATTTTTACTGATGACGTTTGTTCTTTCACTCTTTTCTTTTCCAGGGTCTCATAGTTTTATATATGTATGTGTAAATGCTGGAACTGCACTTGATGTTACTGGTATTTGGTTAAGCAGTTCTCTTGTGGGTGATAAGTTTGATGCTTAATAATCATATCTTCTGGTTATTTAGTCAATGTGTGATCAGTTGTCTCCTTTAACAATACTCAATGGTAGAATGAATCCTTGTGCTAAATAATCAAAGTTCCACCTCAAAGTTACTGAAAAGGAATTTTCATCAGCTATGAATGGTGGTATTGTTTGCCCACAGGCTCTCCTTCTCTTTTCTTGTACTAGTTTTTCGACAGTAATTTTATTTGTGTTTGTATATGCTTTAGGCATTGGTTTATCACTGTTCCAAACTGCAGACGTAAGCCTTGACAGCATTCTAAATTTCTACAGATTTGCTTGTGTGCTTACAGGATCCTCTGAACTCGATGACCATATTGTGTGATACGAAACTTCAGGAGCTCTTTGGAGGTGAAAGCATTTCTGCGTTGGGCATACCTGAAATGTTGGCTCGCCGTCACCTTTTCAAGCAATGATGATGTCTGGTCTTGTGGACTGGTGAGTATAATCCGAAATTGACGCAACAACCTGACAACAGATAGGTCCATTACTCTATTATCATGCAGTTTCATGTTTTTCGGAACCATTAAACTGACCATGCATTTTATTCACTATGTTTTCTTATCCTTCTTTCCACAATGACGGGTAGTCTCTGTTGTATTAGCACATTTTGGTGTCTGGTGCTTAATTATTGTGTTTGTCCCATCATTCTCTTAGAGCTTGCATGTCTTCAAAGAACCAAATTAGTATTAGAACTCCAAATACAGTTGCACTTTCTTTGAGTACAAATACAATTAGTCTTTAATTCAGTGGTGGGTTTGCCGAAGCTGACTGTGTGACTACTGCCCCAACAAGGAAACCAAGTACACAGTTATCCTTCTATTTCCTTGGCTTGCCATAAGCAAGGCAGTGAAACATGCGGTATAGAAAGGCCAAGTTATTGGCATCGCCATCTTTGCTTCCACTTCTCATGACCTAAAAGAATTTTTATCCTCTTACCTTTGTCAGAGGTCGATTTCTATGTTTTGTTGCTTGTATTTTGCTTCATTATCTTAAATCTACCTCTAATGTTTCGGTCATTCATTGTATGATTCACTCCTTCCATCATGTTTGTTGCAGGTTTGGTGGGACACTGCCATCTGGTTGTTCAACATGTCATGACAGCAAGTTGATGAACATGTCTATCCAATTTTTTTGTTTTGTTTAGTTAACTTTTAGTTGCGTTTTGGTTGACATGGTTAGATGTTCTGATGTTACTCAAGTTGTTAATTGATGAGTAGAATGAAAATGTACTTTGTGCTAGTGGCCAGAGACATGTTGTAATTATGCCGTAAGCCTGGATTAGGTTTCGTTGCTCACATTTAGTCGCTTTCACGTGCATATATCTAACCTTATTTTGATGAGATAGAAGGGGAGCTTAATGATTATTCTTTTCACTTGGTGGTATTGAGCAGTAGTTCTATCATGTGGATGCAGGGATGCAGTCTTTTTACTTAGATCTTTTTTTTATGGCGTTTACCTCATCAGTTTGGCAGAATTATTACATGGGAGGATATGATGTTCATGGATTATGCTTGTAACTGGTTCTAAAAGAGACAGGATCCCAGGGTTTTGACCCAGTTTTCTCATTTATTCTGATTAACATGGAGTCATCACTTGTACAAGCTTCGCATATATTGGAGGTCGTGGGTACACTAACGATGAGGCACTTCAACCCCTGCTCGCCTGGTCTGGGTTTCTACCCGGCAACCCCTCTCCTTGTCTGCAGTATTTGCCAAAACAGAAAGAGGGAGTAACTTATATTGAGCCTGTGCAAATTCTGTCCCACTTTTGCTTTGGAAATGTGTTGCTCTAATAAGCATAAATAATCATCTCTGTTTTTGCGTACGGTTCTGTTTTAGAAGCCATTGTTCTTCCATTTCTGGACAAAGTTTCACAGTCGAAAACTGTCCAAAAAAGGGAGCCACTGCTGCAATAGTAGTAAACACCAAATGGTATGGAAAGAATGTAAGCTGTTAAATAAGGATCTTATGTCAACCAACCGGGATAGCTCAGTTGGTCACCTTTTATACTTCCAAATGAGAGGTCGAAGGATCAATCCTAGCCAAAAAAGAAGACGACAAAGATTAGTTATTTGTTCTCTTGAATGGGGGTGTTCTTTGGTTTCTTATTTGTCCCGTTAATGGGGCTATCAGTTGAACTTAGTCTGATTGTAGCTTTACACCTAGTTTGATGTAATTCAGAAACTTGTATTCTCCTATCGCTTGCAAAAGGAAAAAGATATTGTGCCGTGTCTTGATACGAAGAGAGCTATATAATGAAGAGTAAGGCTGTCATAAGGGCAAGAGCTAGCAAGAAGTATATTGCCCTCTTCAACTTGCCCTTAGAAGCTCCAATCTTGTCCACTATAGTCATCACAAAACCCATCAGTTTCTGCAAAAATGAAAGAGAGAGATAGCAGCTATTAAAACAGGTTCATTATAAATGGTTTCTTCCAGTAAAATTGTGCTGGAGTACTTTGGACTTCCTTCCAAGTTCCAACAAGGCTCACCAATCTAAGGGGATCTATATGAAGAAGTGGTTCCATGAACATCTCAACATTCCTGAATCATTTCATGCATAACTGGGTAATCAGAAATTGAAGAGAAAACCATTTGGTCAAATCTTTGTGTACTCATTACTTTCTCTCTCACCTTATTGTTACCTTGCCTTGGTAGGTATGGCACATGTGGAAGCTGTAACCCTTTCCCAGAGGCACATGAGTCTGTTTCCATTCTGCCAAAACAAACAAGTTTTCCTGCTAAGCAAGTTCGGGGAGAAGCCGACTCGTTAAAGCTCGTTAGATATAAACAAGTCAAGCTTGAACATTTTGAATCTCACTCATTAACTTTAAAGCTCGTGAGCTTTTAAAATATCCAAAGGAAAATAAGTTACTTGAGCTTTGCTCATGATTAGCACGACTAAAACTCAGTTGAGATTGACTTGAATGATAGCCAATTAAGTCAGGCTTGAACAAAATTTTTGAAGCTCGCGCGTTCAGTTTTCACGCCAAATCAATCAACTATTTGGCTCGACTCGTTTGCATTGTTGACAAGGAGGAGGAACAAACCTAATTTCCAACTTACACCAACATTCATTCCATCATGCAAAGAGGGTTGCACCACAAAGTGAATGTTGTTGCCCAGGTACTCCATCAGGGTAGAAAAGAAGCCCAACACTTCCTGCACCAAACAAAATCCTATTACACAGATTGTACAAGGACCAATATTATATACACGTTACTATCTGAGGTCGGCTTGTGTTTTGAGGGAGGTTTTTGAGAGTAATGAGTGAAGAGAGATAGGTAGAGAAGATTTATTGGAGACTGTGCCCAGGGGTTTTGAGACCCCATGATGAACAAAGCCTCAAGAGAAGATTCATAAGTGATGCTCACCTTTTAACTTGGCTCAAAAGGCACAAAAATTACTCAAATGTACTCGTGAAGAAAGGTTTTTTGAGAATTGAATTGTACCTTCTTCCCATAGAAGGGTTGGAAGATGGAGATGAAGTTGCAGACACACCGGCATTCTTCTCCGATTACTTCAGAAAGCTCCATAATGTTTCTGTTTCTTAACGCTGTGTACAGCTTTAGCACAGCCTCAAGAGCCTTGTTATCTTCTCCTGATCCTGCATTTTTGGCACCAAATGCCACTAGTGATGATGAGCCTTTGTGCCTTGTGGAGAAGCTGCCCGGGATCGAACCTCGACGCACCAATGAAAACTGAAGAACATGGGTAATGGATGATGATTTTTGAGGTAAATTATTGAGATTGGTCTTTTGATAAAGACAAGGAGTGTATGGAACTCCTGCTTTGAAGATCAGTGGAAGTGTGCTTGACAACATTTTGTTGCAAAATTTAGTGTTTAAAAGGGAGAGAACCCAAAATCCATTTGGGGTTCTGGATTTCACCCCAAGAGTTCAAGACCAAAGGGATACACATATGTAATACTATTACAGAAGAAAACTAAGAGTGCAAGGCATGTAAAAGAACAAAAAGGCAGGAACCAATAGCAAGCTAAGGATCTTTCCAAGAGTTGGGAAAATACTTTTCGCACAAACTTCCTATGACGGAAGCCGTCTGATATATTGTGTGAGATCCACGTGCATCGAACGACTGCAGATACATCTGTGTCCATAACAGTGCTCTAAATGTCATGGGAAACTACTAGAGAGAAGCAAGAAATCACACATATTCCATTTTCAATCACCCATTAGTCCATTACTCCAGTAAATCCCACGCCACACCTATTTAAAAAATATGCCACATCGATTGAAAAAAAAAACACAATATGTCAATTTCTTGCTTAATTTATCAACACAAAAATCATGGATCCCGTAGTATTCACCAATCACAATACACGCGGGTAACACATTTGGAGCTTCCACGAACTTATTTTCCTGACATAGAAGGCGGGCACACACTATATGTTCGCGCATTTTTACGATGGACGCGGATAGCGGGGTGGTGGTTATGATACGTGGTTTTAAATTGATTATTAGTACTATTTTGTCCATAACAATTATAGAATAAAAAGTTAAAAAAAAACATTCGTAAATTCTTAGTTTTAAGATGAGCAATAACCGAAATCACTTTTGTGACGGAGTTTCAAAAATGGAAGACGCGAAATTGGTACTCTCCCATTTTATATTAGAGGAAAATAGAGATGGGCTATGGCCTCATTTCAGCTCATAAAAACCCAGCCCAAAAGGCCCATTCAGAAACGACCCGTTTACTGGAGCCCTGTGAGGGAATCGTTCAATTCAATACAGCTACAGAAAGAGAGAGAGAGAGAGAGAGAGAGAGAGAGAGAGCTATGGCGGAAGATTTGGTATTGGACACGGCGATCAGAGATTGGGTACTGATCCCACTGTCTGTGGTCATGGTCCTCATTGGAGTCCTTCGCTACTTCGTTTCCAAGCTCATGCGTTCTTCTTCTCCCTCCCCCGATCCCAAAATCATCAAAGAAGGGTCTCTCTCTCTCTCCCTCTCTCCGCCTATTTACACATATATGTATGCCTGTTGATATATAGTTGTAGTTATTGAGTTTGGTTTGTGATATATGGCGGTGAATTGTTCAGGCAGGTCATTGTTAGGGCTAGAAATCTACGGGCCGCCGCCAACTTCATTCCTGCTAAGTCCTTCCGAGCTCGGAAAGCTTACTTCAGCAACGAGGTCTGATCTCCCTTTGTGTTTTTTTTAACTTCCTTTGATTTTGTCGAAGAATGTACGGAAAAAGAGTTTATGGTGAAATTTAATCGAATTCGTATCTGTTTGCGTAGCTTTCGATTGAAATTTTTCGATTTGGAAATGTCTTTAGTTCCTCAAATCATTCCGTGGCGCGAAATCCACCATTTGCTAAAGAATCATTTATCTTTGTCGTGGGTAGATTATTTTAGTAGAAGGCTTCCTTCAGCAGTGAGGCCTTTTGCTTACGTAGCAAAGCTATTGATTGAAGATATTAAAGTTTGTCAATAATGAACTGATTTTTCACTTGGGTAACTGAAATAGACAAGTATTGGGTTTTTGTGGATTAAGAGCTGCCTTATTGGACCTGTTAGTGAGTGCATTTCTGTTAGATTGTAGATCGTAGAATCCTGATGAGTACATGAAATCCAAGTTTATAAGCTTTGATTGGAGAGCTGAGGCCAAAAGTTCAAAATTTTGGCTGAGACTGAGAACAAAAGGTGTTATAATGCCATACATGTTTACTTTCCGTCTCCCTTTGGCGTTTCTTATGAGTCGTTGATTGAGTGGCATCTTGCAGATAGTGTGAAAGTAACACTTTGCAGTAGTCATTGCTTTGGTTTACCAGTCCTACCAAGAGGGAGGGGGCTGTTTACCATATTGAAATGAAAGTTTTCTGTGTGGAAATTGAGACATTTAAGGAGAACTGTGATATGCTATCATGTGACATTCTAATCCCATGACATATTGATTAACCTTTGATGAATCAGCTTTGTCTCTAGCTCCGACCTGGTCTTGCAAAACGAAGCAAGAGCTCAAGTCACCGGTGTGGTGGCTTGCCAACCACCCTCCGATGCCTAAGTTAGTAGAGAACTTGCTATATAGTAGGAGAATTAAGATTCTCAGTTATGAGTTGCGTGTACCTTTATTGGAGTTCTACCGTCACTTTTATAGGCATTTGATAGGAGGTTGAGTCCTAGTAGGACTGTATCCCGGGGATTTTGGATCATCTTAATGATGAGTGTGGAGTCCTGCCTTAGCTGAGACTCCATACTCACCCTGCCTTGGCATGGAATCCTTATCCGTCTCTGATTGTGTTTATCGTTGGCAACTTATGCTTATCTTATCGACATCTTTCCTTTATCCCTTGGGATTAAGGTTTCTTTGAACAGTATCTTGATTGGAACGAGTATATTCCAGGAATAAGATTACGGGTTTTATCCCTCTCGCCATAGCTAGGGGCCAGAGCTGGTCCTTGGACCTTGTGACAGTTCCGTCTGTGGAGCGGAGCTGGTGTACCTTGACTTTGTTATAGGTGAGATTGCCCAGGGAGGTAGAGATAAGATTGCTCTCAACTCCCCAGGTTCGTGATTCTTGTGGTGCTGACCTCGTTTGGTCAACCATACTTATCAACCTTGTTTTCTCACTCACGGGTAGCATGATCGTTCCTTTCCCTTTCAGGTAATGGTAGCCACTATACCACCATAGGAAGGTATATGGGGTACAAAATAATAATTTATCAACAATTATAAGTTCTATGGAGCGTGCTACTAGGGATGCATTTGCAGGGCCGGCCCCGGGGGAAGCCCCGCAAGCCCTCGGTCTTGGGCAACCCTCGGGCTGGGGCAACCAAAAAAAATATTCAAGTTATATAAATTTAAAAAAAGTTTCCCTCAATAGCACAACCCTTTGCTTGGTGCAGTGGTCACTGGCATGTTAAAATCATAAGCGGTGCTTGGTTCGAATCCCAGGCATGCTCTTTCTTGTTTTTCTCCATTTTTTTGTTCTACGTCTTTTTTTGTTTTCCTCCAATCCACAATTGTTATTCTACCTCTTTTTGTTTTCCTCCAAACAATAATCTATAGTGATAACATTTGATGAAAAAAAAAGTCAGTTAAAATAAATCAAGTAAGCTAACACGGTTTTTATTTTTATCTTCGAACTACCATTTCGCAAGAGAGATTAAAGAGATTGGCTATGATCTCAATTGAAAATGAGGCACGATTCCACTAAGAGTATTTTTGGGCATTTGAGACTTTTTTAACTTCTTATGCTTTTTAAACATATACTCCATCAACCAAAAAACAAAAGTTAGCAGAATGGGCCCCGAGTTCCTGGATAAGTAAAGCCCCGAGTTCCTGGATAAGTAAAGCCCCGAGTTGCTAGGAGAAGTTGTTTTCTTTAAATCGGACCGTGCTAATCATAAAGCACTATAAACGAGGTTTACATTTTAATGTTGATTTTTTTTTTGATATTATTCAAGCTAAAAAACAATGTAATTTTGAATTTTTTTTGTACCTATATATTTTTTAATTTTTGTATGATTTAATAGTAAGTGGGCAACAAAACATGCGGTTGGGCTAGGGCAACCCAAATGTCAGGGCTGGCACTGTGCATCTGGATATCCCTGCAAATGTAATTGCCCCAATTTTTTTTTTGAACCACACTCACCGACACTTCCTGGGAAAGAACTTAACAATGCCACTGACAAGATTAGTGAAGAAGTGAGCACATGGACTTTGTGAAGTTGTGGGATTAATTCGTGCCCTCAGTTCTTACTGGATTCGTTCTAGGTGATAGTTTTCCTAAGGTCAAGTACCTCATGAAATTAATTCAAAGCTGTCAAACTACTCAATCTATGTGATGACAAGACGTGCGTTAAGAGTAGAGTTTGAAAATGCTACGAAATCTAAGGATTTATTTCTTTGTAAGACGTAAATTTCTAAGCAGAAATTTGAAGATAAAGACTAAGAAGAGTGCATAGTTTTAGTTTTACATGCTTCATTGGAAAAAAAATTGCCATCATAGAACATTGCAGCTATGAAGCAGAGGAACACCTCATCTTTGCAATGACATCCTTGTTTATTAATTTCTTGTGGACTTATCTTATAGCATGAAACGTGTATACGAAGTTGTTGTAATTAGGGAAAGTAAGAAAAAAACATTTAAATAAACCGATTTGGTCATCAGGAATGGTTGGATTAGTACCAAGTGGACTATGACCGATTCCAAGAGCATTCTCAGCATATGCATGTGGGGATGAATGCTCTTAAGTCTAAAGTGTCTTAGTTGCATCAAGAGAGTGTTCCCTCCCTCTCCTTTTCTTCTTGTTGTTCCTGGCTGATTCCCCCTTGACCTTCCTTTGTACCGACATTGTAATTACTTTTCTAAAATTATTCGCGTTAAGAGTGGGAATCAAAAGAGTTTGTATTGTTTTACTCATGTATGTGGTGGTCGAACATGTCAAATTCTGTTTCAAAAGTTGGCATGTTTGCAATGACATTTGCTCGTGTGTTTTACATGTTTGAAGATAGTTCATAGAAGCCTAGTAGCAGGGAGCTCCTAAAGTGGTGCCACTCCCACCTTAGGAGCACGCTCTCCGCTCCGAACGAAGGAGCTTGACAGGAGCATGCTCCTCACGAATATGGGGGCTTTTGTACGATCCGGGTATAAAAAACAGGGATTCTCACTTGGCTGTATAGCCTGTATTAATTGGTCTTTGATGAACAAAACCATTTATTGTAACACTAGCCCATTTCTTACACTTATGGTGGAGTTAGCCCATATTTTTACTCCTTAAAATGATTGTACTTTTAAAGTTTATATTATAAGCTAATTTTTTGTAATATATATACTTGTTCCTTTCACCCTCCCAACATTGGCAGCTTCTATATTACCCTCCTCCCACCCGTGCAACTAAGCATAGATGAGGACATTTTCTTGAATCATAAATGGGAATCCTAGAGTGCTAAATGTAGGTATGGGGGCTTAGGAGTTATGGCAGGATTAAGTCCAACTTAGATGCCTTTTGTGCACGACCAATTTATCTTAGAAGTTAGAACCATTAGGAGAGTAGATATTCAAACCAAACCAAGCCTTGTGTCCCAATCAATTGGGGTCGACTATATGAATCCTATTTTTCCATTGAACGTTTGGATTCGTTCATAAAGATCTAACGGGGCTTTTATGTGCTGGCTCTCACCTACCTAACGCACAACCCTCCTCCTTTATCCGGGCTTGGGACCTGCTGTAAAAATGATAGGACTCTAAGCATGGCATATGCGGGGTTAGGAGAATAGATATTCGACATGTATTATTTTTCTCCTTCATCCGATATATTTATCTGCCTCTCTTTGCTGCAACTTGTCTTGCGGATCTGATACAAGCTAAAGGATGCAAAATGGTGATTTTTTAGGAGGTATCAAGAGGGCCAGATCTTCCAGGCTCCAGGCTGAGAATAGACTTTGCTTCAAAAGCTTTGGCTTACAGCTTACTAGTATTGTTCTAACTTCTAATAATATGAAACTCAATTTGCTGTAAACTTGCAGGAAAATGGGTTGCTTTTTGTTCCCAAGGGCCAGGCTCAAAATCCACAAGCACAAATGTTTTCTGATCCAAACATGGCAATGGATATGATGAAGAAAAATCTTTCAATGATCATACCTCAGGTATAACCTCTCTCTCTCTCTCTCTCTCTCTCTCTCTCTCTCTCTCTCTCTTTTTTGTTGGAGTTCATTACTCTTTGCTGATTTTCCTTGTTTCCAAAGGGGATCTGATCATATTGTTTCTGTATTTCTTTCCCGGTATTGGCCAGACTCTTACTTTTGCCTGGGTGAACTTTTTCTTCTCTGGGTTTGTGGCAGGTTAGTCTCTTATTTTGGTACCGACCTATGATTTTTACTTAAAGGTAGAAACATAATAGATTGTTATGCTGGCTCCTACCACGGCATCACCTCGGTCTTCTAATATTCTGCTTACATCCTTTGCTTTAATTGCTTGTTGTCTTCCTTTATTGTGTTTCACTGCTTTGCGTCTTTAAATCAAAAAGCATTTTTTGAAAGGGTTCCTTCATAGCCTTCAAAATGTTTTTCTTTCTTTTGGAAATTCAAGAGAGTGCTTCAACTTGTATTTTTCCAACTGTATCACTCGGCATGTATGCCGATATTATATCCCGGAGTGTTTGTATTTTTTCAATTGTATTTTTTCTACTAAGATATGGATGCCTCACCTTTTTATCTCCAGCCAAGATACCTTTTCCACTGACTCAGAGGTTCAGATCGATGTTGCAAAATGGTATAGATTTGAGCACCGTTGATGTTAGTTATGTCAGCAGTCGCTCATGGTACATTTCTGCCCTTAATTGACAACAATGTTTCTTCTTCCATTTATTCAACTGCTCTTTATTACGAATCTCACATAAATTGTCAGTTGTTTCATTGGCTAAATCTCAGTGCTGATTGACTGTAACTTTTTATCAGGTATTTTCTCAACCTCTTTGGATTAAGGGGTTTATTTAGTCTGATTTTGGGAGAAGAAAATGGTTAGTATCCTTGTGAAATTTTAACTCTGTTATTTTAAGTGTTCATTAGTTTCTGAAAGCTGTGATATACTTGTAGATTGACTCAATGTTCCAATGCAGCCATGGATGATACGCAAAAAATGATGCAAATGGGTGGTTTTGGCTTTGATCCTTCCAAGGTAGGTTTTCCTCTAAGTTTTCTTGAAAGATAATTAAGGCTTAAGCAGAACTCACATTCTGAAGTGTCAAACATCCATTCACATTATTTGCTAATTTCAAACTTCTCTCTTTAGTTTGCATCTATTTTCTGTTATGCAAACAAGAAGTATGTGCTGTAGGATGTGTCCGAGTTCTAGTTTCACTCAACACTAAAATTGGTGTTGTCTGCCAGATCAGAAATTGCCCCAAAATTTTAAGCTTTAGGAATGGCCCAACAATGTATACTAAGCTATTCAACTCCCTCTACGTCTTTCACGTGGAGATGCAAACATCTACACGTAAAGTGAAACAAAATGCAAAGGTGAGATTTGTGAGAAGCATAGTGCGAACAAGAAGCAAATGCAAGCTCAGAGAGTTATATCCCAGACCTCCCAAAACCAAGGTCTTTTCATGTCAGATCACCAATTACACCGAGAACTTAAGCTATTAGGAAATGGCCCAACAATGGATTGAGCAATTCAACTATTTCTGATGTTTTTTTTTTTTTTTTTTTTTGAGTTGTTGGATGAACAACATTAGTGGGTAAATAGATATGAGGAAAGTCCCTAAGCTTGTAGGGTTCATTATACATCCAGAGAAAGACAGACGTAGTCTTCTACAGTCACTATAGCCGTATAGCGCTTCTGCTTTAAAGCGTCTTTACATTGGGGTCATCAGGGATGCAAGGACAGGTAGCCAGCTATGTTTACCTTGCCTATGTTAGCTGCCTGCCTTTCGTGGGCCAAAAGAGAGGCATGTGGTGCTTACTTGTATGAAATCCCATGTGATGCTATGGAGCTTATTTAATGTGAGTTAGGACAAGGTATGCTTACTGCTTTTGCTGCAAAATAATGGGCGTGTACAATACAGAGTTGGTTGGGGCCCCTGTTGAGTGTTTGACTACATATGGTTTTGGTATCAGGAAGAATAAAGTTAGCTATGATGCCCATGGCCCTCCTGCCATGTTTCAGATAGTTTGCTACGGTATTATGCCAAGGTTTAAACCAAGAATTATTACCATTGGCGTTGTTGTTTGGGACATTATGTTATTGTAGAGCAGGGACGAAGCCATTCGTACTTTTGTATTCGTCACCTTTTGGGTATCCAATAGGGTGTAGGTTTCTCACTATACTGTGAACAATGAAGAAATTCTTACCACCTTTTGTGTTGTTCTTTGTAGAGTTTGGGTGCTGAGAAAGACAGTCTTGACATAGTTCAGCATGATTGGGCCCTACCGAAATTCGAGCAGCGAGCTGAAGCAGTGTTGAGAAAGCTCATATCTGATCACTGATAAGGCAACACGTAATTTCCCATTCTGTTTTCAACGTCTTCCATCCTGGTGAAATGTTTAGACCAGCAATGAAGTTGGTGACAATTTCAACTCTACCATACCATGTAATACTGATGAAATGTCATTTAGATCTGCCTTTTCTGGCATTCTATCTTGAATCTATTCTGATGAGGAACTTAACTTTTCCAGCTATTTATGGTTGTAATAACTTTCACATATAGGCTCCATTTTTTGGACTTGAAGGATGCTTGATTAACAGTTCCCACATTAGGAGTTTGTTTTCACTGGTTTAGTGTCTTCTCTGTATGTTTATGGTACAGTTGTACTCTCGTTGGACACTTGACACTTCCTCAGATAAGGTATGAGATCCACGTCTGGCGTGTTTAGTTGTACACGCACCAAGCAAGTGTATTTTGCAATTTAAACTTACCGTAAACTATGAATCATGCAAAATATGTGTATAATCTGCATGAATTGGCGTAGGGCACCTTTTTTTTGGGAAGGGGTAGGACAACACCTAATCACTATTTATCTTGGAAAACGAAGGAATATGCCAAGGAATATGTATATTTTGTTTGTTCTTGTGTTCTTCAGATGAAAATTAAATGATTTCAGAACTGAGATTCTTGTTCGCACTCAACGCTCGTACCCTAGGTTCATGTAACATAGGCGTTGACATCTTCCTTGTGATGGATTAATATGATGGCAGCCTCTAGTGCCTGGGAGACGATGCTAGTCTTTAGACCCATGCACTGGAGTGGAGATAGGCAATACAAGGTCTTGAGTGCTTGAAATGCGCCGTCTATTGGCAACTGTTGGGTACCTTAGATGTTTCGGTTCAGTTATTTCTCAATAGGTAACAAAAGTTCTTTCGAGTCGTTATTGTGCTGGACGTGGAGAACCCTTTTATGTTGGTATGATTATGTACATGAAACCCCTTTTTGTTTTCATGTTTCCACCAAGTTCAGGTGGAATGGAAAACTGGTTTCTTATACGTTTGATTGCGATAAAATGATGGTGTTGTAATTTTGGGCCTGTTAGTCCCAAAGAAATATGTTCCCCACAAGTTCTAAAACACAGGTATGATGAGCATCAAACTCTTTTTGACATTTTTTGTGCTATGCAACACCTTCCTCTTCTCTTTTTTCCGTAATGCATGATGTCCCGTGCCAGCTTATGCGCATCTCGAATTAATCCCTACAACCCCTCCCACAGTCTTTTTTACACACTTGCGCGTGAGAATCGAATTTGAGATCTTAGAAGAAAACAAACTCCCTAAGTCTCGAGTCAATACCACCAGGCAACCCCTGTGTTTATCATAACACACTGTTGAAGAGAAGGATAGTTTGAAAAATCAATCGAAGCATGGACCCACATGGTAGACAGCACTTTCTTTGACAATGGACATTGGACAAGGTAATAAGTCTGAAGGCCCATCTAAAAACAAAGGTAATAAGTCGAAGAGAAGAGAATAAATGGTGTTTGCCGACCGGTCATGATTCTCAAAAAGAAACCATGTTCCCATAGATTGGAAGGCTTGTTGTATAGCTATTCGGCTTCTTTTTATTTGATTGAAATCATCTAACCGTGACTTTGTTTAGTTTTTACTACGATCCATCATTTTCATTTGAGTACTTGTGAGGATAGATTTTTAGTGCTCTTGGGTACTTTCCCACTACTGTGGGAGCCTAAACAGTGTATGGCTGGGGAAGCCCGTGAAACAATGCTCACAACCTTCAAGGCTCTTGTTTCGATGAGAAAAATAAGTATTTTTTTGAATTAAATGTGATATATTGTGAAAAAATGATTTGTCTCAGCATAATTTTGATCTCTCCCTTACCCATAGCAATGGTTATCCTCGTTATCACCTGAATCCTACTTCCATGGAAAATGGGAAATGTCAAATTCAGAAGGCAGGATTAACGGAATGAAGTATATAGAGCTCGTAAAGCGAAAAATAAGTACTTAAAAAATAAGAATCTTAGTGGAACGGGATCTGAATCTTGTGACCCAAAATATCCAGCATGGTGTACAATAGAGACATAATCAACTAGCAATTCTCCTACCCTTTTTTTATTTAGAAAATTTTTACTAGTTGTTCAATTTTTTCAAAATTTAATAATGTAATTCGATCACGTAGGTATTGATATCCCATCGATTCGATTTACTTATTTCTGGTTAGGAGGAACTCGAGGAGCTTATCAAAATGAATGATTTCGATCGTGTCTAACTTAGGATGATCCTCACCCGCCCCTAAACAAACGATTGGGAATGTTGAGGGGTGGGAATTACCATATGGAGAAGGAGAAGGAGAAGGGAAGGTTTTGATGTTTCTGTTTCAGCATCCGAAGAAGTATCTGAGGAGAATTCTGATTCCGAAGAGTCTACCGCGAGCGAGATGTGAAGGAGTGGAAACCAAATGGCATTTAATTCTACGTGAAAGGTGTAGAACAACGGCGAAGACCACCCAATGCAATGAATCAAGTGATTGTGCATCGAGGAAGGCCGTTATTGCCAAACCCGAGACCAACCTCCATTGCATTTGCGAGTAAAAGAGTAATCGAACAATGTTGAATAATGAATATAGAAGCCTGTGAAGTAGTCCAACAGACCGAAATGTTATTCACGCGGGACGCATTCGATCCAATCCGACTTCTCAACAGCTTGGGATTGGACTGCAAAAAAGACATTTCCTGTAATCGCAATCGACCAAAATCAGCCAAATTTGTTGATGAAGAATGTTGCAAATTCGGACCGCTGATTGTCGAACTGGATGGTTAAGATTTGACGGCTTTCCAGCAATCCGAACCAGGACTTTTCAGTAGCCGGATCCTTATTTTAAAAAGAATTTTGCATTTGATGCATCTTTTAACCATACTTGCACTCACCTCGTTACCTCACCTTATCACTTGATTATAGGGTCCCACATCCCATCTCACGATATCCATAGTGGACCACCTAATCAACCCTAGTGGAAGATCAGCTTTGCTCGCTTGTCCGCTCATGCCCCGTGCCATTCAGCTAGACGAAGATTCAAGAAATTACTCCCTCCGTTCCTAAATGAGAGTCCCTCTTTGGAATTTCAACTTTTTTAGGGGACATGCAATCATTATACCTACTTTCCACCATTACACCTATATTCTATCTATTTTGCACCATTTGAATTCAAATAAAATGGTTACTTTTGGAAAATTATGAAATTTCCACTTCTATTTTTGGAGAGGGACAATCATTTTGGAACATCCCAAATGGAATAAGAGACTCTCAATTTGGAACGGAGGGAGTATTATTTTTAATCTAATGTCCGAATTAGTTTACGTGCACCTTGACAAATTCGATGACTGTAAACCTTCAACTTTCCACTACACTTCATGCTCCTATCCTCAGTCACATAATCCTTCGATATACCGTACCATGTGCTCTCGCTCTCAATTTTTATATTGCGCTCTCACTCTAAATTTTCATACTGCGCTCGCGCTCTCAATCTTCTCTCATGCAAGTTTTAATAATTGGAGATATGATTCAAAGACGATTTTACCCTCGCGCACTCAAATTATATGATTTTTAGTTCCTCCGTCCGTGTTTGTTAGTTCACAAACATTCTTTTTTTGGTCCCTCAATAGTTGTCCATGTTTGAAAGTCAAGGAGTAAATTGTGTCAATTGTATTTTTTTACCCTTGTATTCAAATACTAGTGAAGAGTAATTGATTAAAGGGTAAATTTGGAAAGACAAAAATTTTACAAAGCAATTATATGTTGTTAAAGCATCCAACTCCAAACCAATTGGCAAAGAGTGGAAAGGCTGTCCAGACTCATATACTAGTTTTTGGAGGAGATATTTAACCGATGTGGGACAAATCCTAATATTCCCTTGCACGTGCGACCCCTGACTCGTACGTGGAGAGGTTAACAAAGGATTCGGAACACACGGATCACAATGAAATAAAGTGCAACTATGGCACAAACAAAGGGGAAAAGCCTCCGAAATTCTAGCTCTGATACCATGTTAAAGTATCCAAGTCCAAACCAATTGGCAAAGAGTAGAGAGGCTGCCCAAGCTCATATACTAGTTTTTGGATGAGATATTTAACCGACGTGGGACAAATCCCAATATTTGTTTCCTAAAAAAGTTGAAAAAACCTAAAATGAGAGAAATTTTTCAGTGCCAGATAGGAACCACGTAGTACCCGCTCGGCGCATCCGGACCGTCTAAAACACTTTTGGACGGCTTGGATACGGTGAGCGGATGGGAGTAAATTATATTCGGGGGACAATACAGCCGGCATGATTCTATTAGTTGAATCCACGGTTTGTACAACTCAGAAATTCCTTGTGGGACCCATTTTTGTAGGGCCCTGAACCGTCCATCCCTCCAACTTTCAATCAACTTTTTGCCCCTTTAGTGCCTCGAGATCTACAATCAATGTACTATATTCAATATGCTACAGTATTTATTTTGTCAAAAAAAATATTCAAGAGGTCATGACCCCATGAGATGACCCATTAAATACTCTCAAGGGTGTAATGGTGGCGGCATAATGAACCAAAAACAAAGGTTAATGTATTTTTTTTTGGAGGGGGGTGGGGGGAGAAGGCTCGTCTGCAATTCGCTTTTGGACTGTAGAGTACAGTCTGCCTAATTTTAACTATTCAAAAGTGATTTTAATGGTTTAGATTTACAAAAATTCATACCGGTCTTGCTTGTATGATACGAGTGTTTCCGCAAATTTGAATCACCAAGGCTCCGTTCTGCAACTCAATATAAGTACTTATTTGTTAAGAAGGCAATTTCAAGCTCAAAAATCATGTGCTTACGCAAATAATTTTCCTACCATTATGGATCTTATTTGATAGATCTCATTGAGATCTTTAATACGGTGCAAAAAAAATTGAAAAATTATTTTTCATTTACATTATTTTTGAGTTTGAAAATATGAAATAAGATGATTATTTTTTAAGAAGATTTCTGAAACGGGACTTAATTATCGAAACAAACGATCGTAATTACAAGGCAGAGACTTCTCTGCATTGGACTGCAGACAAGCCAAGATCCCTTTCTCAAGAGATATACTACGTAATTAGTTAGGCATGATCCGTGTATATGACTGTGATCCAGCGTGGCAAATCAGAGGGTTATAGAGTGGGACCCAAGTCACGAGCACACTACCTGAAAAGCGTTCTACACGTGGGACCCGTGGGGCCCAAGAGAGGTACACTGTCTTTAGGAAGGGCGGTTTTATGGGTTTGAACGAAGAAAAAAGGAAAAGTTGGACATGGAGGCATGGGGTGTGTTGGGGGCTTCTAGGGTATAATTGAGCGGCACCCGCTCGGCACCCCTGCCGAGCGGCCAATCCGGCCGTCCATCTCGGAATCAACGGTCCGGATCGAAACATCTTTTTTCTTTTCCTTTTCTTTTTTTTAAAATCCATTCGGTACTTTTGCATCCGGGCCGTCCAAAACACTTTTGGACGGCCGAGATGCGCTCGGCATCCCTGCCAAGCACCCTTGCTTGGCAGGATCTCCCGATCCGGTATAATTACAGCAACTTGTGAATTGTCATGTAACCGATGTGGACCCGGGGACCCAGCCAAGCAAGTCTCCTGCCAAGCGCTAGCCGGGCGTATTTGGACCGTCTATTTCGGCAATCAATAATCTCGATTAAAAACAAATTTTCCCGGGCCTCGGGAAAGAGTGAAAAGATCATTTTTTTAATCAAGACCACTAAAAACACTTTTGGACGATCTAAATGCGCTTGGTAGAGTGTTTGACAGCATTTCCCAATTCAACTAGCGTATGTCCCACCCTTTGGGAGAGACTACTCAGTTCCCTCAGAACCGCCACGTGGTGTCCCAAGACTCTTCAGGTAATGTGTCTTGACCTACTTTTAGGTCTCCAACACACACAATCCATGACCCAAAGCCCCGTAGCAGCTTGCGAATTGTACGGAAATGATACACCCACCGAAGGTGTTCCACCGCACCGCCCACCGGGCCCACTCCGGCAACCGGAAGGCCGATCCGAACCGTCCAAAAATTCTATAAAAAAAAACCGAGTGGGCCTAAGCGAGAATCAACGGCATCCGACATGTGCAGGTGCTCGATCCGAATTTTCAAAAATCAGATGATCCGAGCCGTTAAAAAATGTAAGATTGGTTCGAGCACCTACACACGTTGGATGCTGTTGATTCTCGCGTAGGCCCACTCGGTTTTTTTTTATAGAATTTTTGGACGGTTCGGATCGGCCGTCCGGTGGCTGGAGTGGGCCCGGAAGGCGTGCGGTGGAACACCCTTCGGTGGGTGTATCACGACTCCGAATTGTAACATTGTAGGCCTAGTCTGTTGCGCGGAGTGGTCCCATTTTTTGGAGGGGTCTCATGGAGAGTACGAATGATAAATGAATCAATCTACTCGAGCTTGAATTCATGTTTCAATCTAACGTTTATTCGATACTGATTTGTTACATATTTTAAAAGAAATTAAGTAATATTTTAAAACTTGTTAAGTTTTCAGATCACGGTTGAATGTGTTACTATTGAGTTTATTCAACTTGTGATGTCCAAAAAGTTTAAACTAGTCGTGATCGGCTCGATTAAACCTCGTTTGATATTTCTTTGCATTATAAACAAGTCAAGTTTTAATATATTTTCGGTGTTCGTTAAGCTTTTAAACTGAATTTGAATAATTTATTTCACGATTATCAATCTATTTTTGGGATGTAAATTTCCTTACGTGGTTCTCTAATTCTCTCATATGACGACCCAGCATAAACTTTACTACAATGCTGCTTGACGATATATATATATATATTTTTATCTAATTGCCGCATGACGATTCAAGTCATTCATTTTGTGATCCTTAATGTGATCCTGATCTATGCAAAAATCAGATTGATTAGAGCGCAACAAAATTGTCAGAAGCGAAAACAACCTCTTCCATTTCTCTTATGATCAATACGATTAGACCAAACTCGTCCCAATGTTCGATGAATCTGATTTTCAGCATTTGATTTTCAAACCAGTACTAACAATTGCCTGTACGTAGGTGCTTTATAAACAAAAGTGATATTGTTCAAAGAAAATAGTGAATACAATTTTGACCGCAATAGTAAAAAAACTGCCTTGCCCTTATTTTGGAATATGAATGATTTTACATTCTAGTTTTCCTTGTTGTAAATTAACACTTCTTTTTCATCTTTGTTATTGAAAATGCAAAACAATTGTCAGATTTAATAACGTAGGATTTTTTTTATTTTTATTTCCATAAATGAGAGGTCAATGACAGATAAATAAAATAAAATTTTATTAACAAAAGCAGAATATGTTAAAATTAGTTCCCTTTACGTAAAAGAAAAGGATACCATATGGTGTATGTTAATTTAGACAACACTTCTCAACCCTCTTTTTTTAATCATCATTCTCAACTTCTTACAAATATAAGAAATAGGACTGAATATCGATCGAATCTTTCGAATCAAATTGTCAGCGAGAGTCTTCTGCACCGAGTAAAACCTCAGTCACATAATCCTTCAAAATGCAATTCGCTCGTCCTTTCAATCCTCGCACTGGCGAATTTTTTGTACTAGTCTGGGATGTGTTTTCATGACGCGTGCTTTCACTCCTATGCACGCGAATTAGGTGACTTGGAGTAAAACCTGCTTACTAATTCTACTTTTAAAGAATGAAAAGAAGGGAAGAAGAAATTGCATTCCAATTCCCTAAAGCAAGGGATTATGTCAGGCCAAGTTGGAAAAGGAGGAAAGCAAATAAAGAGTGGGAAACCAAATAGAAATGCAAGAACATGAAAGCATGATAATCCAAGTCACCATTTCATAGAATAACCCACTCAAGGAAAAAGAGAGATGATAGCAGTTGAGAAATGGCCTCCACCACTTGGCATTTCCACCCCACCAATTATTGGAAAAAAAAATTCAAAAAAAAAACTTTATTATTACTTTTTTTTTTGTAAAAGTAAAAACATTGACAACTAGACATTAGGGTGTGTGTCCATGTATGTGAGATGTCAATTTTGCTTATAAAATTCTCCCCCCATTAGATTTAAATTATTTAATATTTCTTGGCAATTACACTCTTTCTCTATATATAGCTCTCTAAATGGACCAAACCTCTTCACCACTCTCACAAGCACTACTACTACTACTACTACTACTCATTTTCCCCCTTCCTAAATCTCAGCTCTCTCAAATTTCCATTCCATTTCTAGTCTCATTTCCCTCTTTGATTTCCAATGGCAACTGTTGAGGTAACTGAACGCTAGCTTCAGTTTTCCTCTCACTTCTGCTTTGATCATTTTGTCATTTTGATCACTTTTTTATCAATTTGTGATCACATTTTATCTTTGATTGTCATTCAACCCTTTTATTTTGTTTATTTTCTCCACTGAACTATGCGTGGACGGTGATCGACATGTTTTTATCCCCGTCGATTCGCAAAGAGATTCGATAGATTCGGAACTATTTTATGTCAAAGTTTCAGTATTGAAATAATTCCAGGGGCTCTTCCTCTCGGTTTCCATAAAACTAAACCTTCGACTCCCAATTTTTTTCCCATCAAGTTTTTAAAGTTCTAGTGTCTTTCTCTTTCTTATGTATGTCGAGCTCAACTGATGGATCGATAACATACGTATGATATTCCTCGATCAGATGAGCTTTAGACAGGCGCTTGATCGTAAATTCAAGCTAGTTATTGGATTCATTTTGTTTACCAAATAATCGAGTACATATTAGAGTTTTGAGACACAAGTTAATAATAAGGATTGATCGATATTGCCTATCTAGGTCTTCATAAAGATAAACGGATTTGTATATAGACTTGCATGAGCTTGTTGTAGCAGTAAAAGTAAAAGATCGCAACCAGTACACAACGCGCCTTACTTTAGCTTTGATTCGTACGAAATTAATAAGAGCGATAGAGATGTTTTTCGAGGCGTTAAATACATTGTTTGAATCTCCACACTAACAATCACCTAGCACAGATCGTACTTTTTGTTTTGACATAACAAACTGGGCACTTTTTGCAGGTAACACCGGTAGTGACAGCATTTCCTGAAAACGAATCAACCGAGGTGATCAAGAAGACCGAAGAGACGGTGACAGAAGAGGTGGTGGTCGCCCCGCCAGCCCCTGAGCCAGTGAGCGAAGAACCGACGGTGGTAACGGCCGATGCTATAGTAACAGAATCACCACCAGCCACCGTAGAGGTTGAAGTTCCTTCGGCTGAAGAAGTTGTGACTACGGAGGAAGTTGTTGAGGCACCTGAAGTAGTCGATGAAGAGCCGGTGGTGGTGGTGGAGAAAGCAGTAGAAGAAGAAGAGGTGACCAAGGAGCCTGTTGTTGCTGAAGAGATTAAAGAGGAAACTGTGGAAGCTACCACAGCACCGGCTGAGGAACCGGCCGCCGAAGAAGAGAAAACAAGTGAGGCAGTTGCTGAGGAAGCTACCACAGAAGCAATTCCAGTTGAGAAGACTGAGGAGTAGACAAATACAATGGTGGTGTTCCATGGTTGCTTGCCAGAGTTTGCTTTTTAAGTTTTTTTTTTATATTTAATTTAATTTAGTTTGTTTGTATTGTCCTTGTTGTTAATTATTGGTAAGGGAAGGTTTGTGAGTGCAATATGGAAGCTATGAGTAGTATTGATTTGAGTCCATGTCAGCATACTTGACAAGTGGCAACTAGGGGTTCGTGGTGAGGTGGAATGGTGCCACTTGGAATATGAATATTGGTTCCAAGAGGGCTAGTGAGAGTTTTTTGAAGATGTGGTTTATGGGCTTGAATAAGGAATATTTTTGTGTTTCCATGTTTGATACATAATTTTGGCAATGTTTCCATGTGTGAGCTAGTTCCAAAAGTTGGTTTGTACCTATGTTACTTGGAATGTAGATCGTACTGGTACGAGGAACAAGAACGGGAACGTGGTACACCACATGTCTAAATTGTGGAACGCTTGGGGTAAGCTTCTATAGATATCAAAATCAATACTTACCCTTCCAAGGGATAAAACGTTTAGTGAAACTAACTATCATGTTCCAAATTATTCGTGCAAAATACATTTCTAGAAACATAGTGACTGAATTTTGCCGTTCTCTCTCACCAAAATTCCGTTCTTTCTAGATTTTTTACATTAATAAGTTCATTTTTCTGGGAAAAAATTTGGGAATCGCTCTGGATCGCCATATCTACCGTTTTGGAACGGAAGTGTACCAAGTTTCGGAACGTTCATACTGGTACGCAATTCGCTAGAGAACCCTAGTAACATAGGTTTGTACCAACATATCTCAAGTAGCTAGACTTATTTGAATCTGGACTATCACAAAGAAAAACTAAATTTGTTCAACATACTCATACATTAAGCTTATGGACCATATTCACTTTGGCTATGACCGATAATAGGTTAAAGCTTGAATGAATGCCATATTTGTCGTCCAGAAATTTTTTCACAAGAATTTGGACTACTACAGAGAAAAATTGTAACGAGTAGTTCTGCATACTCACTTAAATATTAGTAGGTGTATGGACCAGATTCGCTTCGGCTATGACTAATAAAAGGTCAAGCTTGGAAGAACGCTCTATTCATCATCAAAGTTATATTTGTCGTCAAGATAATTTTCTGCTACGCAAGTATGAACACGGAGACTCGTTGAAGTCTTATTCCTACCGGGGTTTTTTTAACGGAGTTTACTACAAAGATGATGCAGCAAATGACAGTTTCGTAAGACGAAAGTCCTAAATCTGTATATGATACTAAGTTCTAACTTCTAAGTCTATATCATACTTCTAAGTGAAAATGATTTATCTAACTTCATAACAGGAAAACACTGAACACTGATCGTCATATACGAGATGCACCATAACTTCAAAACACAGTCTAATTGTTGAATCTCAACTTCTAACAAGAGCTCTTCAAGATAATAACATTCCTAATATGCTGTTGGGGCACATTTATCCGGCAAATGAAATTTCAGGGAATATCACAACTTTCGCAAGGAACTTGACAGAGGATTATCTCGAAAATCTTCAACAAGCATGAAAGGATAGATACAATAGAACACAGTCTATGGAAGCAACAAAATCATCTTCAGTCTAACCTTCTTTATTTATCATCATTGTACCATTATAAACAGTTGGGAAAAGGGGGAAAGAAGTTACAAATTGCATTGTAGAACGACAAAAGGGAGGCCAACTTCCTAACTAGTTAAATAACAAAACGGCTAAACACTACGCTGTGATCTGTACAAAAGCAAGGGTGGACAAATATCTTTTACCTGCAAACAGTAGCCCTTTTGTCCCAAAACTGCTAACATCCTCACACATGTTTCACCAAGTACCGAAGCTGGAGCCAACATGTTCCTGGGTTATAATGCGAAGACGATCTTCCATAACAGCCATAGATGGATAAGGTGCGAAACAAAGCTGATAGAAGCATGTGTGAGAGGAAGGGAGGCGATTATAGGACTCTGAAGCCTTGTGGATGAACAGTGGAGAAGCCAAACCACTAAAACCCTCCACTGGTAGGTATTTCACCGAAGTCCAGAAAAAGAGAAGGACCTTCCTCTGATCTGCTGACATTTGTCCGACAATCTGCGAGATTATTAAGATACAAATGGTCAAATTAAGGACATCTACGAATGAACTTGAGCAATAGCAACTCATAATCAATTTGCCCTGCCCTTTAACCTTATTAGACAGATAGCAACACAGTCAAGTACATGGTTGATTTCTGCCCAGCAACTGCAAGGGCTCAACAGGAATTCAGAATATTGGGGCAAAAACCAACGAAAGGGACAAATTGAAATTGTAAAATAAAAACTACAGAAAATTTTAAATGAATCCAAAATCTCGGGGGCAATTAAAAAACTCTGATAAGTACAGTTTTCTAAGTGGGGTCCCCACAAGGCTCTGCCCACACTGCCGCAACCATATCAAGGCGGTGTCTATAAACTATAAAAAAACATCATATGAGGTCAGTTAAACCCAAGATACGCAATTAACTCAATGATATACAACTCATTATCACAGAAAACCCACAATTACATAGAACCTGAACAAAGAAAATGAAGCCATTTGCAAGGATATAATGTTGTATCTGGTGGCCTGTGCGTTTCGAGGTCTATTTATTGATAGGTGAAGGGCCTACAAACGGTCTGCATGTTTAAGAGTGGCTGAGATGCAACCTTTTTCCTTCATGTTTAATTACATTAAATTGCAATCTTGAAGCTCTAAAGATAACAAAAGAAAATCATCATTTTTACTATAATGAGCAATATTCAGCTAAATTGATTTTTACAATGTGAAACAAGATTGCAAGAAGTTCGTTTAAAAGAGTCAAGAAAGAGAAGTGAGACAGAAGGATGCTGCGCAGGCAGAAGAAATGGAGGATATATTCATAATAATAAACCAAATAAACCAACACAATGATTAGCTAATACTATACAGCGCAAAAAGATAAAATGAATTCAAACGTAAAACATAGTATTGCCCATGACGTACCTTCCAAAACCAGAGTATCTGTGGATCAGTTTCTTTGTATCCCCTGTATTCCGTGTGCGCCTTCCAGTCCTCGACAGAAATAGCATTCTCACTCCCATGCAGCATCCAATCAAGATCTTCGAGCTCTAAACTTTCGAAAAAGCACTTCTGGAGCTTCGAGTCACAAAGAATATCGGAGAACCCTTGCGCAAAACATGCAACCTGTTCAGTGATAGAGATGACGAAACGGTGTTCAATCAAATATTTAACATATGCCTCTCTATTCCTACTATTCACAACAATGTTTTTCCCGCCTGGGCAAAGTTCCACAATTCTCCTTGATCCTAACTCTTCGACATCTAGCACAAATGTTAGACCTAGAGCATCTGAGTCAACCATCTCAGCATCCATCTCCAAAATTTTCTTGCAACTGCTGTACAAGCATGGATCTGCATCATGAATATCTTCCAAAGAAACATTCTTTCCAGCCAATTGCAAGAAAAACACACGATCAAAGACGATGCCAACTTGCACCTTATGCATCAAAGCTAACGCAATTACCCTGCCACAGAACTTAAAATATTTAAGGTGTAATGGATCCACCTTGGAAGCTGCAAACAAATACAATCCATAGAACGCGTTACTAGTCTTGCATGAAACAAATCCTAATCATCTACATTGAATGTGCACAAAAATTCATAGTCAATACAGGATATATAAGCACTTTTCTGCTATGGTTGCTAGAAATGTTACGGTTCAAAAACATTGAAGAGGAGAGAGCACAAGGGGAAAAAAAAAGACTGAAAAATGCATCCAGAAAGTAGTCGTAGTGCTTAGATAGATTAGTGACAATGTCCTCGCTACATAATTGGATATAAATAGGCTTATCAAGGGTTTGTGAAGGAAAAGGAGCTCTGACTAGGAGATTGTTTGCAAACATCTGAGATTGTGTGTGATCCATCAGCGTGGAAGTTACCATTCATTTGTTCGACTTGTAGAGGACAGAATGGAAAACCAATGAAAAAAAGTAAGAAGATATATGAGACAAAATAAAGAGAAAACAATGATACAAAACATCTCAACCGAAAAAAACTGCAAGTACACCAACTTCCATTCTCCAAAATTCGTCCCTGCCCTCCACCCCCTTTGAATTTAAATAGTTTCAGATGAAAGTCTACGTAGGCGAAAAACTTACACACCTAGGTTTCCTTCAATCACCTTCTGTTTTCTAAAATGGAAAAGCTATTAAAAAAGTTCCTCCTTTCCTTATTTTTTCTCTTCCCTAACACAAACGAGCCATTAGTTCTCATTGTAAGTATTAGAACAGGGAAGCAATGTGGAATTGAGAGCAAGCTACCCAGTTTCAGGTGTGATCGGAATATCGGATGGTTGAATTAGGTAATTCCTGGTGGGAGCTTTAGAATTACAATCAGGTATTTAAACTAAAATCAGCTAACAAGGGATAGCTGCTTATTTCAGAAGTAACAAAGCCAAAATAACTCAACCAATTTTTTCTGTCGTCAGCCCAACAGGTGTATTTGGAAAAGAATGTTGAACATTGCAGAGATTAGTCAAGGAGTATGGCCAGAGTAAGGCAGGCTTTTATATTATATTCCAACCCCTCCAGAAACCTCTTACATGAGATAAGGACAACTCCCTATCCCCGAGGCCTGGGAGAAGCTAGACTCATCGGTGATGTTGATGACGACTTGCCCCAAAAAAAAGAAGTATCAAAGTGAATAACTATTAGCAAATCAACGACTAAATTAACCAACCCAACTATGTCCACATCTTCCCTTAACCTAAGCACTACAATTTCCAATGTTGAATATCTTCGTGGGTGATGCCATTATATTGCTTATTGTCATTTCATCTATGTCTAACATCTTCTGAGAAAAAATAGTTCATTATGGATTTCAAGGGTCACTTTGCCCTAAACCCTTCGAAGTCAGAAGAATCCAAAAGGCAGACCATTTGCCAAAACCAATAGCCTGTCTGGGGATATATGGAACAGAAACCACTGCCTCCATGACGCCTTACAATTATCCCACCAGATAATACAAAGTTCTCACTCGGTTCCAAAAAGCTCACAGTCTGAAATGTCGTGCAATTTTCGGATCAAAAAATAAAGTGCTTCCCGGCATAATTTTTTTAATCCCTATGCACCAAATTAAAGTTCTCCGAGTGTAACAAAGTTTTTAAAATTATGCATAGAAGTATTTTATTTTTAAATCCCAAAATTGCACGGTTTTTCATAGGGATCCAACAATTTAGAACGGAGGGAGCCAGAATCCATTTACTTATATCCGATCCTACAATGGGAACCGGGCTACTCCCTTCATTGACGGGTTGAACTCAGAAAATCTGACCAGCTCTGATCACAGACCTGATCCGAGAACCATATATACTACCTCCTCTAGTTTTAAATGATTTTTTCTTGGATATTCTTCCTCAAACAGTCGAGTGTGTATTTTAATATAAAAAGGATGAACAGAACAAACATTAAATACTCCTTGCGTCCTTGCCTCTCTAGTTTCTCTCGGGAATATACTCCTCTTTGCTCTCTCTCGTTTCTCTTGAACAACATCAGTTACATCTTAAAGGTCTACTTCCTCACTGTTTTCCTCCTCTCTTCTTTCTTGTAATTTTTTCCTTGCAAAAATTACACTAAACCATAAGATTGATCCTCCTATAATTCATCGTAAGGAAAGGCGCCATTCAATGAAGAATCAAAATTTAGGATAGTGGTTCAGGAAACCCAGCTTGTTAGAGCAAAGAACTGAAAATCCTTATGGAATTCATGAAAGAAAGGTCTAGTCATTTCTACATTCTTAGTGGACAGAAAAGGGGTCCTACGACGAGGTTCAAAGCTCCAGTTAATAATTATAAAACTCATTGAAGTATCAAAAAGCCACTTGGGTTTAAGAGGTAAGCTGAAAAATCGTATGTACTTGGCAAATAAGATTCTCAAACCACTTGGATATGGGAAACACCTCATCTCTGCCTTGCTCCCTGACTTTCCTTCTTCACTAGTAGTAATAACAACCACCTGAAGGAATATACGCTAATAGACGCATCACATTCACCAATTCCTTGCTTTTTACACCACACAATTATAGAATGCCTCAATTCTTCCCCATCGTTGACTAAGAGCTGCAATTCATTATTAACATCCAATCAGGAAATACATGATCTAGTGACTAAGTCCTTGCTTTATGTTGAATAGTTAATTTTGTGATTAACCTCAGCTATATTGAAAGGCTTAGACATGCTATCACAATTCCAAGTTTTTAACTTGTACTTTGAAACTTAATAATGCCAAACATCATACGATTTATGCTTTCCTAATTTTCCACAACCCACAAGATATCAACAGAACACAGGACTCCATCAGACCTGAAAAACCTTTCAACAGAAAAGATCCTTTGAAAGTAAAGGCGTAATAAAACAAACTAATAAAGTTTAAATAAAGAATGCAGGAAAAACAATTATAACATACCAGGATTGGGAAAAAATCTTCTACGATCATTCGGGCAAGCTAGAAAAAGGGCATTCTGGGGATTGAAAATTGCTTGGCATACCAAGCAAAACCACTCTCGCAACACACCAGGCCCTGTAGCTTCCTCATTTTTGAATTCCATAAACAACCCCGCACGCAACGCCTCAGGACCTGCGTGCGAAAAGTACTCAAATGATTCTGCCAAAATTTGTGACCTGTCAATAAGCATCTCATGAATCTCCTCATAGTCCTCCTTCGCTTCAGGAAGCATCATCATCGCGAAATGCCTCCTACATTCAAAATCCATCACGCCCTTGTGCTTGAGAAGCCATCTCTGATCATTACTCCGCGTAGCATATTTGATAATAAGATGACATACGGCAACCTTTCTGCGCTTCAATATCCTCCCGAATTTGTCTTGAGCTCCACAATAAAGACTCGAGAGACTATTCATATCCTTCAAAATGGTAAGATAGTGGGCACAGCCTAGAGGAAGGTGTTCACCTTCCCCTTTCTCCTTCACAGCCAAGCACTCCTCCAATTTCTCAAGGGATTGTTCCAAACTTCCCACTAAGGCATCAAACACAACGTGAAGAGACTTAATCTCCGTAGCATAACAAGATAACTTATAATCACCCTCGCGCATTGGCAATGGGATTGAACCCATCGAACCACGATGTTCCACGATTGCCGTGCACAGGGGGACCAAGAAAGCCGTCAAGTCACTAACATCGCTCGAAGACGGCCCCGGGCTTGCAGGCGACGTCACGCTTGCCTCCAAATCGTTACACAATCTAGCCATAAGCTCTATAACAAACAGGTGAACGTCTTGAAAAGAAATCAATGCCTTACTACTATCACCACAAACATTATGCTTCGACCCATTCATAACGCGAACGCAATCCATCATCGACGCTAGACTACTCCTACAGAAGCAATACAAAGGGTCGCGACGACTACTACCACCTCTATTCATCAACTTACAAAACTCTAAAACGATGGGCACGCAGAGGAATCGCAAACACTTAGGCAGCGCGTTCAAGCCCCAACTAACAAACCTCCTAATCGATTCGTCGCCGCGTTCCTTGTTACCTTTATACGGCGACATATATAGCATGACTAAAGCAGCAGGGGCACACGACGTCGAAAACACCTGAAGGTGCCCCGCGGTGGGGACCTCCGCAATCAACTTACTATTATTATCACTAGTGATCTCGCTTAAAAACTCTTTTACCTTATTGGACAACACCTTGGTCGACACCGTGTTTTGGTCTTTTTCTTCGCCCTTGCACAGGCGGAGAATCAGCTTAATCAGCTCGTCGACCAACCGCCAGGCCTTGGGGTAAAGCGTGCTCCGCATCCGGCCCACCAAAACCAGCCCGGCGTCGTTCCGGACCGAGCACTCGGCCAGGGTCTGCTCCGTCTGCAGCTGTTTCCCCTCGTAGATCAGCCGTTGTTCGTCCACGGGTATCTTCGTGATCTCCCGGATCATCTCGTGGACGGACTCGATCGTGTCGGAGGAGTTTGCTTTGAGGACTAGGGTTTTGCTGCGTCCGGACGAGGACGGCATCGTTCTGACGAAGAATTGGAGCTGCTTGGGGGGAGGATTAATCTGGTGCAAACGACTTACTGAAGAAGAAGAAGAAGAAGAAGAAGAAGAAGAGGACGGGGCGCACTGGGAAGAAGATTGTTGTTGTTGGTGGTGGGGGTGGTGAGGTGGAGGGATGGGATTGGTTGGGAGGGAATTGACGGCGGGGATGGGGTCGTTGTCTTTTCTCATCCTGACGGAGACTAGGTCGGATTCATCGTCGGTGGGGCCATAGTCGTCCAGCTTGCGCTTCGAGGAGGGGCGATCGAGGCGTGGATGAGTGTAATCGAGAGACATTGAAGGGGCCTAGGCCAGTGGTGTGGGCTGGGGTTGTTTACGGTAGGGGTGGAACCATTGAATTGGAAGGTTCTGGATATGGAAACCCTAGTTTGACGAAGAAGACGAAGCAGAGCGAGCGAGAGAGAGAGAGAGAGTAATGAGAAATAATGAGAACGCAAATCAGGTTATGGAGAGAGAGAGAAAGTGAGAGAGAGAGAGAGAGAGAGAGAGAACTGACCAAGGACACGCAGACATTTTACGCGACCTCGAATTACCAAATATACACGAGATTTTATGGGAATTAGAAGTATCGCTCCCGGGGTTTTTTGATAAATGCAAATTGACACCCCCATATGTAGTTTTTTTTTCTTCTAAACGGACCCCCATATGTAGTGTTGCAAATAAACCGAGCTATTTTAGGAATAGCTAGTGGCTCGACCCTGCAGATAAATACGTGGGTTTGAACCACATTTGAAGATCAAACTGGTCGGACCCAACGAAATTTTGTCTTGACTCCTGCAGCGTAACGAGTCCAGGGACAAGGATAGATAACTTTATGAAATTTGGATTATAGGGGGAAAGGGTTTAGGAAGACGTAGAGGAGGGAAGGTTTACTAGGAGGCAAAGGAGGGGGAACAAAGATTTGGTGAAGATTTGTGATTGGAAGATTATTGTTCTACGTTTTGATATGCTGATGTTTTCTTTTCCTTGTTCGCCTTTATATTCGCATATTGGATATTGAGATATCAAAAAATGTTGCGTCACATTGATTTGAATTTTTATGAAAGATGTAAGTTATGCAATAACTAGGGCTTGCCCGTGCCTGACAGCACGGCGCAACGTGAGATCTAATTAGTGGCAATTGTGCAATTAATATTGTTTGAGAGGGAGAGAGAGGGAGAGCCGTAGGATTTATGAAGCAAATCAATGGTTAGGATTTATAGAGGGATAAGATTCAAAAACTGTTCTCCCTTATTATGTAGATGTTAATTGACATGTTATGTAATGTTATTGGTTGGTCTTTGACCATGACCTCATTACGCTCTAAGTCCCTTCAATTTATGTAATTAAGGGTTGAGATACTGTGTAGTCATTGAAAGATTTTTTTACTTAATTTGGACAACATAGTTTATAGTATTTACGTTCGTGAAAATTCGAATTGGTAAGAATGCAATAAAAATTAAAAGAGTGTGACCAGATACGTTACAAGTTATTTAGTGATCAATTATGAGATATTGGGTTTGGTGCATCTTGTTACGTAGATGTATTATTTGATACGTGGGACTCATGTACGGGGTTTCTTATTCGTGTGGACCAATTTAATTGGCATCCTACTCATACGAGGATTACAGTCCTTTATGGCTTATGACTTGTGTAATAAAGATTACAAGTACAAGGGGTTGGGCTCTGCTCCCACTAGGGGTGATACCGGTCCGGTTTCGACCGGTCGAAACCGGTTATCCGGTTTGAGATTTTTAAAAATCGGAACCGGTTGAGATAATTCGGTCCGGTTTCGATTGAGTCAACCGGTTCCGGTCCGGTTTATCCGGTTTTCATTCACGGGACATATTTTTGGCTCAACACATCAAAAATTCACAATTCAACCCACAAAATATCAACCAAAAACCCATAATTCAACCCCTTTTTTTGAGCCCAACAAAAAAGGATCAATTTTGAACCCAATACATAAAAAAAAAACCATAAAAATATAATTAAGCCCATAAAAACAGTTTATATATATATATATATATGGGGTTGATTGTATATAATAAATATATATATTAGACCAATATACATATATATAACCGGTCCGGTTTCGACCAGTTTCTAAAACACATAAACTGGGTCGAAATTATTTTTCCGGTTTATAAAATTCTATAAACCGGAACCGGATCGAAATTATTCAACCGGTTTAAAAAATCCGATCCGGTCCGATTTTTTCGGTTTCGATCGATTTTCCGGTTTGAACTAACAGCCCTAACTCCCACCCAATGATTTCGCAGTCTCCCCATCGGATTTGGCAACCTAAAGGCGCGAACAAGAGAGTAGAAGGCCTCCTCCCACCCAATGAATTCATGTTCGAGTCTGATTGAAATAATCTACGAAATTATTACAGTCGTGATGTCCTGAACAACTAATCACATTCCAGTAGACTCACTCCATTTTGCAATGTATAATCTCTCTCTTTTTTGGTAATTGTGTATAACCCCTTTTTGTGGCATGAAAAATCATGTATCGAAGCTAGGCAGTAGAATTAAAAGGACGAAAATGATATGAGGACCGACCACCGCCGGACCGAAATCGTATCGACGGCCGCGGCCGGCCGTCTCCGGCCACCGGACGGCTTATATACACGAAAAATAGGGTGCTTGATCCAAGCACCTACACACGTCGGATGCCGTTGATTCCCCCGTGGGCCCCCTCGGTTTTTTTTTTTAGAATTTTTGGACGGCTCGGATCGGCCGTCCGGTGGCCGGAGACTGCCGGCCGCGGCCGTCGGTACGATTTCGGTCCGGCGGTGGTCGGTGTAAATAGTCGGAGTTAAATCCGCCGCCTGGGTAAAAGAAGGGAAAATAAGGTGTCTATAGCAAGTGCGACTGTGTATGATATCTAGTATCCACATCTTCGTACGACGACTTTAATATTTCAATTTCCAACTTTTTTTAAAAAAAAAAAATAATACCCAACGGTTTGTTTAAGACCCGCCAATCTGACCCGACACCAACCCTCAGAGCATCTCCATTTGACATTTAAAATGTGTGTCAAGGATGTTTATATACTAACAAAAGTTAAAGTGTTTTAATTTTTTCCCTCTTCTTGGATAATTAATAAAAAGAAATAAAAGAATAGAACCTAGTTTTGAGTATTTGTGCTTTGACCATTTCACGCTCCTATCTTACTGCCTAACATTCTATCTCTTCCTTACAAAAAAAAAAAAATTATCTCTTTTTCCTCCCAGGAAGGCTTTTCAATGAGCCTAACCCCCGCTGTTAGGGTGAGTTTTCCTAAACTTGTTTTGTTTTTATTTGAATTTTTTTTTTTTGCATTTGTTAGTTTTGCACCAAATTTTTGTAGATTATTAATTCGTCTCAACGAGAGAAATCAGAAAAAGTAATTTTTTTTTACTTTTACCCAAATATTTTGGGATAGAAAAAATGGTTATTTTCCAAAATATTTGGGTACAAGTAAAAAAAAATTACTTTTCTGATTTCTCTCGTCGAGACGAATCAACAATCTATAAAAATTTGGCGCAAAACTAAAGCAAAAAAAAAATTTTAAGAAGGACAAAACAACTTATTTTCTATTAAGTTTAGGAGAACTCACCTAGTGTTCCTCTCTCTCTCTCTCTATAACATCCGAGCACTAACAAATAGGAAATGACTTTAAAATTGAGACCATGTTTACTACCTAAACATGGAAAAAGTTTCAAAACAATAGTTATTTGTAACGCTCTCTCGTATAATGTGGGCCCATGGATGTGTGGGTTCATCCTATGTGAGAGAGGCATTACAAACAGTGGCGGAACCAAGATTTTAACTCGGGGGGGGGGGGGGGGGGGGGGGGGGGTTGGGTTAGTATGACATATATTTTTTATCAGAACATATACTCATTTATATTACTATAAGGTTTTTGTTTTCCAATTTATTACATTTGTACATCAAAATGATTCCTTAGGCTATATCAACTATCACGTATTTATATTTTTATTTATAAAAAAAATGAGAGAAATTAGAATGCAAAATAACCGTTTTTTTTTTTATCAAATCAAACCAAAATTATATTATTGAGATTATAAGTAGCTATACATGAATAATTACTACTTGACGATTTCCTAGTCCTAAATTAATGGGTTGCCCCAAACGTAGGGCGGAGACCAACGCAGCATAATATCCGGTAAGACCGGAGTCGAATCCACAAAGACGGTAATGTGTGCTGACTAAAAACTCGGGTTGTTACTGATTAAACTGGCTCTTAGGTAGCCACCCCTTGTATTCGATGCTGAGATTTAACTAAACTTACGGAATTGTTTGGTTTTTTCAAATAATTAAAAGGAAGGTACGGTCGTAGGGTTCATAGCACTCGTAACCAATCTGGATTAACCTGCTCCATTCGTTGTTCTTAAAAACGTTCAACTTTTGATTATAAAAGATACCCCACAAGATGCGAGACCCTATGGTCGCCGTTTACCCATGCGCATCAAAAAATGAGTTTTGGACCCCCATTCCCCATTCACATGGGCTCCGACGATGTCTGGGTTCGTCTCACGAATGTTCTTTACTAACCTAAAATTGCTTTTTTTAATTGTTTGAAAACAGGAGCAGTGCCCGAACTGATCAGGCGTGCTAATCACCCCGCGACCCTACCTATACGACTACTCACTAATCATTGCGCAAGAACCAGAAGAAACCCTAGATTGCATCATGCTTCTATTGCTTGGAATGGAAAATAAACAAAAGATCTAAATTAAACAAGAACCAACGAATAACTTTTATAAAGAGCAAAAATCAAAATAAGTTACCAGAACACAAGTACTTGAATCAAACTCCAAAACTTGGGAAAAAAAGCTCTGAAAGAAGAAGAATGTAAGTGAAAAACTGCTAGACTAATTAATCCGGAACTTCTGTCGTTCCGTGTCCCTTTCCACCTCCTGTTCTCCGCCTTTTATATGTAATGAACTGCCGACCTAAGAGCATCTGCATCTCTCTAGCTACTCCTCTTTTTTCCGCTACAGTGGCGAGGAAGACTTGAAAAATCAGAAGCATCAGCCTCGTGGCCTTCCTCTCTACTTTACAAGATTCTAACTTTGCTACAGTGCCTAGTTTTTTTTCACGAGGCACTGTTCATCAATTACCTATTATTTTACCATTTAATCTGAGGTCTTCGATCACCTGCTCCCATAGCTGATAGAGCTCAGAATAAAAGAAATAATATTTTAATAGAATAACTTAAAATGTAGAGAGTCTGGTGCAGTAGATATTTTAAAAGTGGGTAGCTAAAGTAATAAAGTGACTTTTTAAGGAGTAATTTGGTCCAAAATTTGCTGAGTCTGGTGCGGATGCTCTAATAACTCCTTCATGGGTGGACTACAAAGTCTTGCAAAACCCCTAGCCTTTTTTTTCCAAACATGGCCCACTGCCGAGAAATGATATAAATAGATTTACGGTCCCGCTAATAAGTGCCCCTGAGGCAATATTTTAGGTATAATAAATATACCCACATAAATGAGTTGTGTTTATGGAAACTAACAAAACATCATACCATTAACCATTATTCTCTATACTAGTTATAAATATTTATAAAACCTATTCGTAATGACAATTCCCTTTTAAAAGTTAGGTAGGTGAATGGTTTTCAAACACAACAAAACAGTGGAGGCCATGGAGAGGGATTGAATCATTTATCCGCTGCAACTGCAACTTGTTTTTTCAAAAAAAGAAAGAAAAGGTTTTCTTAGTTTGAACAAAATCCGTTTCAAACGGGCAATAGATTGAATAATATTACTTATATTAGTATTGAGCAAAAAAATTTACTTTTTAAAATTAATTTAGGATCCCTTTTAAAAAATTAATTTTTTAAAAAATTAATTTTTAAAATTTTCTTCCAAAAATTTTAAAATTTTAAAATTTAAATTTTTTGTTCTAAAATTCGATATATAAGATGTATGGAATATGGGTGGTATATGAGCGATGATACACGTCAAGACCAATCCTATCTCTTCTCTTCTTTTTTCCTCCCACCTTAGGCGAAGGGTTAGGTTTATTTTCTAAAAAAATGTCTCAGTTTATTGTTACAGCAATATGTGATGTTGTTCGCATTTTATTTGAAATAAAAATGTGGAGCATTCAGTTTCATAAAGGAAAAAAAATAAACTTTAAGCATGGGTGTAGTTGGTATTAAATTGTTCTTACTGTGGTAGTTAATGCAACTCGGTGGGGCTCATAACTCATTGCTTGGGAACTAACTCATTTGCTAAGTTCTAAACTCAATTAATACACTCAAACTTGTGCCCCAGGGGCATCAATTAGCATTTGCCATAGATTTAACAAGGATAAATTAAGGGACGCTAATGTGAACATTTAAGCGCCTATCAATTACCAATAATATTCCGAGTCAAAAAAAAAATACCAATAATATTCAAAATCATATATATACAGAATAAAAGTTTTAAAACTCGGACACTCGGGGAGTTGGAGCCGGGGCCCCCCCGGGCCCCAACATAGCTTCGCCCCTGATTATAAATAACCGTTGCATTGAAAATTTTCTCACATGGACTTAACAATTAAAAAATGCTCTCCCCTCCGTTCAGTTATCGAAAATATTGTATGAGAAATATTTTCTCAAGAAAGGTAACGTAAAGCAAATTAAAGGACAAAAATTAATTTTATGTGTGTGTACTCTTCACAGATAATCTTGTAGGAAAATGTACTACTGTTTTGCAAGAATCTTTAGTACTCTCAGTATATACTCCTCCTAACATGTGGGGCCTATGTGTGAATCTCGTGTGAACCCCCATGTTATGTGAGATGAGAGAATATACACCGAGGGTATCGAATAATTTTCCAAAGTTAGGGGCTTCACAATTTTCTTGGTAGCCAAACGGTTAAAATCGTGCGGATCAAAAAATAAATAAATATACCCGGTTAAAATCGTAATTTCAGTGCCGACAATTGTCTTCTGACTCTTATCGTCAACGGTACCACCGTAATTCCCACAATAAACAAGCCCATTTCCACAACAATCTCCTCCGTCTATAAATTCAAACCGACTATCCTCCCACCTTCCCCGAAAAACGCCTCACACAATCCTCCAAACCATGACTCTCATCAAGTCTCATCAATCTCTCACCCTCCTCCTCATCCTCTCTCTCCTCTCTCCCTTCCTCATCTCCGCCGCCGCACTCGGCGGCAACCAGGCGTCTCCGCTCCTGGGCGGTTGGCAGCCGGTCGAGAACGTGACGGCGCCGGAGGTGATAGAGACAGCGCAGTTCGCCGTCGCCCAGCACAACAAGCAGGCCGACTCGACGTTGAAGTTCCGCAGCGTGGTTCGGGGCGAGTACCAGGTGGTTGCCGGCAAGAATTACCGGCTCATCATCGCCGCTAAAGACGGCGGCGTTGATGGAAAGTACGAGGCGGTTGTTTACGTAAGGCCTTGGGCGCATTATAAGAGCCTCACTTCGTTCACAAAGGTCTAGGGGAATGTGGCCGCGGCGGATTCGGTAACGTGCGGTGTAATGTAAAAATCAGTTTCATGGTAAATGGATGGGGAAATATTTCAAAGTATGATTTTCTTGTTCCGTTTCTTTTTCTGATGTGCGTTTCCACTAACCAAAAATTGTAGATTGGTTTTGTCTTTATTAAAAAAAATTCCCGTTTATTAATTTTGCGCCAAATTTTCATTTATCATTAGAATCAAAAAAGTAAAAAATTATGATTCTTACATTAAGTATTTTTTACTTAAGTACTTTTTCAATTTCTCTTAAATATTTCAAAAATACTTGTATAAAAATCATGATTTTTTACGTTTTAGTTTCTCATGAATCAAAAACACATAAGAGTTAGGCGCAAAACTAACAAAGGCGAAAAAATTTGAATGAGGACAAAAAGTTGTAGTCCACAACTTGTCAATTAGCGGAAAGGGGCTTAGTTACGCGTATTTTAGGCGTATGTTATGCATTTTTTTTCAGTATTTACGCAAGAGGTGTACTTTAAAGTCTACTGTAACGTTTTTTTTTTTTTGATAAGTAACGTTTTTGTATGTATTGTGTTTGTTTGAACACTTGCACAGGCAAAATCTCTTGTAAAAAAAAAAAAAAAAAAAGTTTGCAGGATTGTAACGATTGCAACAATTTTTTGAATTTTAATGCATTTCAAATTCCTATCTTAACGGTATTCGATCAACTTGATTTTCAATGAGTTTTTTTATTTTCGATGATTTTCCTATCTAAAGTGTAATTTTGATTATCGTTGTGGATCCCGGAAAAACCCACAAATGATCCAAACCGGAGGCAAGGGAAACTAGACAAGAGCTGCCTCCAAATTGTAGAGTGAACCGGGACTTCAAAGGAGTGTGACAGATCCTACTCCTACTCAAATCACCGGACGCTATAAAGGAGTTCACTCAGTCCTAGGAGACACCTCCTTCATTCAATCTCTTTGTAGCTTTTATTACTGTACCCAATTTCTTTCTCCTCTTCCTGTTTGTGTACTATATTGATCATATTTCTACCATATGGATTTTGTTTTGATAATGATAATGATAATGATAATGATAGGAGTGGTTACTTGTGGGGATGGATTATGGAGGGAGGAGTAATTATTCATTGACTTGGCCCGTTATTTGATGTCCAGCACTCTTTTTTGACAAACAAGATACTCCGTTTGTCAAAAACGGAGTAATTCGGTTATATTAAGGTTCCGTTTCGCCAAGAATTTTTTCTTTTAGTATTTTTTGTTTTTATTCAATTTTTTTTGTGCTTGTTCGTTTTGCGCCAATTTTTTTTGACTTTTTGATTCGTCTAATCGGAAAAGTAAAAAAAATACTTTAATCAATGACCACTTTTAAGTAAAAAAAGTTCTTATTCAAAAAATTTGGGTAAAAGTAACTTTTTTTTACTTTTCCGATTTGTCTCGACGAGACGAATCAAAAAGTCAAAAAAAATTGACGCAAAACTAACAAACGAGAAAAAAATTCAAATAAGAACAAAACAAGAAAAAAACTCAAAAAGCCCTTAGAGAAACTCAGCCTAAGGAAAAAGGTACAACGAAAAAACACCCGGTACAACCAAAAAAACAAAAAATAACGACAAAACAAAACAAAATATACAACGGCGGCGCCGTCAGAATCCAGGAGTGTGGAAAGGCCAAGGAATCCACCATGAGATCCAGAGAGGAAAGCCTGTTCCCACTGTGATAAAGCCTCATCTAAACCAGAAGATCAGAGCCGAATCAACTGCACACGTTTTTACTGTCGAGGTCGGAGAGTTTGAAAAACCGTCGTTGGCGGGGCGGAATCACCACATAGTATTTCTGTGGGCGTCGAAACCCTATAATATATTTTTAATTAGTTTAGTGATTTGGAGGTACTGCCATGTACATTGTAATGTCAAAATCCGCTAAATTTGTGGTTATGGCGAAAGTTGGATCGAGAATCACGGGTGGTGTGTCCCAATCTCAAATACTCTTCTTCTTTTTTTTTTGTCACATAGCAATACTGCAATAAGTGAGCAAATATACACTATTATTACATATCTACTCATACACGTGTGAGATCGGTGTCCAATTAAGTTTGTTGACTAGCATGAGAATTGGGAACTTTGTTTGGTTTTAAGTTTTGAGAAGAAAAAAGAAGAAGAGAGAAATAGATGGGAAACCTTAATGAGAACCGTGCAGAGAGTAAATTTTTTTTTTCGAAACTTGTAAGAGAATAGCAATAATTAAGATTATTTGTAAAGGTTATGCTCTCAGATTTTGTTTACTTTTGAAGCGTGAGAAACTTCATTGATAGCAAGAAAAATACAACTGTGTTATCGACACAAGACAAAGAGCGCCGGCGACGAGCGAAGACCAGTAGAGGTCTAATGGAACAAAACACAGAGTACTGATCTGCAAAATGCAAAAGACACAGAAACTATGCTATCGCCTGAAAATATGAGGGCGCTGGTGACAAACGAAAGCCTACGGAACAAAGCACAGTGCTACGAGCCATGTCACGAGATTCAACTAATTCATTGCTCATTTCACGGATTAATATATGTGGGCGCGTAAGTTTGAACAAGTTGGCTTGTTTTTTGGTTGGGAAATGATTTTGCCACTTCCTTTTTTGTTAACGCCACTTCCCTGCAAGTGTATTTTTGTACCAAAAATACATTTGCAGTGGAGTGACGTTAACAAAATAGGGAGTGGCAAAATCAGTAGCCTTCTGGTTATGTGGTTTTCCCCCCTATAAACGTACACTACAAACAAAATTAAGTAGTAATCTCTATTATAAAACAGAATGGTGTGGGGACAAGTTGTTGGAACGACTTAGATTCATTTGATCCAAAGGCTGTAGTGCATAATCTATATAATAAAACAGAAGGGTGTTTAGGAATATTCCTAAAGAATATTCATTTTCAATGGCTCAGATTTCTCCCTCACACAAGTTTTATCTAATCATACAAACAAATCCAACGGTCCAGATACCAATTACAACTTTCCATAATAAGCTGACATCGCATTAATGAAGCCATATCAAGCGACAGATTTCCGGATCAAAAAAAAAAAAGCGGCAAATTGATACCCCTGTTTGCGGCATTCTACGGCGACTACGATTCACTCTGGTTCTTCATCTCGGTAACTTAATTCATTGATCTCTTGGCTTTGTGGTTGATTTGGGTTTTTTTTTTTAAACTGTATTTTAGGGTTTTGTTGATTTGGTTTCGTTTTTTTTTTTTGTGAACTGTATTTGGTTTCGTTTGGTTGGTTCGTAATTGCAAGGAGGGAGTTGGTTGGTTGATTGGGGCAAGCCTCATTCATTACTTGCAGAGTTGCAGTATACAATCCCACGAGGTGAGGAATTTTTTTTCCACTGGCCAACCAAGAAATAATGATTATTGTGTTCCACTGGCCAAAACTTTTTTTGATATTCGATCTCATATATTCAGCTTATTGTGTTATTTTGTCATGATCATCCTGAATTGTTGTCCTTTTATACCTTTTTTTTACGGGTTAAATTGTTAAACTGTATTAGAAAATTTTTTACCTGGTATTTACTGGAATTCCATAAGCAAATTAATAGTAATTCTTTGTAGCTAGCTTAAATGTATAGTTGGAGGAGTGCCATAAGCACGGGTAATTCTTTTTCGTGCCACTAAGAAGAGGATCACATACTACACACTATTGTTCGAGCCAGCTAGCTCCAACCGGGGTGCGTAGTGCCGTAGGCACGGGTAAGCACTAGTCTATCTAATAAAACACAAGGGTCTTTGGAAATATTCCTAAAGAATATTCTCTCTCGACGGTTCAGATTTCTCCCTGACACAAATTTTATCTACCCATACAAACAAATCCAACGGTCTAGATTTCTCTACCCTTCACATACAAACTAATGGCATGTTTTGTAAATAGCGTGCAATCCTAGGGCTTAAAATCCTGGGGCTTATATTGGAAACGTCTCCCAGAAGAAAAGGTAATTTCAACATATTTGTAAAATCAACACAATATACGTCAATTGATTAATAGGCGAGGGAGGATTTTTGGAAAGATTTGATGTATTGATTTTTGGAAAGTTTTGCGTTTAAATACATACAATGAACCGACTAATTTTATTGGGAGATAATGGCAGATTTTAGATTTTTGGGTGACAGATTTTTACGGGAAGCTTGATTTTTTGCAATAATTTTTTATTGCCGATTTTTTAGCAATATAGTCTTTGGCAATTTTTTTTTCGGTTTTTTTTTCTCTCTCCCTAAACGTTTTTTTTACTGGCTGATTTTTCGGAAAGTGAAAAATAGTTAGTTTCTATCAGTTGTAACACCATTTATTGACTCTCATTTTTTTGGTGTGTGTTCAGAATTATAGGATGAATAGTGAGAATGAAATTAATATAAAATTAATATGGTGCGTGGAACATGTCTCTTGATTTCAAGGGCTTCAAAATTTGAATCACTCAAACCCTGTCCTCATTTCAACGATGGCGATTTTTTCATGACTCTCTCTCTGTTTTTGTTGCCGTTGTCAAACCCTGTCCTCATTTCAGCGATGGCGATTTAGTGTTTTGAGCCACTAGCTAGCAAGTGCTATAGGCACGGACAATTTCAATAGGGATGCGTAGTGCCGTAGGCACGGGCAAGCACTGGTAAGTATAAATATAATAAGGATTTTGATATTCGCGCTTCGCTTTTTACTGATTGCGCTCCACTTTATTCGTGAACAAGTAACTTCACGAACAAAGTGAAGCGCGAAAATCAATTTTCATATAATAATAATAATGATAATAAAATGGTCTGTAGTATGATAAAAAGTCCTCCTTGATGCGAAGTGTAATAGCGCGTTTTTATCATCCCAATATTACCATTTTTTTTTAAATTGGGATTTTAAAAGTTATAGTTTTTTTTCTCCTTAAATTGGGATTTTAAAAGTTATAGTTTTTTTTGTACTTCGAAATTGGGAGATGCAAATTTTTTTTGATCCCCCTCCTCTCTAAATTTGACACCACAAAAACCCTCGTCTCCACTTATGGTGTCAAACTTACTCTCGTGGTCGGGAAAAAAAATACTCCTATACTCCAAAGTGTTAGAAAAGTGTTGGCAAGTTGGCTGATCACGTTAAAGGAAAATGGGTGGAATAGTAGTACATGTTGTTAGTTAGGGAACAAAGTTAATCCTATAGGGTCTCTCTCTCATTAATCATCCTCTCCCCCATTTTCCTATAAATGCAAATGTAATCGGAGAGAAATGTAGATCGAGTATGAATATCAGTGAGAAAGAAAATGCAGAGAGAAGAAAAAGACTAAAGAGAAACACTGAGTATAATATAATACTCCTTCCGTCCCATTTTCATTGTCATTTTTTGATGTTCGTGTCAGTTTTCAATCGCTTATATCTTCCAATGTGAATCTCCAAAAATATGCAATATGTACTTTATTTGATAGATTTCAATTTGTTCTATAATACAAAGATGTCAAAATCATGAAAAATATTATAGATTGAAAAATATACGCAATAGACACAAAAGTGACAAAAGGAATAATGGACAATAAAAATGGGACGGAGGGAGTAGGTTCTGGAGATCTACTTCACTCTTGATAGTTCTTGGAGAAACTATCCTTCTATGTATTTATGTTCACCTCTTAATTTAGTTTCTGCAATCTTATTTATTTTGTGCTAGTTTTATAACACAAAGCCACTATTTGCATTTGGCACGTATTGCCTATTTTGGAGAAAATTGGTTGGTGTCTAGTCCTTATGCTGCCAATTTTGACAAGTGGCTCCACACCAGATTTGACTACTTAGAGCATCTCCATTGTAATAAATAAATGAGTGTAGATAAATAAATTTAAAAACAATGTTAAAAAAACACCCCCACATTGTAATAAGCAAAATTACAAGTCTTTTAGCAAATAACCAAATTCCACCCATTCCATAACGAAACTTGACAACTTTTACCAATAACCAAAACTCAATAACCAAATTCAAAACTCAATTACTCAAAAACACCCACATTGGAATCGTCTCATCAAGATGAATAATTTGGTGTGGTCGGGTGCGTGATTGGAACTTGTTTGCGATTGGACAGATGTGCATTGTGTATTGTGGGGTTTTTTTTAGTTTGGAATGCAAAAAAAAACTAATGTGGAGGCAGAGGTTATTAAAAAACCTTGAAATGCTTTTTCATACACGTATCTCCAATAGTCATAAAATACCTTGAAATTAAGGGCCGAATAAAAAACCTTCAGTGGTCTCAAGAGTTATTTGCCAGCCGTAGAATTCGAACCGGTGCACTCGAAAAGGGCATGCACATTAATTGTTGTGATGCTCTAACTTGTCCAATTCAATGGGTTAATGATGGTCTTTCACTTTAAAATGAATTTTAGCAATTCAGTTTCTTATAATTAATTGCACTTCAATAGTTGTCTTGCATGTGATTTAAGAATTGTGTACATACCATGTACATATAAGGTTCGTGAGGCCCACCTCGGGTTCCACAAAAATGATTCGAACTGCCTATAATTTTCAAAATATTTTTTTATGGAGCCTTGTAAGAAATTAGCTCAACCCGATATCAATAAGGATTTTTTCTGAATTTGCGGGGACGAAACTACTTAACTGCTCAGTTTCAGTCCTACAAATTCAGAAAAAATCATTAGCAATATCGGGTTGAGCTGGTTTTTTACAGGGCTCCATAAAAAATTATTTTAAAAATAATGGACGATTCGAATCATCTTTATGGAACCTGAGATGAGCCCCACAAAACTCATATGTTCATAATATGTACATTATACTCGTATATGTACACATAACAGTACTCGATAGATAGCGATGTCTAATGGGGTGTTTGCATGGCTACAGATCGAGCCCCCTCTTAATTGCATGAGGGGTGGATTTGGGTTCATTTGAGACTTCTCCTTCTGTGTTTGCTTTGTTTTTTTTTAATTGAAGTGTTATCGAGAAATGCCAAGGCCGGCTTTACCTAAATTAGGAGGTACGGTGGTTTTAGGCCCCACCAAATTTTTTTTTCCTTCCAAAAATGAGCCTCAGCCAGTTCCCCGAAAAAAGCCATTGGGCTTTCCTTTGCTTTTATCTTTCTTCAGATTTTTTCGCGTTTGTTAATTTTGTGTTAAATTCTTGTGGATTACTAGTTCGTTTTGACGAGAGAAATCAAAAAATATACAGTATAACTTTTACCTTCTTTTTTTGGAAATATCTAGGAAAAAGCCCAAAAAGTCAAAGCTTCGCGTCAAGATGAACCAATAATCTACAAAAATATGATGCATACACGATTTTTTTTTTGAATAAGAACAAAACAAAGCCAAATTGGTTTTTTATTTTGGGAAAGTAAGCCTGAGTATGAATTATATTGATGTAATATTATAAAATTTCAAAGAGAAACAAATCACATTTAGTGGTCTAGCAAATAGAAGATTCATATAAGTACTTATTTGCGGATCAAAAAAAAAAATATATATAAGTACTTATTTGAATTAGAGGTGATGTATTGTGTGATAAATGACCTGTCTCGTAAACACAAAAAATAAGTACTTAAAGAATAATAACCTTTAGCAGAACGGGTTAAAACACTCACACTCAGGTAGGAATCAACAAGCGGTGCTTGAGTTTTTCTTTTATTTTTTTTTTGTGCCATACGATTGATTGAATTGATGAACTTGGATCACTCAATTTAATTTAGAATTCTAATAATTAACAAGATAACTTTTGTTTTTTTTTTTTTTTGTGTGTGGATATGAGATAACTTTTGTTGTTGATGGTCCAAGTATATAAATAGATTATTTTGAAAAGATGAACTTGGGTCACTCAATTTAATCTAGAATACTATAACAAACAAAATAGTAACTTTTGCTGATGGATGGTCGGCATATATAAACAAAATTATTTAGAAAATGGAATAATGTTAAAATATAAAGCAATCACACATGTGTTAAATTATTGTTTATCTGTTTGAATTTATGTATAAAAAAAATCCGGATATCAATGCATATTGCATACAATACTTTTCAAATCACTTTCACACGAATTTATTCAATTGTGGAAAACATTTTTATGCGTTTATCGCACAGATGGAGGCTAACAACTTTTCATGGAACGGTTAATACTTTATATTCCATATATGTTGGGACCTTGTGTTTCGAGCGTGCTTTTGGCCTACCCTAATGAAGCCATAGTAGTAATCATGCAATAGACTTGAAAAGAAATTAAATTTCAGGGGTTCTGAAAAGTATGGCATTAATCACCCAACGTTTCATTGAAAGATAAGCTTAGGCCTTCTGTTTCACATACATTTTCTGCACAAGGCTTAGCCCTCCATAGGCCTAAGCTAATGGCACAAGGCTTAGGCCCCCGACAAGGAATATCAGAAAAATATAAAAGTATATACCATAGTGGACAAAAATTCACTAAAATGTGCGATAAAAAAAGACACTAAAAGAGAAATTAACCAAAGAGATGATGCCAAAAAGTCAGTGAAAAGTTAGCCCGATGGGGTCTTTAGAATTGTAAGCATCGTGTGCCATTAGACTCATTACTGCTTTGCCATAAGTAAAATAGTTAGCAAAGAGATTGTGTGCACCTCGAACTTACAGTTCCCCTCCCAAAACATTTTTCACATTTATACGTGAGGGTGATATGACTTCAAGAGTTATTAATAAAGAGAGTTGAACTTAAGACGTTAGGAAAAAACAAACCTCTCAACCTTCGCTGGCAAATCCCTCAATTTGAAACTTCGGAACTTATCAAATAGGAAACCATATTGAGTAGAAGTCCCTCAATTTGAAACTTTGGAACTTATAAATAGGAATCCATATTGAGTAGAAGTTTGTTTGGAACTTATAAATAGGAATCCAATTTTTCTCCTAGAAGGTGATGTTTATCTTTTTCCGAAATGATATGTGTAGCCTAACTTTATTTTCATTTCAATGTGCTTGTTAATTTTGCGTCAAATTTTCTTATTTTAATGATTTGTATGGACAAAAAAAAAAACTATAAATAAATAAATTTTTGACTAAAGGCTTTTTTTTTTGTTACACACAAAAGGTCAAAGTAGACACATTTTTTTTTAGCTTAACCTGTATTAGGGTATAAGTAGTTTTTAATTTTCTCTAGACAATGGGTATTGTTTATGTTTCATAATGTTTTGTATAGTGTAAGGGATTTTTCTTAGGTTTACTGGAGGGCTGGTAGACTAAGCCTATTGGCGATCAAGATTACTAGGTGCAATATACGTGTGACTCGGCAGGTATTACTTAGAATGTTGTGAGGATTTATTTCGTTTGGATAGATATATCTGTTAGTGCATAATGATTATAGTGATTTGATTCCTTCCCGTGATTTTTTTTAATTGTACGATTTTTCACGTATATCTCTGCGTTATGCGTTTGATTGCTTGCATAGTTTTTGCTAATAGTTTCACTTAGCGATTCACATTCATACTGTTAGGGTTTTTTTAGGGATTATTTAGGCAACCCTGATTTTTCATTTAGTTTTTAATCAAAAAGTCCAGATAAGGCTCCGTTTGTTTGAGCGTAAAATATTTTCCCTATTTTCCGGTGTTTGGATGTGTTAAAAATGAGAAAAATATTTTACATGTAAAACATTTTTCATTAATTAGATGAAAATGACTTACCCACAAATCTTCCGTAAGTTATTTTCCAAAATGAACCCGTTGTCTTCTACTGCAATTCTCATGGCTCAATTTCCTCGATCGTCAGTTCTGACCCACGTTCAATTTCAATATTCTCATATCTCTCCACCGTTTAAGCCTCTCTCTCTCTCTACACTATTTTGTCCCTTTAATTCTGAAAGTATTTTTCAAGTGCCAATCAAACACCGAAAAATAAAAATTTGAAGTTTGTTTTCTGAAAAAATATTTTACATTGAAACAAACGGAGCCAATTCAAAGTGTTTCTAAGGACAATAAATTATTTTCCATCTTTGTCTCTCTTTACACGTTTTTTGGACTTTTTGAGGCTTGGTCATTATTTTAGTTTCTGGATTCCGTACGTCAATATGAAAAATTGATCCAAAAAAATTGACACAAATCTGACAAATATTTTTAAAAAACGACCAAAAAGACATAGTGAGAAATTATCTAGGGTTTCTTGTTCTAGTAGTACGTAGTAGATAGTTCATACTATTTCATTTGACCTTTTAAATTATCTAGCCACAATATAAAACTGACACAACACCCAACCATTAGAAGCTCGACTATAAAATCAATTCAGAAAATATTATCCAAAAATGCAAAAACTCATACTTTGACCATTTTAATCAGGTGTCACAAACTATATCATACGTGACATATTATTTTGGCGTTTAATTACATAAATAAAAGTTATATGATTAAAATATAATGATATGTGATTTATGTTCAGTGGAGCATAAACATGGTTTGATTGTGACATGGTATGATAATTGAATTTTTTTTAATTTTTCAAATAATATATTTCAAATGGTTGCTATAGAGAGTTGACAATATAGTTTTAAAAAAAAAGTAATTGATTTCGGCGCTTCATTTTTTTATAACCACACTCCAATATCAATAATAAAAAACTACTCCAATATTATATAGAAGTTATAATAGCCTTAATGCTAAGGGGACCAATGGGTTCCCTATCGATAGGCACGAAGGGCTCACTCCAGGTCCTGTACGGATGCTCTGAGTCGTTCAATAATTAAAAAAAAAAATTGAGTGTATTCGTGAAAAATCAGATCAATCTGATATGTGTAGGTGTTCGATACAATCTTCTATTTTTTCATTCAGATTTCATGATCAAGCTGATTTTCACAGGCCCACTCAATATTTTTTAGAATCATTCAACGGCTCGAATCATCCGTACGAGACCCGTAATGGGTCCCGCATGCCCGTCGGTACCCCATCGGTAGTAATCCTATCGTACCAATAGCAGGACTCTTATAATAGAGGAGTTTTTCAGTGCCGAGCGGGTATTGCTTACGTGGTACCCGCTCGGCGCATCCGAGCCGTCCGATACACTTTTGGACGGCTTAGATTGAAACCCTCTCTCTCCTCTCACCCCAACACTTTCTCTCTCCTTTTTCTCTCTCCAAATCTGAGCCGTCAAACACGTAATGGACGGCTTGGATGCGCGAGCGGGCACCACGTGGTACCAGCTCAACACTGAAAAATTTCCCCTATTATAGGGTCTGAACTGAAACAAAGGGGAGTAATTTCTGACATGGATCAAATCCTAGGGTTTTGTATGTAATTGTCGCTAGATATACACAAATTCTACGCGATCAGAATGAGAGGCAGCCTAAAATCTCAAATCGAAGAGAGGTACCCTTCTCTCTCTCTCTCTCTCCCTCTCGCTCGCTCGTCTACCTATCTGTTTGCTGTTATTTGTATGTAATATAGATGCTCGAACATAGTGTATTAGGGTTTAGTAAATAGAAACTCCTCCTGGAGTACTCGGAGGTCCGATCCACACACCGCGAGTGAATCCTTTTAACGTCGCTGCACGAGTAACATACATTTAGGGTTTTGCCCCAGGGCTTGCCCTGGACTGTGGTGTTTTTACCAACAGTTGATTGCAATGCTAACCATTCGAAAAATGGAAATTATTTCCACTCTTATTTGCATTTGGAATGGAACTTGTTTCAGCTTAATCATTGTTTTCGTTCGTGCCTTTTTACTGTGTTTACGCAGAAACGAGACTGTGATTTGCGTTTATTTGGTAGGCCTCCTAGGGTTTGTGACGTGTTGCGAAAGTGTTAAGGTTAAGTGAAGAGATCAATGGACCTCTTTCGGGCAATGAGTTGAATATCTCTCCGTTTGGAGATGCCGCGTGGGCCAATATGTAAACATATTCAGCATGTCTAGAGAGTTCGAGATATAGTCTTGTGTGTTTTGGATTGCATAGACCGATATACATACACAACTTAGGGTTTTGCCCTGGAAAACGGCCACTCTCAGTTTCATAGAAAGTATGATCGTTGGATTGAAATGCAAGCCAGCAAGTGTATAAATAGGCTCTTCTAGCTCTCTTTATGCTTGACAAGCCACCTGAATTCTACCCTTTTTGGTAGACCATCTAGGGTTTGTGGATGTGTTGCGAAAGTGGTAGGGCTGAGTGAAGAGATCAATGGACTGCTATCAGGCAGTGATTTGAATGCCTCTCCTTATGGAGATGCCAAGTATGCGTTCACTAGAGAGTTTGAGATATATCTGTGGGTTTTGGAGTGTGCAGACCAATATGTACCTGACATTTAGGGTTTGGCACTAGACGACTGCTTTTAGTTACCTTATGTTTGGAAGACTGTAATAGAAAATTTGATAGCATTGAAAATGTAAGCCAATAAGAGTGTACATATGCTCCTCTATCTGTTTCATGCTTGACTAGCCACCTGAATTTTCCTTTTTTTTTAGTGTGTGCGGTGTGTGTGATTTCGACAGTGGAACTTGGTTTCATATCCCATTGCCTTCTTACTTTCATCCTTTTGCTGTTTCTTCGCGTGCACATGTGCGTGAATATAGTTGCACTTGTTTTTATTCTTTTGACTGGCTGCTGAGTAATGCTGTCCTTTTCAGATAATAGGTTAACTAAGCCCAAAGAAAAGCCTGAAATATCAGAATTTTTTTGTCAATCTGATCTGAAGACAAGGAAAAGCAGCTGTTTGGCAAGGAAAACTTTCCTGCATGACCTTTTGACATTCTGCGATGTCCGGATTACTGAATGTATTGTCCTTCTGAAAGCCTTTTTTTACATAAAATGACATTGAGAGTGTTAATCATATGGTTGTTAGATTGTTGGGTTCATTCTTGCATGAACGTATGGCATATCTTAGAGTAAAGTGAACTCTTTATAGCGGTTTTGACATCTTCTTATCTTTTTCTTCTGTCTACCTTTTCTAATGTAACTCAAAATTTGATTTATTTTTGTGCATCTTCTTATTTAGTCTTTGAAATTGTGAGTCATAGTTGTCAAATCGTGAATTGAATCGAGAATCAAAATGGTCATTTTTTGAATCGTGAATCGCTCCAATTCGGTCATGACTTCTATAATGCATAGAAACCTATGTTTATTGATTAGGGTAACAACAATATATACTACAAATGAAAGATTTAGGCCTAAATCAATAAAAACCTTCTTCTAAATGATGATTTGATAATAACGTGGAGTATTAGGTAAGCTGATTCTATTGCAACTATCAAGAGATGATGATTCGAAAATCCTACTTATGGTTCTTTTTGTACAAAAGAGTTATAAGGTTGTTATATTCCCTTAATCTTCCTCATTTTCGATTCTCTCTCGTAATAAATCTCTTTTTCTTATTATCTATCCATATAACATAGACAAAAGATAACATATAACAATATTAAAGACCTTAAAAAATAGTTTGAACCCTTTTCAAACAACAAAAGAAGCAAAATAAGAGTAAAACATGAATTTCGGAAAGTTTAAGTGAATCGACTGATTCACCAATTCGATTCGCCGATTCACCGATTCGGATCACCGATTCACTTATGATTCGCAGCTATTTTCGATTCAGGCAGCCTATTTGTATCGATTAACCACCGAATCGTACGTTACGAATCGTGAATCGTACGATTTTGACAACTATGTTGTGAGTCATCTTGGTTTGCTATGTATATACCCTTGTGTGGAATTGGGGATACTGTGTTGGCATGTACTTTCTTAGTATTTGTGTCAGTTTGTACTGAGGGTTTTGTGGGCATTGGAATATCTACTAGTTAGTGTCAAAGTGGGGACAATGAGCAAATATTACTAGGAAAAGGAACCTACTCTCATATGCAATCCTTCCTTTTTTTCCTGGAAGTTTTCAATTCTATGATACTTGTGGATAACACACGTGTCTGAGATTTTCTAGATTGATTTGTTTAACATATATTGGGTGGAGTAGTTTTTAACTTCTATAGGGTGTATCTGTTGTATCTGGGATTGAAAGTAAGAGCAAACACTCGCCAAATATTAATCATTGGGTCTCAATGAAACTCACAACTCTCTTTGGACTGTACTATACTTTAGTTTTTAGTTGTAAGGGAAATTTAAAGAAATAACAAGGAACTGCTTTGGGTAGTACTCTGGTTTGCTAATAATGCACCATTTGGTGGTAAATTGCATCCTTTTTCGCAACATAGGTGTCCAAAAAGTGTAAATCGCTAGGTTGCAGTGTTTCTAGTGACACTAGTTTTGCCTATATTGGTGGAGCATCTGTGTATTTTAAATTGGTGGCATGTGAGGAGTTTTAAGTGAGGCATGGCAGGGACGAATGGACCTATTATGGTGTCTCATTGACCAGAGATGTGATTTTTATTTATCTCCGGTTCATGTCCAACTTTTTTGGTTTAATGTGGGAGCTTGGCCTTTTACTACATTAGTTTCTCACCAACAAGAATCGAAGGAAGACTAGGTTTAAAATAAATCGACGTCGAACTTGTCACAACTTTTTTTTCCCCATGGTTTTTGTTGCTCTGATATATTGAGAAATCTCTAGCATGTCTAGTTAAAGGTTATGCTTCTTAATGCTGACAAGAAGATGAAGTCATTCACAAAGGGAACCAGCAAACATTTGGCGATAAACTGTATTGACGAGACTATAAAGATACGTTGGCAGCTGGGCCTTCCATCAATTTCCTTTTCTTATGCTTAATTGAATATCCATACTCTGTTTTCTTATGGAGTTAATTCTCTTTTGTATGCCAATTATTTTTATTGCCCCCCCTGGGTTTTGAGTTACGTGATGGGTAACTTGTACCATGTGTGACACTGGTCAATGGTCGAAACCCCCGCTCTGTTGCTTGTTTACCTTCTTTTTTTTTTGAAATTCATGCAGTCATCTCTGAACGGAACGGCTTCAAATCATCCAGACAGTACTGGGCGGCCTTTTACTTCATCTTTCTCTGCTCAGTCCGGTGCCGGCTCCCCTGTTTTCCATCACTCAGGTGAGTATTTTTTTTCTAGTACTGCTCCATCTATTCTAGATTTTGCCTAATAGAGAAATTCCCTTTTGTAGGATCTATGCAAGGGCTGCATAATAACATTCATGGGAGCTTCAATGTTCCCAACATGTCCAGCACACTTTCTTCCCGGAACTCTACAACAAATAACGTCCCGTCAAGTGCGGTTCAACAGCCCACTGGAAGCCTTTCTAGTGGACGTTTTGGACCAAATAATCTCCCTGTTGGCCTTTCTCAGGTATCTATGCAATAAGTATTTTTCACGATGACTGCAAGTAAGTTTTTCATTGGCTGCATATAGGTTATTTTCTTGTTTGAGCTGTGTCTGATTGTATATTGTTTTCTGTGGCAGATATCTCATGGAAGCAATCATGGTCATTCAGGTGTGACAAATAGAGGTGGAATGGGGGTTGTTGGGAGCCCTGGATTTAGCAGTAGCGCAAATGGTGTTGGTGGTTCTATTCCTGGAATTCTGTCAACCTCTGCAGCAATTGGTAATCGGAGTTCTGTTCCAGGTCTGGGAGTGTCCCAAATGTTGGGAAATGCAGGTCCTCGGATTACCAGTTCTATGGGAAACATAGTCGGTGGGGGGAACATTGGAAGAAGCATGAGCTCTGGTGGAGGATTATCTGTGCCTGGTCTTGCTTCTCGCCTAAATCTAGCTGCCAACAGTGGTTCTGGAAATTTAAGTGTGCAAGGTCCAAATAGACTAATGAGTGGTGTGCTTCAACAAGGTATATGACCTTGATTTGGTGACAAAATTGTTGTGGCTTAAGAGGATGTTGTTCTGTTGCTAACTTCTACCATTGTGATGCTGTGTGTCCTCTCCCTTACAAACTGTCTGGAAGAGTTTTGTTGGTAGTTCTTGCTTTCCTTACAGATGCATTTCTTCTCGAACAAGTATGTCTCGTAATATAAGTTAGCCTAGACTGTTCGTTAATCATGTGAAAAAAGGAATTCGATAGTTGTCTCTTGAATGTGCCATTGGGCATTGAATCAATTTACATTTAGAGATGTGAAAATCTGCAAACAAGTTGCTAAATATGGGATGGAATTGTTGATAGCTTCCAGCTGCTTTTGATAGCAAATTATTGTAATTGTTCCTCATTAGTTGTGATTCCTTCTGCCTTCCACAAACTGCTGATCAAAAAAAAAAAAAAAGGGTGGCCTCAAACTTTGCATCTCTGTGCACTTCAATAAGTCACAAGCTTGGACCATGGTATTTACCTTTGTGGGATTTTTTGGATATCCCTTCTCTTCCTCCTGTTGCTTAAGTATTCTATCTTGTGGGGCGAAATTGACTCTCAACTGAATGTCCCTGCTGTTAAATACGGCTCACTGGTTCTTTGTGATTCTTGTTGGATGACGTTATTATCTCCACAAGAAGCGTTATGTCTAGTTAGCTAGTTGATGCTTTTTCTGTAGTAAATAACACTGCCAGGATTCAGCTTCTCCGCAGGTAATTTCCATGCTAGGAAATTCCTATCCAACTGCTGGTGGGCCACTATCTCAAAGCCATATTCAAGCAATGAATAATCTTAGTTCTATGGGAATGTTGAATGATGTAAATTCCAATGATGGTGCTCCCTTTGATATAAATGATTTTCCTCAGCTGACCAGCCGCCCCAATTCTGCTGGAGGGCCTCAAGGACAATTGGGTAAGTTAGGTGCTTATTTTTGCTTGGAATGGTTCTCGTAGGTTCTTACCCGTACGATTATATATTTATCAAGAGCAAATAATGTCAGGTTCGCTACGCAAGCAAGGTCTTGGTGTTAGTCCTATTGTCCAACAAAACCAAGAGTTCAGCATCCAAAACGAAGATTTTCCAGCTTTACCAGGATTTAAAGGTTCTCTCTCTCTCTCTCTCTCTCTCTCTCTGTGGTTTGTTACATTTGTTTTAAGTCAGACTGTTATTGAATGCAAGTTTTCTGGTCTATGTTCCTTTGATTTTTCTATGTTGTATGGTTGGTGAAATGGCTAAAAGCCTGGAAGAGAATTTCTGTGTTGGCCCTTCTCCATTTGTCATTGGTACTAGAGTTAAGCATTAATGTCACGTGTCAATTATAGCGAGGGACATTAGGTACATATGCATGCTTAGCAATCTTAATAGTTTGTCTCTGGGACTCTAGGTTTCCCGAGAAAAGCGCAGTCTGTGCCTAGGTCTAATGGGCAGTAGGTATTTCATGGATACCAGCTTTTCAAAAGGATTTTTATAGAGACCAAGATAAAGGTACTTATTGGTATTCCTTTTGAGTGAACATGATCTCTGGTTGATTGCTTTGCTGGGTGGTGTACATTACACATGTATACAGAGGCGACTCCGGGATTAGTGTATTGGGTCAATGGCAAATTTAAATTCCAACTGTTCCATGGGCAAAATAGCTTTACAGTAATAAACAAATAAGGGCAAAGTACGGATTACCTCCCGGTGGTTTGGACATTTGGCAGATGACCTCCCTGTGTTTAACTAATGATCAATTCGCCTCCTTATGGTTTTGGAGTAAAGTGCAACCGTTACATTTTCTGTCCAAAGTAACTGTGAGTGTGCCTCACGCGCTCCTACTGCATGTATGGCATAAAAAATTGTACATTCCTCAAAAAGTAGTATGATCAAAAGACAATACTACCCCTGGTTCATCTTTTTTTTTTTGGATAAGTCCCATGGTTCATCTTCCTTCCCAAATCACCGTAAAACATCACCATACAACACAACCCTCCGCTAAAACCACTCATCGAACCCCATGCAATTACAATTCCACTTAACCCAAATCCAATTGAGCCAGAGTCTCTCTCTTGTAATAAAAAAAAAAAATCTCTCTCTCTCTCCACACACAGTTATATCCATCTATAGGTTTGGGCAATAATGACATGCATAAAGGGGGTGAACAGATCCGCGTTCGACCCCGACGCCCCGTACATGGCGGCGGGACCATGGCGGGGGCAGTGGACCTGCAATTCAGCTCGTCGGTGACTCTCGAGATCTTCAAGCTCGACTTCCAGCCGGAAGATCGCGAGATACCGGTCGTTGGCGAGTCAATTACCTCCGAGTGGTGCAACCGGTTGTCGTGGGGGAAGTTCTCTCCGGGATCCGAGGATTTCTCGCTCGGCCTCATCGATGGTGGTCCGGTCGATGGGCTTTGACATTACCAAATTTTTTCGTATATTTCGGACTGAGGATGAGTTTTATATAGTTGTTAGTGTGGTAATTTATGATCAATTTGCTGTCAAAACTCTTTGGTTATAGAGGATGAGTTTTTTTGTTTTGGGTTCAAAAGTAGAAGCAGAATGGTCAAGGGAAGAGGGAAAAATAATGAAAAATTATGGAAAATACTACATAATGAAAAATTGAAGTAGAAGTAGAAAAGTCTAGGCATTTTTTCCAATTACAATATTATCATTTCGTTTTTTTTCCTTGGTTGTGAGTGGGTACACTGTTTGTGGATTGTTGAAAAAATGGTTTAGTTAATTTTTTTTTTTTGTGCCAAGAAAGGACTGAGTGAGAAAGAAGAGGAATAAGATACAAGGATATTATTGTCAAGTTATCTTTTCTGTTAACGGAGTTACGATTGCACTTTACTCCGAAACCATAGGGAGGCGATTTGGTCATTAGTAAAACACAGGGAGGTCATCTGCCAAATGACCAAACCACAGGGAGTTAATCCGTACTTTGCCCAACAAATAATCATCTACTTCGAAAAAAATAGATTTCCAGATATTTGTTTATGCACACACACACACACATATATATGTGTGTGTGTGTGTGTGTATCTATCTATTTGTATGTATATCAGTATATGTATGGTACAAAATAACAAATTCTAACTTTTGATAAACTGAAATCCTAAATCAATACCTACAACTCTCAATGGTCGTCCATTATATGTTTGGATGGTAAGGTTCATATATTGTGTAATTAGACATTGTCACATAAATCATAAAGGCTTGCTTTTAAATCAAAGAGAATCCTAAATTAAGTTGCTCTTTGAAGGTAACAATGATTCTTGGGTTCTTAGAGAAGAGAGCAAGGGAAAGTTGGGTGTTCTGAAGGAAAAGTTATTCACATATTCCATGCCACTGCCTCATGGACCTCGTTTTAATGGTGTTAATAACTTAATACTGCCCAATCAAATTAATTAGTGCGATAGGTGGAGTAATTATATTTCCCGTGGGGTCTGCTGACCCCACCCATTCTATATTGGCATCGCCTCTGGATATAGCGATGTTTTATGTACCCTGTTGATTGATTAGCTCATTGCTCACATTTACGTTTTGGTTGCTTGTAAACTGTAATAGGTTAGATTTGTTCGACACTGCATTTAATTGACCCTGCCCCTTGTTTCTGTTTAATTATTTCTCACGATGCATCTGCCACTCTCTTCTTTCTTTCTTTCCCTTTTTTCCTTCCAAGTTTGATTTGATGCTCAAAATAAATTAGTCAGATGGAAATTGGGACACCACGTTGATTGATGTGCTGTTATATGTTTCAACTTATGTCCTCTGAGAAGCATGTTTGTGACTTTTCTGATCACGTCTTTCAATTTCCTCTCTCCCCTGGTAATAAGTATGGAAACCTTTTTTAAAGGGTCAGTGCATCCATACATGTTATTAGCTTGCATTAATACCTTTCGCGTAACGCTTGGGACTTGGGAATCACCTTCAGACAAATTGTACTTTCAAGCACATCTTAATGACTATCCTATTAGATTTCGTTCAGGCGGCAATGCTGATTATGCTATGGACATGCACCAGAAAGAACAACTTCATGACAATGCTATGTCCATGATGCAGTCTCAACACTTCAATGTACGTGTTAATTTTTTTTTGGGAAAACATATTTATTTGTTCTGATTGGGTTTTGCACTCATACGTTCATGCTTCATTGTGCAGATGGGCAGGTCTGCTGGATTCAATTTGGGAGGAACATATTCACTGCATCGTCCACAGCAGCAACAGCAACACTCTCCATCAGTCAGTAGCAGTGGGGTCCCTTTTTCATCTGTAAACAACCAGGATCTTCTCCATCTACATGGCTCAGATATGTTCCAATCGTCTCATTCAAGCTACCATTCACAGGTTTGTCTATCTGCTATGTGAAATGGTTATTTAATGATGCAAGGGCTGTATGGATTCCTCTTGGTCACTACCGTTGTTTTGTTTATTTGCTATTTTCAAGCCCTGCTTTCAAAACTGGCCTTCATTCTAAAGAAATTCCTTTACCTGATCAAAATCCTTCTGCCATCCACTTCAGCACTGGCAGAAGACCTCCTTGCCAGGTCTTATTATAGCGGCCTCTTTATTAAATGCCATGAAGGAGTTATAAATTCCTAAACCCCGAACTAAACATTTCTACGCCACTTGGTTGTGATGACATTGGAGCTTTTTTGTTCCAATAAATTGGTGATTGTGGAAAAAGATTTTCTTTTCAAGATGAGAAGAAAGTTTTGATGCCCTTAATAATTTGAAAATGTCAAATTCAAAAGAATAAATTACTTCGCCATCTGGTTTGGCATTTATCTTGTAAAACTTGTCTGTATCGTCTGTTGAATTATCAGTGGAATTTTTAAGCGTCTATTTGTTATTACTCCAGACCAGTGGACCACCCGGCATAGGATTAAGACCTCTGAACTCTCCGAATACGGTTTCTGGTATGGGGTCATACGACCAGCTTATCCAGCAATATCAACATCAAAACCAATCGCAATTTCGGCTGCAGCAAATGTCTGGTTTAAATCAATCATACAGGGATCAGGGAGTGAAGTCTATGCAGTCTGCACAAGCCGCTCCTGACTCTTTTGGTTTGCTTGGTTTGTTAAGTGTAATTAGAATGAGTGATCCTGATTTGACATCTCTTGCACTTGGAATTGATTTGACAACACTGGGGTTGAACTTGAACTCAACTGAAAATCTTCACAAGACATTTGGTTCCCCTTGGTCTGATGAGCCTGCTAAGGGTGACCCAGAGTTCATTGTACCACAATGCTATTATGCTAAACAACCACCTGCCTTAAGTGTAAGTCTCTCTCTCTCTCTCTCTCTCTGCGATTGATTTTAGTCTGCTTCTCTTGTTAGCCTTCTCATGCTTGCAAGGTTTTTGAATTGTTTGCAGCAATCGTATTTTCTGAAGTTTCCGATGGACACATTGTTTTACATTTTCTACAGGTACGCCTGTAAATTGGGTTTCTATAAACTTTAAGGGTCCTCTCATTTTAAGCTGATGCCTACTTGTAATTTTATCTTGCAGCATGCCAAAAGACGAAGCCCAACTATTTGCTGCAAATGAACTGTATGCTCTCAGCCTAGCATCTGTTGTACCAGTTTGTTTTACTGCTGCTTCTTGCGTACCTCAAACTGCAATTTGTGAAGCATTGACTATCGATGTGTTGCATTTTGAAAATCTTTTTAGTGCTTGAAGTAGATAATTTATTCACTGTCTTTGCTAACCAGTACAGCATTATAAATTGCTAAAATCCTTGTTACTTCTTTTTTCCTTCTTTATATTGTATGTTGCAGGTACAACAGAGGTTGGTTTTATCACAGAGAGCTCCGGCTATGGTTAACAAGGGTTGCCAACATGGAGCCGCTTGTGAAGACTAACACTTACGAGAGAGGATCTTATATCTGTTTTGACCCAAACACTTGGGAAACAATCCGCAAGGTATAAGATTTTTTTCACCTGTTGAATTGATTGATTGTGATTTGTTGTTCCATGAAACTTGATGCCCTCTACAGAAAAAAATGGAGACAGTGAATTCATGCAGCCGAGCCAAATTGATTTGGACTTAAGGCTCAGTTTGGTTTGGTTATCTGTTTGATCCGTTTTGTCAAAGTCTTTGCAACACTGAATATGCCATACTTCTTGTTTTCTGCAGGATAATTTCGTTGTTCACTATGACATGTTGGAAAAAAGACCAACCCTACCTCAACATTGACTCATAATTCCCAGTTTACGAGTGTAAAGTTTCAGTTTAGGTCATTGTTAGAACGCAAGTCAGTTTCCCGCTTTAGTTTTTCCTTCAATTGGCCATTGTAAGCAATTGATGCATTGATCTTGTTTCAGTTCACAGCCGTTGTTAGTCTCTTTACTTTTTCTATGAAGCTCAATATAAGATTTGGAAAAAATAGGAAGAAACAATGAATCAGTTTCTGTACCTCTTTTGTAAGAAGTTTTGATTTTGGTGATATAAAGGGAGACTACTTATGGTGGTTAGTTCTTATAGTGGGATTCAAAATGGTTTCGAAGTTGTATCCTTCAGCCGTGATTCTCAAATGCCTGAACCTTTCGAGTGAAGTTGATATCATTTCTCTTGCTCACAACAGCACGAAGCTACCAAGCTCGAGTTTACTAACGAAATGTGTATCTCCTGCTACAGAGTTTGTGCAATGGTTACAGCACGGGAATACGGTGAAATTCCAATTCATGGTTTTAGAATACAAATAATATTCAAATTTTGAAGCGAAGTGAATTGAAGTTTCTCAAGTCCACCTTCATCTTTACGTCTCATATGGTGTGCTGGAGAATACATTTCCAAAAGCATTACTAACCAACAGTTCCTATGACTCCAAGTCATATATCTTCTTCTTCTTCTCCATGCACTCCACAACAATGCAAACATCATCCGCATTGCGCAAAACTTGGCTAGTCCCCCCAATCAAACAGGAAAAAGTCTCCAAACGCGGGCGATGCTTGCTTGTTAACATTGCATCCAAAACCTTAAAATTCCTCAACTCAACAAAACTCATCAACCATCATTCTAATATGCGGCTGCATTTAGGTCACACACTTGAAGCTGGATTTCCACCGATATTTTGTATGCCTCAGCAGCTGCTCTCCCTTACTTGCACATATAATTAATGAGAATAGTCACAATAAGAGGCGTTTTTTACCCTCTTCGGCGAAAGTCAACATTGTTAGTTGTAGTTACTGAAGTTGAACCCCCGTCAAATGCAAGGAAATACGCATTGCATAAACCTTCTTTTCATCATCTCAAGAAGCAATGCCTTGGCTTCCCCAATCAACCCTTTCTTTGCGAAGTCATTCATCAAAACACAATAATTCACCATTCGCAGTTTCCACCCTTGATATGGAGTATCATAAACTATAATCTTTTTTATCTTATCTGAAGAGCACAAACCTTCCATCATCAACACAATAATTCACCATTTGCAACGTTTAGCTTTCTCGAGATTCGACCTTGCGATCTCATAGGGAGCAAAGTCTTTGATTGTTGTATCATGATGTTCACTCGGCCAAACCTTTTGGGGTGTTTTTTTGCAACAAACGCTTTCCACGGAAAATAATTTATGATATAATAAGTACACGTTCCGATAAAAAAATATATGTCAATTAATCCGGCCCCCCTCGGGCCAAAATCCTGACTCCGCCACTACATATTGTGAAACTAAATTTCATCCTTTCATATAGCTATAATGGTATCCGATAAACTCAAATATTTTAGTGAAATGATCTTCCTAGAGACCTCCAAATTAACGTTCCCGATCATCAAGGCCGGACAGGGATTGGCCCAAAACTCACCAAACTTGCCGTAGTGAACTTTAATTTTTAAACATTAGAGAAGTATCATTATCAGAAACTTGGTTAGAAAGCAAAGCAAGTAGGAAGCAGAGTGTTCTAATCCCTTCAGGATTTGGACGCACAGTTAATTCCTTGCTAAGCAAGACTTAGCATAACCTATATAAACAACACCACCATGCCCTGATTTTTCACCGTCATTTACAAAACTCACGCTCTCTTCTTCTCCCTACTTCCGCCGTACCCTTTTCACCTCATATTCTCTTCTGTTCTTCGATCGCAAGGCGAACGTCAATGACAACACAGAAACTGGTGTTTCTGCTTTGTCTCCTGATCAGTTTCTTTTCGGCTCCGTCCCTCGCTCTTTCGGTTGCCGGTGGTTCATCGTGTTCCGACTCCGTGTTCCCTAATAACCAAGTCTTCGCCTCGTGCACTGATCTTCCCAATCTTGATTCGTTCCTCCACTGGACTTACACCCCTTCCTCATCCACTCTCCACATTGCTTACCGCCACAGCCAAGTCAGTTCATCGTCGTGGGTTGCATGGGGAATCAATCCCACGTCGAAGGGCATGATTGGAACTCAAGCCATCGTAGCATACCCAAAGCCAGATGGAACCGTTGCAGTTTTCACGTCACCAGTTGATAGCTATGGTACCCGGCTACGAGAGGGGAATTTGACTTTCCCTGTCTCAGATTTGTCAGCCATGTTTTTGGACAACGAGATGGTTATATTTGCAACCATTGAGCTTCCGGAAAACACTACGAGTGTTAATCATATTTGGCAAGACGGACCAGTCTCGGGTGATAATCTTGGAATGCATGGTGTATCTGGAAACCATCTCCAATCCATGGGAAATCTGAATGTCTCGTCAGGACAAGCCTTTGGGTCTCATGGAGGCAATTCAAAAACCAAACTGAAGATAGTAAGTTATTAAGCCCGTCTAAAATTAAGGCTTTTACACATTATCATCGCAGTTTTTAGGAGCAGCCTGTTTCTTTTCTGTTTCTCTAACGGTGATTTTGAATCAATTTTGTAGGCACATGGAGTTCTAAATGCTGTTAGTTGGGGTATTATGATGCCTTTGGGATTTATGGCGGCGAGGTATCTCAAGGCCCTCGGACCCTCTTTGGTTCTACACTCACGTATCTCTGCAGCTCTCTGGCTATTTTCTTGGCATGGCGGGAGGCGCAACTGGGCTTGTTCTTGGCGGCATGTCATCTGGAAATCATCATCCTTGCCACATGGGTATTGGGAGCACACTTTTTGCCGTCGGATTACTACAGGTATCAAAACAAAGTCCATTCTTATCCTCTTAATGCACAATGCTAGCTATTTGAATTTGCTATTCTGTGACTGGTGTACGTCATGCTAACAAAATGCTTTCTTTTGTGTCTAGATTTCTGCTCTATTTGTGCGACCTGCGAAGGACCACAAGCACAGACAAATTTGGAATTGGTTCCACCATCTCACCGGCTACTTAGTTCTTGTCTTGAGCTTGGTCAACATATGGGTAGGCTTCACCATTTTGAAGCCTGCAAAGGGATGGATGATCGGGTATGGTTCTATCTCGGGTGCAATCATGCTTACCTCGCTGATTTTAGAAGTTTGGAAGAAGATGACAAGAGATGGAAAGATCAATGGAGCACAAGTCAATGCAACTCCCACAAGTGCAGAAAACAAAGTCTAGATCATGATTGTTTGCTGATATGAAGTTCGACATCGTTCTTGTTGTTGATACCTAATTGAAAAAGATTTTGCTTAATTCCTCGTTGTTTGTTGTGTCTTTTTAGAGGAGCCTCATTCTTTGTGCTGAAAACATGGATTCGTTTAGCTTGGATTTAATAAAATAACCTTGTTTGACATTTTGCCTGTTTTTTCTTTGATTTCTATGATTTCCATTCATTTGTATCTTTTTCAGAGTGTGCTATTTTCATATGGTCTTTGTTTCTGATAGGCTTCTGAACATGAACTGCCAAGGTCTTTGGAATATTCAGAACTTTGGATGAACATTATTTCTCAGAATTGTTTTAAAAGAGTGACCTTGACTTGTTACTTCTTGTACTCTATAAGAGAAAACATAGACTGTCTAAGGATGCTTTAAATTTCATTCTCATTTTTGCTCTGCGTTGATAGTGTAAGTGGATATCAGTGTCAAAATTTAGGTTTATTGTCTTCCATTTTGCGAGAGAGAGATCAAAGCAAAAGCTTTTTTAGTATTATAGGAACTGAAATCTGTACTCGGTAAAACGCTGCTCAAACATGACATGGAATTCGGAGGCAATGACTTGTACTTGTTTAATGTAAGTTCAACTTAAAAATGGTTCAAATTACCAGAAACTTGTATTGCTATTATCAGCTATCAACTTTTCAGATCAGTTGGATTTATCAGACAGTTAAGCTTGCACTTATAATTATATAAGTCCCCAGGCCAAGGAACAATCCTTGGAATCGCCTACTAATCCTTAGTAACGCTACCTCTGAAAACCATTTTGATGGAGTCTGTATAAATGCATCCTTAAAGAAGTTGATTTGAAGCTACAACTCGCTGAGTGATGATGTCAAATTCCTTACCAGATCTGATGCAAAACAACCATTGCATTTTCGAATTAGGAAACCGCTTTAAGCTAACTATGTGCTTAAATGCAACTCTCTGCTTTTATTTTTCAAATATCCTGATTAAAGGAAATACGCAAGAATCAACCAACCAACATAATGAATAATAATCTTCTTTAAGTGCTTGGACATCAAAATGAATGCAAGTTCATCAAATATGGAGTATATTAACTAGCTGTTCTACAATTTGAAGAACAGAGAAAGGGAGTAGAAAGAAAATTTAAGATTCAAACATTGGAAACAAACTTATTTCTTACAGATCGAACAGAACTCCTCTAGCTTTTTTAACAATCACAGCCCCACCCGCCACGTCCCTGTCAAAGGAGTGAAGACTGTCAATATTGTGTGTCTTTGTCATTCATTTGATCTAAAGATAGAATCATGCCAAGGGCCCCCAAAGCCATGTTCAAAGAAATAGGTCAAGCCTTCCGCATGCAATCCCGCAGAGAGGTTCAATGCACAAGAGGCACTCATTCGAAGAGATCTCACCTGATCACATGAGAAAATAATTCTTTTCTTGAGAACCTCTCTACTTGCTGAAACTCAGTGACACGCATCAGCAAGTTCAGGTTTTACCCTGAAATGTAAGATACTGATTCTCTTTGTAGTTGCATCCACCGTTAACTTGTCAAGCATAGTTCCAACCTGCTCTTGCAGTCAGGTAAAACTTAATTAGTTCATTATATGAGATACTAGTGATGCAGTCCACTTGCATTTCCCTAAAAGGCAAACATTTCACAATAGCATGCAGCCTGTGTTGTTATGTTTGATCTCAGAAAGAATATATATGCTTACGAAGATTGTGAAGCTGGTATTCAGAAAGCAAGCTGTGTTATTATGTACATATTTCTCGAAGTTTTCACTTTCTCCGGTCCCTCACCTAGAAATTTCCAACTGTAATAAGCTCTTCTACTAATCAGTCTGCAAAGATTTCTTAAAGTGTGTAAGCTTACAAGCTGTCCACCTCCACACATGAACATGGTAGTGCAGTACTTATCACTGACCATAACAGGTTATGTTCTATATGATTGTATTCCTTGCCTCACCATAAGATGAGAGGGAAGGTCCATTTGACTTGAATCCTGGATCTAATCCTACACCAGCTAATGATGATGCAGTGGGAGAAGTTTTTCTTTTGTTATTTTTTCATGAATACTTGCCCAAATGCCCAGTCAAGGCTCGTCTACCCCGACCGGGTGGAGCAGTGACCTGTCACACTCAGGGCCGGCCTAAGGGTTTTTAGTGCCTAATGCCTAATAAAAAAAGTATGTCCTTAAAAGAGTTAATATTTAATGATTTTTATAGCAACAATCACAATATTGTAGTTGGGCACTTGGGCTTATAGGATGGTGGGTTGGGCTAACTCATTACCTCCAATTGGGCATTTTTTTCATTCTATTGGGTTTAAAAAGAGTCCTACTCAAACCAAAGTAGTAAAAATATTGGAATGCCCCTAAAATTTGGGATTTTTGGGATGCCCAAGGCCAAAGGCCTCTTGGGCCTGGGCCGACCCTGGTCACACTTTGAGGCTCAAGAGAAAAGAGAATGAACTAGAAGAAACTATTAACATTACAGATTGACTTGTAGATGTGATCCTTCTTGTTTTTGACAAAGGAGTTCCGACGTTTCTCAACAAATCAAATAAAACCTGGTGAAACTATTTTCTCGATCAAATGGGGGGTACGCGAGACTTTGGATGAGCTGGGCTTTTGACTCCCTAATTTGTCTCGCTGACTCTGTCCTAGCGTTCAATTCCACATATGTAATCCCGAAGTCTTGTATCCATAGCTGGGGTCACTAAATGACAATATAAACGTATTTGATATGAATAACCTGGGCCTTGCGTCGATCAGGGGCCCAACTAGTTTGCCTAGCTAGTGAGCACTTTTTCGGGCAGGAAGTAAGCCAGGCCCTACGGGTGAGCATCTATTGCACCGAAAGCAGGATTGTTCATACTATAATGGGAAGCACGGGTACGCCAGAAACCTTGCCATACCCGTATCGGGTGCGGGTACGGGTATGGCGTGGGTACGGCAAGGGTACTCCGTTGGTACGCCTTGGGTTCTTTGCAGATCTGATCTCACCGAAGAAGAAGAGAGAGAGAGAGAGACCAGTCTTGATGCAACAGCTTGTGCTCAATCTGGATAGCTGCTACAACAGACGCAAGAAGAAAAGGAAGAAGCATATCTATAGTTGTTGGGTTTGTCTACTTATTGGACTTTCATTTAGTTATGGGTTTATGAGCTTTTCTATTTCATAGAAGAAGTGATAGTTATTTGAGCTCCTTTATTAAATTAGGCTCTGGCCCTATTAATTGTTTATTGGACTACAACTGGATTTTCTTTTAAATGTTTTGCAATTTAAGTGATATAAAATATTTTTTTGATATTTACTGATTTAAAATACATAAAAATAGTAAAAAATTATATATATATTCGCCGTACCCCGTTGTACCTGTACCCTACTTTTTTGGGGTTTTACCCTTTCCCATACCGTACCCGTGCTCCATAGATACTATAAAATCTGACAATGACAAAGAGGCCTGTGATAGATTTGTTATTAAAAAGGAGTAAATTATATGCTAAAGTCCAATTTATAGGGTCTTCCCTAGTTTTACTCTGAGCTCAATAGCATGATACAAATCATTCAGTTGTAGAGCTCTTTGATATGGTCACCCATTTTTAAAAAAAAAAGAAAAGAAAAGAAAAAGACTACTCAAAGATATGTAGTCTCATGACTACCGGATGATCTATCTAGGTAACAAGTATAATTCTCAAAGTAAACCGTCGACCATATTTGTGGTGCTAAATTTCATCCACTCATATAGCAAATGATATTCAATAAACTCAATTTTTTTATTTACAAAATGATCTTTTTAGTGACCTCCAAATTAACGGTCCTGGTCATCAAGACCGGACCGGGATCGGCCCAAAACCACCAACCTTGCGGTAGTAAATTTTAATTTTTCAAACTTATCAAGAAAAAAAAACTTTAATTTTTAAACTTTAAAGAAGCATCATTATCAGGTGAGTAATCAACAAGTCACTTAACTAACCCCATAAACTTTTTTAGAAAGCAAAGCAAGTAGGAAGCATAGAGTTCTAATCCCATCAGGATTTGGACGCACAGTTAATTCCTTGCAAACCAAGACTTAGCATAACCTATATAAACAACACCACCATGCCCTGATTTTTCACCGTCATTCACAAAACTCACGCTCTCTTCTTCTCCCTACTTCCGCCGTACCCTTTTCACCTCTTCTTCTCTTCTGTTCTTCGATCGCAAGGCGAACGTCAATGCCAACACAGAAACTGGTGTTTCTGCTTTGTCTCCTGATCAGTTTCTTTTCGGCTCCGTCCCTCGCTCTTTCGGTTGCCGGTGGTTCATCGTGTTCCGACTCCGTGTTCCCTAATAACCGAGTCTTCGCCTCGTGCACTGATCTTCCCAATCTTGATTCGTTCCTCCACTGGACTTACACCCCTTCCTCATCCACTCTCCACATCGCTTACCGCCACAGCCAAGTCAGTTCATCGTCGTGGGTTGCATGGGGAATCAATCCCACGTCGAAAGGCATGATTGGAACTCAAGCCATCATCGCATACCCAAAGCCAGATGGAACCGTTGAAGTCTTCACGTCACCGGTCGACAGCTATGGTACCAGGCTACGAGAGGAGAATCTGACTTTCCCTGTCTCAGATTTGTCAGCCATGTTTATGGACAACGAGATGGTTATATTCGCAACAATTGAGCTTCCCGAAAACACTACGAGCGTTAATCATGTTTGGCAAGACGGACCAGTCTCGGGTGATAATCTTGGAATGCATGGTGTATCTGGAAACCATCTCCAATCCATGGGAAATCTGAATCTCTCATCAGGACAAGCCTTTGGATCTCATGGTGGCAATTCAAAAACCAAACTGAAGATAGTAAGTTATTAAGCCCTTCCAAAATTAAGGCTTTTACAACTTATCATGATATCATCACAGTTTTATTGACACTTTATTTGATTTCTAAAGGGGGTTTATAATATAGGCTGTTAAAGATTTGTAACAACTTATCATGATAGCATCACTTTTACTGTTTACATACATGAGTTAAAAACCAGGATTGATCTTTCTTTTTACATTCTTGAAAAAAAAAAAAGGGGTAAAATAAAGAATACTACAGTAGAGGGCCTAAACATAGTGAGAGATTATGAGTTGATTACTGTATGGAATAATCTTAGCCATCTTTCTCTAGAATTATGTAATAGGAGCCGCCTGTTTCTTTTCCGGAAAACAAGTGGCTTGAATTTCTCTAATGGTGATTTTGAATCAATTTTGCAGGCACATGGAGTTCTAAATGCTGTTAGTTGGGGCATTATGATGCCTTTGGGATTTATGGCGGCAAGGTATCTCAAGGCCCTCGGACCACGAGCGGACCCTCTTTGGTTCTACACTCACATATCTCTTCAGCTCTCTGGCTATTTTCTTGGCATGGCGGGAGGCACAACTGGGCTTGTTCTTGGTGGCATGTCATCTGGAAATCATCATCCTTGCCACATGGGTATTGGGAGCACACTTTTTGCCCTCGGATTACTACAGGTATCAAAACAAAGTCCATTCTTATCCTCTTATTAGAGATGCACAATGCTATTTGAATTTGCTATTCTGTGACTGGTGTACATCATGCTAACAAAATGCTTTCTTTTGTATTTAGATTTCTGCTCTATTTATGCGACCTGCAAAGGACCACAAGCACAGACATATTTGGAATTGTTTCCATCATCTCACCGGCTACTTAGTTCTTGTCTTGAGCTTGGTCAACATATGGGTAGGCTTCACCATTTTGAAGCCTGCAAAGGGATGGATGATCGGGTATGGTTCTATCTCGGGTGCAATCATGCTTACCTCGCTGATTTTAGAAGTCTGGAAGAAGATGACAAGAGATGAAAAGATCAATGGAGCACAAGTCAATGCAACTCCCACAAGTGCAGAAAACAAAGTCTAGATTATGATTGTTTGCTGATATGTAGTTTGACATTGTTCTTGTTGTTGATACCTAACTGAAAAAGATTTTGCTTAATTCCTCGTTGTTTGTTGTGTCTTTTTAGAGGAGCTTCATTCTTTGTGCTAAAAACATGGATTTGTTTGGCTTGGATTTAATAAAATAACCTTGTTTTACATTTTGCCTGTTTTTTCTTTGATTTGTATGATTTCCATTCATTTGTATATTTTCAGAATGTTATTTTCATATGGTCTTTGTTTCTGATATAGACTTCTAGAGATGAACTGTCAAGGTCTTTGGAATATTGAGAACTTACCAGATCTGATGCAAAACAAACATTGCATTTTCGGATTAGGACACCGCTTTAAGCTAACTATGTGCTTAAATGCAACTCTCTGCTTTTATTTTTCAAATATCCTGATTAAAGGAAATCCTCAAGAATCAACCAACCAACAGAAAAAATAACAATCTTTAAGTGCTTGGACATCAAAATGAATGCAAGTTCATTGTTTCCTTTTGGTTAAAATGAGTCTGTGTCATCAAATATGGAGTATTAACTAGCGGTTCTACATCTTTTGGAGTAAGTTTCGAAGAACAGAGAAAGGGAGTAGAGAGAAAATTTAAGATTCAAACATTGGAAACAAACTTATTTCTTACTGTTAGATTGTATAGGCTATCATGTAATGTGACATGTCTCAGTAGGTTAGATGGTTTTAGCTAGGGTGCTATTTGTTAGATTCTTTGTACAAAAGGGTTCTTTTGTCATTTGTATTGTAGGGTTGTATATATTCCCCTTTTCTCTGTTAATGAAATTAGATGAGATATTTCTCACGCTCAATTCTTTCTCTCTCTAAATTCGTTCATGGTATCAGAGCATCACGATCTAGGGCACCGGATCTTTTTCCCACCTGGACTCTCGCCGACTGCCGGCGACCTCCGGCGAACTTCGGCGAACCCAGGTTGTTCTCGTTTGAGGTCTTTCTACCTCCGGTTGGACTCGTTTTGAGTGTTTTCTGGTGCCGATTGGGTATTTTTTCTACTGCCTATTGCTTCCAAGATCTGGTATGTGCTCGTTTTTTATGTTTGTTGCTGTTGATCATCTCTGTAAGCTTCCGCTACCGCCTCTTTGCTTCTGAAAGTGACTGGGCCTGGTTATCCGAGGTCCCTTTTTCATGTGTTTCGAAGCCTGTGGTTAGTTTACTCGTAACCCACTATTTAGAGGGCGTTTGCTGTACTTGAACAGTGATTTGGGTTTGTATTGTTCAGTTGTGCAACTTCTGTTCTTTTTTCGGCAGTCCACTGTTTTTTTTTAGTCTTCAATATGTCAGAGGATAATCCATTTTCAAATGAAGGAACTGGTAAGTCTAGTTCAAACAGTGGAATGGGTTATAGTCCTTTTCTTGACAACACTCCGATGGATATCTGCCGCGTCAAGTTAGATGGTTCCAATTATCTACTTTGGTCGCGTGCGTTTACACTGGCTATCACCACTAAGGGTCTCCTACACTACCTTACTGAGAATGTGGTGAAACCCACGGAGGGACCAGATCTCACAAAATGGACCAATCATAATGCCTTGGTCTTGACATGGCTGTTTAATTCGATGTCTTCTACTATTCAGAATAGCTTTATGTATCTTGATACGCCAAAGCAGGTTTGGGATGCTGTGGCAGAGACTTATTCTCAAAAAGGGAATGACGCCCAAATTTTTGAGTTGAGGAAGAAACTCAAGGCCGTTGTGCAAAACAATCGACCAGTTGCTGACTATTATGCAGAGATAATGGGGCTCTGGCAGGCACTTGATTTTTATCAAAGTTATCGGCCTGTTTGTGCTACTGATGCAGCTGCTTTCCAACAAATGGTTGGGAAAGATCGTGTTTATGACTTTATGGCAGGTCTTGATGTGGATTATGATCAGCACCGTGGGCATGTGCTGAGTCGTACCCCTCTTCCCTCTCTTGGAGAGGCTTATGCAAGTATCCAGCAAGAGGAGACTCGGAGAAATTCTATGGCTCCTCCCTTGATGGCATCCACTCCAGATCACTCAGCCTTGGTATCTATTCCTTTTCCACGGGATGGTAAAACAGGACAGAGCCAGTTGAAAGCCAAAGGTGTTTCGGTTGATCGAGCCTCACTCCATTGTGACTATTGTGATAAAAATGGTCATACCAGGGAATACTGTTGGAAGTTACATGGTAAACCTAACTCACGGGGACACCGAGGTGGTCGTAGTGGTGGTTCTGTGCGCTCTTATGCCAATGCCACAGAGTCTGCTGGTGACTCCATATCTGATACTTGTGATTCTTTTTCTCCCGAAGAGATGCAAGTTCTCAGGCGGCTAATGAGTAACCAAGGTCCTCCATCCTCTATGGCTTCTAATTCCACTACTTCCTCCCACTCTGCCAACTCAGGTATACAAGCTCATATTTCTCCAGCTTCTATCTCTATTCCTTGGATAATCGATTCTGGTGCCACGGACCATATGACAGGTTGCTCATCCTTTTTTGATTCCTACTCTACTTGCTCCGGTAAGGACAAAGTACGAGTAGCTGATGGATCCCTATCTGCTATTTCAGGGAAAGGTTCCATTCGCTGCTCACCTACCTTACCTCTTTCTTCCGTTCTCCATGTTCCAAATTTTACTACTAATCTTATATCTGTTAGTAGTCTCACACAATCTTTGAATTGTTCAGTGACATTTTTTCCCACTCATTGTGTCTTTCAGGAACTGGGAACAGGAAAGACGATTGGTACCGGTAGAGCTCAGGATGGCCTGTATTTTTTGGAGTCTGTGCCTTGTCCTTCTTTTACACCCTTATCATTGGGTCATGCCCTTGAGGCGGATACGGGTTCAGCTCTTCCTCTATTGCATCAGTGGCACCGTAGGCTTGGCCACCCTTCTTTTGGTATTTTAGAGAAACTTTTCCCTACTTTAACTAAACGATGTTTTAGAAGTAGGTTCTTTTGTGAAGCTTGTGAACTTGCAAAACATAGACGTTCCTTTTATGCTCCTGTTCATCAGAGAAGTGCTTCTCCTTTTATGGTTGTCCACACTGATGTCTGGGGTCCTTCTCCCATTACCTCTAATTCTGGTTATCGCTATTTTGTTACCTTTATTGATTGTCATTCTCGTATAACTTGGGTGTATCTACTTCGAGCAAAAAGTGAAGTTTTCTCATGCTTCCAGTCATTTCATAAGATGGTGCACACACAATTTGATACCAACATCAAGATACTTCGTTGTGACAATGGGACTGAATATATGAACGGTCCTTTCAAGTCATATCTTGATAGCCATGGTATTCTTTTCCAAACCACTTGTGTAGATACGCCGCAGCAAAATGGAGTTGCGGAAAGGAAGAACCGGCATCTGGCTGAGGTGGCTCGCTCTCTTATGTTTACTATGAATGTTCCTAAACATTTTTGGGGCGAGGCTATCCTTACAGCCTCTTATCTTATTAATCGAATGCCATCCAGTGTTCTTCAATTCCGGACTCCCTTGGATTTCCTTCCTGGTAACTTTCGGGTCTCTACTCTTCCTCCTAAGATTTTTGGTTGTGTTTGTTATGTGCATGCTCCTCACCACCCCGGTGGAAAGTTAGATCCTAAAGCTCGTAAATGCGTTTTTCTTGGCTACTCCCCCACTCAAAAGGGGTATCATTGCTATGACCCTCTTTCTCGAAAGAAATTTGTTTCAATGGATGTCACCTTTTGGGAACACCAACCCTTTTACCCTCTCTCGTCCCCATCTCTTCAGGGGGAGAGTTCTAGAGGGGAAGAGATGTTGACATCTTGTGGTCTTGATTTGTGGTCATTTCCCCCAACTGTTGGTGAGGGGGAGAATGTTGGTACAGGGGAGAACATTGGTGAGGGGGAGGAGGCTTCTCCTAGCCTTAGTAATCCTGAAGGGGAGAGAGAGGAACCTGAATCTGGAGAAAGAATAATGCCAGATGCAAGAGAAAGATTGGACAGACCTGAGTTAAAAACTTTCACTCGCAAGAAAAAGGGCCAACCTGGTGCATTACCACAGTACCAATCATCACCACCAGTTCCAGTTCCTGACGCTTCAGCTGAGTCTTCTGGTAAATCTCCTTCCTCTATATCCCTTCCTTTTGATGATCTTGATGTGCCTATTGCTCATAGAAAGTCAGTTCGAACACATAAAGTGCCGGCTCGATTATGTACCCAACATTCCATTTCGCAATTTGTTTCATATTCTCGTCTGTCACCTTCGTACTCTACCTTTCTTTCTTCTCTTTCTTCTATACCTATTCCACAGGGTTGGAAGGAAGCTTTTGCAATTCCTAAGTGTAATGAAGCTATGGTAGAGGAGATGAAGGCCTTGAAGAAAAATGGCACCTGGGAGTTAGTGTCTCTTCCTCGGGGAAAGAATGCAGTGGGATGTAAATGGGTGTTCACGGTTAAGCATAAAGCTGATGGCACTGTTGAGAGGTACAAGGCAAGATTGGTTGCCAAAGGCTATACTCAGACATATGGCATTGACTATGAGGAAACCTTTGCTCCAGTGGCCAAGATGAACTCTATTCGCACCTTGTTGTCCTGTGCTGCTACTCTAAACTGGCCACTTCAACAGTTTGATGTGAAGAATGCTTTTCTTCATGGTGATTTGGAAGAAGAGGTGTATATGGATATACCACCTGGTTTTTCTTCCCCTGCCACTGAGGGCAAGGTGTGTAGGTTGAAGAAGGCCCTCTATGGTTTGAAACAATCACCAAGAGCGTGGTTTGACAGATTTCTCAAGGCCATGTTGAGACTTGGATACACGCAGAGTCATGCTGATCATACTATGTTCACCAAGAGGAGTGATGGTAAGATTGCCATCCTTATAGTTTATGTGGATGACATAATTCTGACAGGTGATGATGTGAATGAGCTTCAGATGCTTAAAGTTCTTCTTGCCAAGGAATTTGAAATTAAGGAGCTGGGGGCGATGCAATATTTCCTTGGCATGGAGGTGGCTAGATCTGAGAAAGGGATCTTCATTTCCCAAAGGAAATATATTCTTGACCTCTTGGAGGAGACAGGGATGCTGGGGTGCAAGCCCGCTGTCACTCCTATTGAGGTCAATCATCATCTTGGCAGCGTGGGAGAGCATGCGGATAAGGAAAGATATCAGAGACTTGTGGGTCGTCTGATATACTTATCTCACACACGTCCAGATATTTCTTATGCGGTGGGAGTTGTTAGTCAATTTATGCATGACCCTCGTTCTTCTCACCTTGATGTTGTTTATCGTATCTTGAGGTACCTAAAATCCTCTCCAGGCAAAGGTATTTTGTTTTCAAACCATGGTCATTTGAGGTTGGAATCCTTCACTGATGCAGACTGGGCAGGATCAATTGATGATAGACGTTCTACCTCTGGCTATTGCACTTTCCTTGGTGGGAATTTAGTTACGTGGAGAAGCAAAAAGCAATCTGTGGTAGCGAGGTCAAGTGCAGAAGCTGAGTATAGAGCCATGGCACACGGTGTTTGTGAGCTTTTATGGCTTCAAACATTTTTGCATGATTTGGGAATTGCTGATCACAGTTCTATGAAGCTGTACTGTGATAACAAGGCTGCTATCAATATCGCTCATAACCCTGTTCAACATGATCGGACAAAGCATATAGAGATTGATAGACACTTTATCAAAGAGAAGCTGAACAGTGGTGTAATATGCATGCCTTATGTGAAATCCGAGGACCAATTAGCTGATGTGTTTACTAAAGGTCTTAGTAGTAAGGTGTTTCATCGTATCCTCTCCAAGTTGGGCATGATTAATATCTATGCACCAACTTGAGGGGGAGTGTTAGATTGTATAGGCTATCATGTAATGTGACATGTCTCAGTAGGTTAGATGGTTTTAGCTAGGGTGCTATTTGTTAGATTCTTTGTACAAAAGGGTTCTTTTGTCATTTGTATTGTAGGGTTGTATATATTCCCCTTTTCTCTGTTAATGAAATTAGATGAGATATTTCTCACGCTCAATTCTTTCTCTCTCTAAATTCGTTCACTTACGGATCGAACAGAACTCCTCCAGCTTCTTTAACAATCACTGCCCCACCCTTCAAGTCCCTGTCAAAGGAGTGAAGACTGTCAATATTGTGTATCTTTGTGATTCATTTGATCTAGAGATAGAATCATACCAAGGGTCCCCAAAGCCAAGTTCATAGAATAGGTCAAGCCTTCCGTGCGCATGCAATCCCGCAGAGAGGTTCAATGCACAAGAGCCACTCATTCGAAGAGATCTCACCTGATCACACTAGAAAATAATTCTTTTCTTCAGAACTTCTCTACTTTCTGAAACTCGGTAAAACGCATCAGCAAGTTCAGGTTTTACCTTGAAAAGTAAGCTATTGATTCTCTTTGTAGTTGCATCCACCATTAACTCGTCACACATAGTTCCAGCCTGCTCTTGCATTTCATTATAAGGCAAAACATTTGACAATAGCAACCTGTGTTATTATGTGTGATCACAGAAAGCATATATATGCTTACAAGATTGTGAAGCTGGTTTTCTGAAAGCAAGCTTTCACTTTCTCCCGTCACCTAGAAATTTTCCAACTGTAACATGCTCTTCTATTCAGTCTGCAAAGGTTTCTTAAATTGTGTAAGTTCACAAGCTGTCCACCTTCACACATGATTCATGAACATGATAGTGCAATACTTATCACTGACCATAACAGATTATTTTCTATATGATTGTATTCCTTGCCTCGCCATAATGAGAGGGAATTAAGGTCCATGTGACTTGAATCCTGAATCCAATCCTGCACCAGTTAATGATGATGCAATGGGAGAAGTTTTTCTTTTCTTTTGTCAAGGGTTGTCTACCCTGAGCGGGTGGAGCAGTGACCCGTCACACTTTGAGGCTCAAGAGAAGAGAGAATGAACTAGAAGAAACTACTAACATTACAGATTGACTTGTAGACTTGATCCTTCTTGTTTTTGACAAAGGAGTTCTGACGTTTCTCAACAAATATAGAATGAAACCTGGTGAAACTCTTTTCTCGATCATATGGGGTATTCGCGAGAGTTTGGATGGGCTGCGCTTTTGACTGCCTTTGTCTCACTGACTCTGTCCTAGTGTTCAATTCCACATATGTAGTCCTGAAGTCTTAACCATTGCTGGGGTCACTAAATGGCAATATGAACGCATTTGATAGTAATAACCGCCCAACTAGTCTGCCTAGCTAGTAAGCACTATATGTTGATGTATGCTACGGGTGGGCATCGCTTGCACCGAAAGCAGCATTGTTCGTCAATACTATAAAAATCAGACAATGACCCCGTGATAGATTTGTTATTAAAAAGGATTAAATTATATGCTAAAGTCCAACTCAATATCATGATAGTAAGTTATTAAGCCCTTCCAAAATTAAGGCTTTTACAACTTATCATGATATCATCACAGTTTTATTGATACTTTATTTGATTTCTAAAGGGGGTTTATAATATAGGCTGTTAAAGATTTGTAACCAGCATCACTTTTACTGTTTACATACATGAGTTAAAAACCAGGATTGATCTTTCTTTTTACATTCTTGAAAAAAAAAAAGAAGGTAAAATAAAGAATACTACAGTAGAGGGCTAAACATAGTAAGAGATTATGAATTGATTACTGTATGGAATAATCTTAGCCATCTTTCTCTAGAATTATGTAATAGGAGCAGCCTGTTTCTTTTCCGAAAAACATGTGGCTTGAATTTCTCTAATGGTGATTTTGAATCAATTTTGCAGGCACATGGAGTTCTAAATGCTGTTAGTTGGGGCATTATGATGCCTTTGGGATTTATGGCGGCAAGGTATCTCAAGGCCCTCGGACCACGAGCGGACCCTCTTTGGTTCTACACTCACGTATCTCTTCAGCTCTCTGGCTATTTTCTTGGCATGGCGGGAGGCGCAACTGGGCTTGTTCTTGGCGGCATGTCATCTGGAAATCATCATCCTTGCCACATGGGTATTGGGAGCACACTTTTTGCCCTCGGATTACTACAGGTATCAAAACAAAGTCCATTCTTATCCTCTTAATGCACAATGCTATTTGAATTTGCTTTTCTGTGACTGGTGTACGTCATGCTAACAAAATGCTTTCTTTTGTGTTTAGATTTCTGCTCTATTTATGCGACCTGCGAAGGACCACAAGCACAGACATATTTGGAATTGGTTCCACCATCTCACCGGCTACTTAGTTCTTGTCTTGAGCTTGGTCAACATATGGGTAGGCTTCACCATTTTGAAGCCTGCAAAGGGATGGATGATCGGGTATGGTTCTATCTCCGGTGCAATCGTGCTTACCTCGCTGATTTTAGAAGTTTGGAAGAAGATGACAAGAGATGGAAAGATCACTGGAGCACAAGTCAATGCAACTCCCACAAGTGCAGAAAACAGTGTCTAGATCATGATTGTTTGCTGATATGTATAGTTGGGCATTGGTCTTGTTGTTGACACCTATACACCTATGCACTGTATAAGATTTTGCTTAATTTCTTGTTGTTTGTTGTGTCTTCTTAGAGGAGTCTCATTCTTTGCGCTGAAAACATGGATTTGTTTAGCTTGGATTTAATAAATAAATTAACCTAGCGAAGTCTTACATTATGCCTGTGTTTTGTCTATTTTTTCGCTTTAATTACTATGATTTCCATTCATTTGCACAATGCTATTTTCATCTCCTCTTTCCAACATGTACTTCTGAAAAAGAACTGGAAAGGTATTTGGAATATTTGGAACTTTTCCCGGCTATATCCTAAACACAGCCCAACTTTGTTGCAGCTTCAGTTCTATAATATTAATTGCGCAGTCAAGGGAAAAAAAAAAAAAAAAACTCAGAAAACCCTGGTATTAGTTAATAATAAAACCGCACGATTTTCCCGATCGAAATCAAGTAGGTTTTCCATGAAGAAGATTTTGTTCAGCATGTTCTATTCGATACAGGTAGGAGAAGAACCTGACATGGATCAACCCCTCTTCTTGCGCCAAAGATCTTATCATTTCCAAAGGAATTGGAGTTCCGGCTCTTTTCCATTTCTATTCAAGAGTTCTTATGTGTTTTCACGCCTCTTTGAGACCCCGAAAAATGGACAAATGCCTTTTCTTAAGAACGCATACAAGATGCGTCCTGGACTATTTGTCCCGGTATTAATTTAGTTTTGAATCCTATACAATTCCCTGTTTGATTTGCACAGGATATCCCATGCTGAGGCCAATATCATGTTTGGTTTTAATTGGCACTAAATTTCAAGATTAATTTCAGGACTCTCTCTTGGGTAATCTACAAACAAAGTTCATTACTGATCTCTAAAAAAATCTGCCAAAAAGGGGAAAACAAAAACACATGGGTTAGTTAAATGGGAATCACAACTGATAAAATCAAAATTAAAAACAAGAAATCGAACTCGAAAATGAAGAAGAACAAGGCCATACGACACACTTGGAATGCCGTATGGCCTTATTCCTAGGCTACGTTTGATTTAGGAATTAGGCATCTGGCATTGGACTATGCGCCTAAAAACCGGCATAAAATACGAAGACGAAGAGTTGAGACAGAGAGACGAACCAATAACCTACACAGAATTCGAACTTTACGAATATTCCCAAAATCGTAACTTCAGAACAGTTGATTACTAGCCAGACTCAGTAGAGCAACAATTGGAATGGGGGACAGCCAAGTTGGGAATAGAGGGTATAAATGGCATAGGAGAGGAGAAGCTAGCTGGTGAATTTTAGTTTGTTTCATTTCTCTTTTGTTCTTCGAATTGATGTTTTATTTAGCCATTAGTAACTTTGAAATAGTTGATCAGCTCAAAATGTTATTATCTATGCTATACAATAGAATAGTGTTTGAATCAACATGCATCAAAGCATGCGAGGCTTGCTCATAAAACAACTGACTCTTTTTTTATTTTATAACCAGGTGTTTAGTCCAGCTTTCACGCATCTCGACTAATTCTGGTGCCCTGAAGTTAACCACTGGGCAAACCTCCAGGTGATCCCGAGATTTGCAATATTTGGCTTTCTTGAAATTCGACCTTGCGATCTCTTAGGGAGCAAACTCTTTGATTGTTGTCCCATGTTCACTCGGCCAAAACTTTGGGGTGTGTTTCTGCGACAAATGCTTTCCACGAAAAATAATGTTTGGTTGCAATCATGAAAATAGTGGTGCTGAGAAAGTTTGGCTCTAATTAATCACAAAAGAATCCAATTAGAGAAAGGATACTTTCTACAAGAATTGAGTTGATATTTATATGTTTTAGAATTCATAATCATAGTGCATGCTTCAATTTTCATTCTACTCTTCCGACTGACTTATCAATGAACCATGCCGAGTCTGTTAGACCATCTCCGGTCCTTCCCCATTTTAAGAGCCAAATTCAAAATTTAGGAAAGTCAAGATTTAAATTGTGGTCTTCTCCTTTTGCTCCTGTCTCTGGGTGTTCTTTTGGGTAGGTCTTCAGGTTGTCTTGGTCTGTCCTTGGGTTTGGTGTCCTTATCTGTTGGATGGTTTTGGGTTGTCTGTGTGTTTTCTTTTGGGGTGTTTTGGTTTTGATTCTTGGTGGTTTTTGGTCTGTCTGGTCTTTTGCATTTAGTTTGGTTTGAGTCTGTTTGTGGTTTGTGTTTGGTCAGTCTTGCTTTTGTTATGTCTTGGTCTGGGTTTGGGTGTTCCTGTCTGTCGTCTTGTTCGGTCTTGTTTGTCTTGATATGTCATCAAGGTTTTCTCCTTGGTTGTGTCTCTCTTATTTGTAGCTGATGCTCTTTCAACTCCACTCTTGTGGAGGGCTAAGAGTTTGTTTGGTCATTGGAAGGTTAGGTATCTGGTGCTTCTCATGGTTAAAAAACCAAGGTTTTCTCCTTGGTTGTGTCTGTCTTGACTGAAAAGCTGTTGTACTCCAAAGTGCCTATGCGATCTGTTGACAGTCATGTTATCTCTTATGAACTACAAAGTTGGAGGGCTAAGAGGGTTGTCTTTGGATGGCTTTCTTCCTCTTCCCAACTCCTAGCTTTGGAGGGCTAAGAGGATTTAGGGCTCTCATCCAAGGAGTTCTCCCTGCTTCTGTTGCTGATGTATGTAACACTATCTTTGTTTCTGCTCTGTGTTTGATGCCTAAGCTCTGATTTTTGGATAAGGATTGCCATGTAGGTTGGTTGCTCGATGTTTCCCATGTGATGCTCAAGGATATATGGTGCTACTGGTATGCTGATGACTGGAGTCTAGTTTTACCGGCTGTTTCGGTTGCTGATTCTGATGCTGAATTTAATAAGGAAGAGTTGATGTTTAAATGATGAAGATTATGTGATGCTATGCTGAAGATTATGTTCTAATGTTGCTTTGGCCATATGCCGGATCCAAGGTGATGTTTAAATGATGCTCCATAACTTTGTTGCTGCGCGGAAGATCGTTAAGTTCTCCCTATGGGGAACTCTGATGCAAAATGATTTTGGTAGATGTTGTGCTACTTCTCTTATCTTACAATGACCTATAGCTTATATGGTCAATACTGCTTGGAGTTGCCTTTTCCTGTTCTTGTGTTTGGATGATTCCTCCTCCGGCTTCATTCAATTTCTTGTGGGATGTATTTTTTCTCCTTTCTCCTTTTTTCTTTTTTGGCTTCTTCTATGATTCAAGTTTCTCTTGTATCTAAAGTTTGGTCGCCTCGATGTATCCTTTGTCGAGTTCTAATAAAATTTTATTGCCTATAAAAAAAAAAACTTACCGAAATGAGATCTCTCTCTCTCTCTCTTCTTTACATTATTGCCGTTGAGTATTTTAAAAAGAATAAAAATTGGGTAAAAATTGTGTTTTGGCATTGGAGATGCTCCTATCCAAATTGAGTTTTTACTCAAAATTTGATTCAAATTTGAGGGAAAAAATGTTAGTACTGTAGATGCACTTATAGAGAGCTAATGTTGTTTTTTTTTTTTTATATCAAATTTTCACAAAATGATTCATAGAATCAATTCTACCATCCACTAGTGGGAGGTCCACATAATGAGAGCAAAATTGGACACAGATGTTTGGACACTAATCCTAACACAGATGTATTTGTGCATTCAATAATGTGGATTACACGTGCATCATGAGAGGTCAACGTGCATCGAACACATTTGTGACAGGATCTTTGTCCGATCATCTACGTCGGTCGCACTGCTCAAAATATCTCCTAACAAGATAAAAACAGTCAATTTGTGGGGTTGCATCCTCCATTTGCACCCAGAAAAGAAAAGAAACAGATAAGATTTTGAAGAAAATCAAAATTCTGGACATTGACAAGAGGGCAAAAAAAATGTGATATCCCTTGACACTTGACAGTTTTAGAGAGAAAGAGTGATAGGAACATTAAAAAAGGAAGAGAAAAATGTATGAAAAGGGAGTGGGAGTGGGGTTGGGGGAAAGATTTGATAAATGGAGTGGCCAAGACATGTGAATGTGAGGGTGGAAAGGTGTACCTTTACTACTCTTGGCTTGGTGCAATTGCAAGTGGGCTTTCTACAGACATGCCATTTCCATAAAACTCCAAACATGAAAGCAAAAGGTACTCATGGATTGATGTAAAGTCCAGGCAGGCACCACTGTCCTTGTAAAGTTGCTGTGATATGGATACTGGCCAATTATTCGTTGCCCTAAGGGCAACACGTCTCACCAATCAAAATTTCTCCCATTGGCTTTGTGTCGGTACTTTTGCCACGTAAACAACCCCTCACTTGGAGAAATTATTCGTTGCCCTTGGGGCAACACGTCATTATTTTAGTGGTGCCTCTCACCAATCAAAATCTACCCTATTGACTTTGTGTCAGTACTTTTGCCGCATAAATAACTTGACAGACAAACGGAAATGGAACATCGTTAAAGTATACCCACCCCTTGACTACTTTAAAGCTGTTAAAGTAGACAAGGGGTGGGTATACTTTAACGCTGTTCCATTTCCGTTTGTCTGTCAAGTGAGGGGTTATTTATGCGGCAAAAATACTGACACAAAGTCAATAGGGTAGATTTTGATTGGTGAGAGGCACCACTTGTAAAATAATGACGTGTTGCCCCAAGGGCAACGAATAATTTCTCTTTCAATATAGTATTTTTTTTAATTTTTATAACCGAATGTCCTGGCCAGCTTGTGCGCACCTCAACTAATTTCGGAGTTCTAAAGGTAAACGACCAGGCACAATCTCCAGTAGCCCCAAGGTTTGGAATGCTTGACAGTTTAACTTCTGTGGGAATGAAACTTGTGACCTCAGAGATGAGCACTTATTGCTTTCTTACAATCACTTCACCAAACCCTCGGGGGTTATGTTCCAATATTTTTCCACATTGCATATCACTCAAAAATGAAATATGAAACCATAAGGGCACCAGGTGTGAATACATGAATGGAATCGGATAGGTACTGTAGTGCGGCTCGGCGAGATTTTATTATAATGGTCTGAAACCGTTCCGTCGATAGAATTCCCTAGAAGCTGCAGTTGGTCTGCAAATTAAGTTAATCAGATCACATTGACAACCAGGTGATTAAGATAAATTCCTGTTACATTTTATTTTTTACTTATTAATAATACTGACCATCTATTTTGGCATAACAAAGGTTGATTAACTAACGAACTAATGATATCCGATCAATTTAATTTTGTTAGAATGATCTATCCGTCGAACTCTACACCTTGTAAACATTTTTTCCCTCTTCAGAAAGGGTAATAGTGCTAGTTGTTAGTTATAGTTGGTAAGGATTAAACCTAGTCTATGCATATTTTATGTATAGAGACTTACCAATCAATCATTTTTGACATTATCTAAATTACATTTTTTTACAGGGTGTTTCAAATTCAATGTTGACAGGGAATAGGGAAAGATAAATTTTCTATTGAATACCTCCGGCCTAATTTAATTGTTCTTTTTTGGAGTTCGTGCCACTTTTCAGTTGATTATATCTTATAATTTATAATATTTTTATGTGATTTTAAAAATATTGTATAATAGAACAAATCGAGATCTATCAAACAATATCCATATTTGATATAAAATTCATTATCAATTTAAAGATATAACTAATTTTTTTATCCAGTTAAAATAGAACTGGAACAAGTTAATTAGAACGGAGGATATTATTTTTTATCTTTGGACCATCTAAACTACGGAGTTAATTTGCCTTTTTGCATGGTTGATGCCGCTACACTTGTATTCTATTTTAAATATTCATATCCATTCTAAAAAGGGGAAATTGCATGTCAGTGGATAAAATGGTAAATAATGCCTAAGTGATGGAGAGGTTTTTTCGAAATTGCATAAATATTGAACGGAGGAAAAAATATTCCCCATACATGGAGTCGGTCGTAGTCGAATCTGGGTTTTCTAAGTTGCCCCTTCTATGAATTTAAGTTGCCCCTTTTATGAACTTCCTGGATATTCAATTTCTTGAGCATTTCTTCAATCTCCTTATCATTTCTATTATTTTCTGAAAAATTTGGGATCTGGGTAACTTGCAGATTTGCATGAAACAGAAGAAAAAAAATTCCTAAAACATGAAGTCGGTTTGTAGTCAAATCTGAATTTGAACCTAAGTTGCCCCTTCTATGGACCTAAGTTGTCCCTTATTTTTTTTAAGAAAAACAGTCAATGAAGCAAATTGGTAGCTAGTAGCATAACTTCTTCACATTTTCAAGTAAAACCAAACAAGAAATTTCAAGTGGCAATTCCTAAAATCTACAAGCAAAAGTATAAAGTGGATGCTAGAAAACATACATATTATTTTCTCTATCATTTCTCTTTCTAAAAAATTGCCCAAAATACACTAATCTCAAAATACTTTAAAAACTCAAATCTGCAAGTAACCCAGATCTCAAAATTTTCAGATTATAATAGAAATGATAAGGAGATTGAAGAAATGCTCAAGAAATTGAATACTTAGGAAGTTCATAGAAGGGGCAATTTAGGTCTATAGAAGAGGCAACTTAAATTCATAGAAGGGGCAACTTAGGTTCAAACCCAGATTTGACTACAAACCGACTTCATGTTTTGGAATTTTTTTCCTCCGTTTCATGCATAGAGAATTTCAGTTAGTCCATTTCATGCAAATTTGTAAGTAACCCAGATCCCAAATTTCTCAAAAAATAATAGAAATGGTAAGAAGATTGAAGAAATGCTCAAGAAATTGAATATCCAAAAAGTTCATAGAATGGACAACTTAGGTTTATAGAAGGGGCAACTTAAATTCATAGAAGGGGCAACTTAGAAAACCCAGATTTGACTACGACCGACTCCATGTATGGAGAATATTTTTTCCTCCGTTTCATGTATGGAGAATTTTTTTTCATCCGTTTCATATTTATGCAATTTTGAAAAAACCTCTCCATTACTTGGGCATTATTTATCCTTTTATCCACTGATATGCAATTTCCCACTAGTCAATTTGACTTTTTGCATGGTCGATCCCGCTGCACTTGTCTTCTACTTCAAATATTCATATTCATTCTAACAAGTTCACTCGTTAGTGTTTTATGACATCATTTAATCGACAATGCCAAAGTATAGGGTCCCATAGTATAAGGTCATTTGTACCCGACCACGAGTTTTGATAATATCAAATTTAATAGTACCTATCACACCTAGGGGTGTCCATGAGCCCGACCCGACCGACAACCCGACCCGACCCGAAAAACACCCCACGGACGGATCTGAGACACCCTGTCGGTCGGGTTCGGGTTGAGTATTTCGGATTTTCCGAAGTGTCGGTCGGGTGTCGGATTTCATAGTTTAAACTTCGGGTTACCCGACCCGACCGATTGTTTTACTATATAGGCGAAAAAACCCCTAGCCTAACTCATTTACACCCATTTCTTTCGGCCATTCCACTCCAGATCCAGACTCCACTCCCGCCGACTCCCTCCCGAGACTCCTCCCGGCGCCCACCATACTCCACCACACCACTCCTCCTGCCGATCGACGGTATGTGGCGTTCATCAACCATCCACTCCTCAGTCCTCACGCCTCCTCCTCCCCCATTTTCTCGATCACCTCTCTCTCTCTCTCTCTCTCAGAGGCCAACCGTGGCCATGGATCTCAACTGTGTCGTAACTCCGGCGATCGACTGTGAGAGTCGTGGATGGTGGCGGGCAAGACCTTGACTCTCAGGCAGTGGGAGTCGTGGACTCGTAAGTCGATTTTCTTTCACTCTCTCCGACTCCAACAATGGCAGTGGAAGTCTGGAAGATGTTAATCGATCTGTAGATTTGGTGTACTGTTAGTGTAAATCGATTTGGTGTACTGTTAGTGTAAATCGATTTGGTGTACTGTAACTATTGTTATCGATCTGTAGATTTTAATGGATTTTCCTTCTCTCTCCGCAAATTTGATTTTTACTTTCAGAAAAAGGGTTTGTAGATCTACAACCCGACCGAACCCGACCGCCCATTTCGGTTCTGCAGTCGGTCGGGAATCCGACCAGTGATCGGTCGGTCTCGGATGGAGTTTTGGAGAATCCGACTAAAGTCGGGTCGGGTCCAACCCGACCCGAATCCGACCAAATCCGACCCGTGGACAGCCCTAGATTCACACCCAAAAAAAAATTTAATACCTAATTTGACACAAATGATAAAAATTTAATACACCTAATTTAATACCTAAAATATAACAAAAATGATATTCACACAACAATTCAAACACAACACCAAATACAATCTCTTACATACATGTGGGCTACACACACTACTATGTGTGGACCCCACATGTATGTGAGAGATTATATAAATTGTTGTGTTTGGATCGTTGTGTGAATAGCATTGTTGAAAATATAAATTGTGAGAGAGTGAATTTTGCACAAGAATAGAGATGATTTTGCCATTTTTGGGTTTATGAGGAGCATTTGGTAAGTTTCGGATATATTAAATTAAATACGAAATTAATTTACAGATAATGAAACACCTGAATCTATCGTTCTCGTGAATCTACAAGGGTGTTCAGTCTGTGTGAGAGAGAGAGAGAGAGAGAGAGAGAGGAGTATAGAGCTGTCTATACATACATATAGATGAGTTCTCGCACAATTGAAGCACCGATCGATTGGCTCGGTCCCTAATCGGACGAAGAACTCAAACCCTAGGGGGGAGAGAGAGAGAGAGATTTATACTCCTATTCTTTATCTCTCTCTAACAATAGAAAAAAAGAATATCTGTTTGTAGAGAGAGAAGGAAAAATAGGACTCTGTTTCTCATCCTCCAAATCTCTGGCGCGCAGCCGAGCCTCGGCGTCACCGGCGGTGGTGATCCAGAGGCTCTCGTCGCCGTCGTCGGCGGCGGCGCCACCAGAGAGCGAGGGGGAGGCGGAGAACAACAAGAAGATGAAGAGCCTGTTCAAGTCCAAGCCCAAGACGCCGGTCGACCTCGTCCGCCAGACGCGCGATCTCCTCGTCTACGCGGACCTCAACGCTCCCGACACCCGCGAAATCAAGCGCGAAGAGAAGGTCGTCCCTTTACTTTTCAGTTGTTTTGTTTTAATCTGGTTTTGTTCGGAACGGTTTAGGTTTTAATTGCGTGGTTTAGTTTTGTTCGGATCTGTGCCAATTGTGTATGCAAATGTTTCCTAGTGAGAAATTGGCCCAATTAACAAACACACAAGGCACAAAGGATATTCAGGAAAAGAAATAAGAAGATAGGCTCAGACATTTTGCATGGTTCTCCAATCATGTTGTTGAGTACATTCATCACGGCCAATGTTCTAAAAGTGGTTAGGCGCTAGTCGGCAGTTGGCCACCTTCGAGCGATGAATCGATGCATATTAATTAGTAATCGGCGATTAATCTTTAGTCTGACCTAATCGGATAGGTCCCGTCAGTGGTTAATTGGCGATTAATTCCTTGTTTTAGAACACTGGCCACGGCTAACACTACCTTCCACTATGTATTGAATGAAGACTGAAAGTACAAGTTGCTAGAATAATCAAGAAAAGAAACAAAGAACGCAAGCCATAGATATTTTTATGTGGTGCCCCAACTGTGAAATTGTGCATCTACGACTCAAACCAGTTTCCATTGTGTATTGATTGTGGAATGAAGTACAAGTTACATTGGTTGCAGATAGCAACTATTTATAACTTAGGGTTTACGTCATCGGTTACCATAACATCCAGAATAATCAGCGAAGCGCGAACTAAATCGAATCAGCCTTCACAAGCCCAAATTGCCCAATATTTCCAACGAGTGATTTTATTGTTTGTACTTTTGTTTGTGTATATGATTAGCATATGATGATTTTTCTGATATTTGGCTACAGAATTGTGTTGAGATAGGCGAGCTTTCCTGGACAATGAATTACTGTTCATACATTAGCTTCGTAAAATGAGCATGCTCTTCATTTATGGAATTAGGATTTTAAAAAGTTTTCAAGCTTTGCATTTATGTTTTTTATTTATGGTTATGAAAATGCTAACCACGTCTACTAGGCGGTGATTAAGTTGCAATAGGTGCGTTCAGGTATGTGTGAAGTGTGGAAATAAGTGAGAGTCCATGAAACTTTAAATTGTTTTGATATTATTTGCTCCTAAACCGTTGTCATCTGGATGTTACTGTGACCGTATTTATCACTAAATTATGCACTCTTGCTGAGCGGTCTGACTTATCCAGCAAGGGATTTGTTTGATTTTTGTGGATTGCTTTGGGGGATATCCACCACACTTAGGTACTTGTACTTTGCGTCAATGCTAGTGTTTTGATGGCTATTTGCTTAAAATTTGAATGCACTTGCATTGGTAAGGCGGCCTAGTGAAACTTTGCTAGGTGGATTGAGAAGTTACTTTTTAGGAATGCCAATGGATGCCTGACATGTTTTGACTTTTGAATCTTAGGCTGGTATTGAGTTTTGGTTTTGACTACTTATAAAAAAAAGTAACGTGCGAAGAGACATTATGGTATTGATTAAGAACTGTGGTGTTGGGAGATGTCCACAGCTTTCACTGAATTGTCTTAAGATGAATTGTTCCGAATCTTGATGTTGAGTGGATTTTACAGTTTTATTATGGAATTTGAAGAAGAGTTTCATCATTTGTGTTGTGCCGTGATTTGGAGAAAGACTTGAATTTGTAAATTTGACCAATATGCTTGCTTATGCAGGGTTTCTGAAGTAGGGGTTGTTGCATTTAGTTGGCCACTTTACCCTATAATCATTTTGTTATTTGTTCTGTGTTAATTTCTTTACGTTTTTTGTCCCTTCCTAAACTTTCTCCAGATGTTCGAGTTAGGCAAGCTTCTAAGGGAGCTAAAGTCGATTCTTTATGGAAATAGTGAAACCGAACCAGTCTCAGAAGCTTGTGCACAACTGACCCAGGAGTTCTTTAGGGAGAACACGCTGCGTCTCTTAATTGTGTGTCTTCCAAAATTGAACCTAGAGGTAATATGAATTCAATTATTGTGGATAAACATGGATTTGGATGGTCTAATTGAATAGTTTTAGTAACCTTTCATTGGTTGCAAAGTTTTTCTCATGTTCCATTCGATGGAGCCATATCTCTGTATTTTGCCACTTCATTTTGTTAACTTTCACAGGCCCGTAAAGATGCTACTCAAGTTGTTGCAAATTTGCAAAGGCAACAAGTTCACTCACGGCTTATTGCTTGTGACTACTTGGAAAAGAATCTTGATCTGATGGATATTTTGGTTTTAGGGTAAGCTGCTACAAGAAGCAATCGTGACCTTGTCATTGTCATTCCTTCTTTTTGGCTATTTTTCAGCTTTACTTAGTCTACTTTGGTGGACCGGTGGTATATAGATTCTTTTATGTCGTCCTTGGCTTTGCTGTGCTTCGCTGAATGTTCTTGGGCTTCCTTGTGGGAAGAAAGGATTAATATATTATTGAAATCAGATAAACTCTATTATCCTTGCTTAGATGTTTAGTCTCGGACTTTGTTGGAAACTGCTTTTTGGGGGTGTAATGAACCATTTTTTTCATCGTTGTTAGATTTAACTGAGAAGAAAATTTTGGATTACTAATGAAACTTGGTTTCTTTTTTAGTGGTTTGAACTTGGGACCAAGAGGCGTGGAATGAGGAGGGTCTAGGATTTTGACAGTATTCCTTAGTTTTCTTTGAGCTGCCGTATTCTTCCTTCTCCATGCCTTTTTTTATTGGTTTAACCTTTTTGGGCTGGGGGGAAGGAGTAGAAAAAGAGGAATGTGTGTGATTTTTACTGTATTTGTTATTTCGTGTGTCCTTTTAATCTACTTTTCTGATGCCTATTACTGGTTATGTAGGTATGAGAATACAGACATGGCCTTACATTATGGTGCAATGTTGAGGGAGTGCATACGCCATCAGAGTGTTGCAAGGTGATCCAATTGTTTTACCTCCTAAGGATGGAATTTTATTGTATTTTTAAGAAGAGATGTTCATGTACATAATATTCATCCGTAACTAGGCTTATCACTGCAGTAAAGTTTCACCTTCAGTATCAGAAAAGGTGCTCATCAATTTGCCAAAAGTTACCCGTCCCTTGTATGTTTTGGCAGGAATGTATTCATTTACGAAGACTGAGAAAGAAACAGTACTATAATTGTACTTCCTTTCGTTTATTAAAGGCTACCTTTGTGGCATGTTCATACTAGTAACTAACTACATGTACATTATGTATATGTGTATTCATATGCATAAGGGTACATACATCTAGTTGACTTTCCTGCTAGTATGTATTTAAATTCCTGAGGTTTATGCCTATGCTTTTAATCTAAGTTGACAGAATATTTATAGAATCAAGAGAAAACAACTATGTCTCTTTATTTAGTTCGAAGGTATGGCTTAGATTACAAATGTCCTTGTTGTTCTCTGTCTAAAGCTTTGCCGAACGTATTTGTTGATGAATTAATTTTTGCACTCCTTTGTTGTAACACAGCGGTGTTCTTTGATGTGATGTAACTGCATGCTTTGTTAATTGTGTTAACCTTCTCTAACTCTTCCCCTTCTCTCTACCTCTCAAAACTTCTGCTAGGTTTTCCCGCCGAGGGAGGGGTGGCCCCTCCCTCTCTTCCCCTCTCTCTCTCTCTCTCCCCTTCCTCTTCCCTTATCTTCTTTCTTTATCTCTTTCTTCTCTTCTCTTTCCTTTCTTCCTCTCCCTTTTCCTTTCTGTTCTGCGTTTGCTGTTTTGTTTTTCAATCTTCTCCTGCTTCTTGATCAGATACCGGCTTTACCGTTGGGTAACTCCGGTCTTGGGCTTAACGGTGAATGGATGATCCGGCAGCTTGAGTTGATCAGAGAACCGCTCCCCCTTCTCGTCCCCCTCTCTCTTCCCTTCTCCCCTTCCAATCTGCTGCTGGACGTTTTCCGTTTCCAGTTTACCTTGGCTGCCGATGGTGGCCTTTGCTGGAAGACTGCTGGGTTTGGCCTAACGGCGACGGGTGGCTTTGGTGACTGGATTTGGCGGAAAGATCTGGGTTTTCTGTCTTCATCGCGGGTCACCGGAGGGTCCGTATCATGCCGTCATTGTTTGGGCCCGGGCTGGTTCGCTTAGGGGTGTTGCTCTGATGGTTTTGGTTGCGGCTTCGTCGGTATCAATGGTGTTTGGCGTCTTGTTCCGGTGGGCTGCGTTGTTCAGGCGGTCTTTGTTTGGTTTTTTTTTTTTTTGGTGTTTTTGTTTTTGGGCTTAACCCTTTAGGTGAATGGGCTTGTCCCAACTCCCAATGGGTGTTTTCTGGGCTTGCCCCATTAGGTGTGGGGTGTGGGCTTGTCCCAATGGGTGTTCCCTTGGTTGGTTTCTTGCTAACCTCAGGTTTCAGGTTTGGGTCTTGGATGGGCATATGATTATTCTTAGCTTTGTAACTCAGATGAGTTTCGGGTTAGGAATATGATGCCATAATTCCTTGTTCCTGTTAATCTCTGTAACAACTTCAGCGATGAATAAAAAATTTATGCCTTTCAAAAAATAATAATAATTGTGTTAACCTCTCCACTCTGTTTCTCAGATATGTTCTGGAGTCAGAGCATGTGAAGAAGTTTTTTGATTATATCCAGCTTCCAAATTTTGATATTGCTGCGGATGCTGCTGCCACTTTCAAGGTTGAGTATGGTTGCCAGAACTAGTCTCTCTCTGTCTAACACATACACACAGTCTCACAGACTCTGGCATGTTCTCTCTTGAACGCACATGCACTCTAGTCTCTTTGTATTGAAAGTGCTAATTTAGGATTAAAATTTTGTTCCTGTTTCTGCTGAATATGTTCCCAACATAGAGCTGCCTGAGGTTGTGATCCATTAATTGCTCTACAGAAAAGGTGCATTGCTGCATTGTGGTTTTCTAGATTCCATAAAATCCACTTTTGCAGAAGAAATGGGGCATATTGCTGTTAAGTTAATTTGTATTTTCCTTTGACCTTTATCAATCATCTATGCCTAATTGAAAGACGTGTAGTCCTTATAATAAGCTGTATATCCTGTCCTAGTGGTTAGCTAGCCGACTGTTGGTTCTTTCTTGTTACTTGTTAGTTGGCTGTGGTCTTTGTCTATGAATAAAGGGAGAGACCTCATGATCAGCTTTTGACATTTGAGATCAATGAAATTTTCTGAGCTCTAGCATGGCTTGTCTCTAAACCAATTTTTGTTGGTAGTTTCTTCTCTCTAATTCATTGATTCCTCACTTGGTTCCACTAAGATATGTCAAAGTGGGATGGGGAATGGTGATTATGTTCTGTGCATTCATTATGTGCATTTATTCTTGGCATTATTAGGACTCAGATTGGATTATTTTTTTGTTGTTGTTGCAGGAACTCATGACAAGGCATAAATCAACTGTAGCTGAATTTCTTACCAAAAACTATGATTGGGTGAGCCATATTTTGATTATTCATAAATGTAGTTACATTGGTTATCATGCATCTGTGTACCACCAGTGGTTAAGAAGCTTACTGATGTGCTTGATGACGAATTATGTTACCGATAAATGGAGGTAAAATCTGAATTGGGACTTGGTCGCATCTAAAATCTAGGCATTCCAATTTTTGCAATTTTTATTTATTGGTATTGTGTGTGGGTGCGCGCGTTTTTTGTGTTGTGTCACTTGTGTGTGTTTTGAGGGCTGTGGGGATGTAAAGTTGTATGGCTTGGTTATCTTGGCATTGATGTCTGCATGATCTGATCTCGTATGACTTGCAGATGTCAGCTAAGAAACCACCTTCTGTGTAATTCTTTCAATTGCTAATGAACCACCGGTTCCGTATGCCAGGCCTTGATTAACTGTACAAACCTATCTGAAGATGGTTGAAGTAGTAACGTGTAGTTTTCTAACAAGTGAGAATAGGAGGGTTTTGCTAACACGTATTAGTATCTCTTGTGTGTATCTTGTATGAATAATTGAATATGCCCAGAGGTTGTCTGCTACATACCCCAGAAAACATCAGTATTTGCATGTGATAATCTATTTATCCTCTTAATGTGATTCCATCTCATCATTGCTATTGTTGTTTTAGTTGTCATCTGCTTGATCATAACTTGAAATTCTCCAGATTTTTTCGTTTTAGTTTTTTGCAGAGTTTAACACAAAACTGCTGGAATCTACCAATTACATTACTCGACGACAAGCTATCAAGGTAGGACAAAATTTTGAGCTTTTGCGGACATTTTGGCATGGTCATAGCGAAATTTTATTTCTCTCTTGAGTTTCACCGTTCAAGGATGTTGGATGTGTTATTGGTTTAGTAGTTTAAATGTCTCGTTTATGTCCTATTTTGCATAAGATGGCATGTTGCAATAGGAGCTGTTGATTTGGTAACTCCGCCTGTGTCATGCTTTGAGTCTTATATACCACACAGTCGGTCCCAAGCCCGGACAAAGGAGGAGGGTTGTTCGTTAGATAGCTGACATGCAGCATGTAAAGAAATCCAGTGAGATCCATAGGACCCTTGACAGATCTCAATGGAGAAAACTGACTCATGTAGCTGACCACAATTGATTGGGACTTAAGGCTTGGTTTGGTTGGTTGGAGCTGTTGATTTGGTAGCTCTCGTACTGTGTCAAAGTGTTACCCTGTGTTATTTGTTTGTGGAATTGGGTACTTATGATGATGGTACATGCTCATGCCGTGTATTTGCACTTTTTTTCCCCTCACCTTAAGAAGCCTGATTGCCCCTAAACCAACTAAATTGGAACCAAGATTTTTTTTTGATTTTGACATCTAAGAGGTACAGTAATTGTTTTCTACCAGAGAATGAGTGGTCTTATTAAAATGAGCTTTGTCGGTGCTTATGGATTTCGATGGCAGCAAAATATTCTGTTCAGAGAGACATGCAGAAAGATGGTCACATATGGAGTCAAAGGGTTGTTTGAAAGACATATGAGCTGACTGCAGTTATCTAATAATAATGTGGAATTGTTTCCACTCCAGAGAGGATGGGTAGTGTGGGATGTTCCTGTTGTGCGTTTTTCTACCTCCCCCTGGCAGGGCTCATTTGGTCTTCCTTGATTCCCGGATTCCTGCAACCACCTCTAAACCATATGTATCATTCATACCGGGGGAGAAACCAACATAAGTCTGCCTGTGGCTTCCGTCAACTGCTGGCGTGCCCATGTGGACTATGCGGTATATTTGCACTAGTGTCCTTAATTTATCATAGAACTGGTTTGGGGAATGTGCTGACATGATCTTTTATCAATAATTCATAAGAGCTTTTTTTCATAGGTAAGTTGAGGAAACTCTTATTGGGAATGCGAGCAAAGCCCTTGGGGTGTCTCCAAAGGGGGACTCACTTAATAAATATAACAATTGATGTTAATACTGCTACATTGATTTTTCTCATATTGGGTTGATATTTTTGCGGTCCCACACTCTTTATATTGGGTGTGATTGCTACGTTGGTAGCTAAGAAAGCTGCTTCTTTTTTTTTCTTTTTTTTTTGGTGCAACAGTAATACTAAGAAAGCTTCTTTTGCTGTTACAGCTGTTGGGAGATATGCTGCTGGATCGTTCAAACTCTGGTGTGATGACACGTTATGTGAGCTCAAGAGACAACTTGAGGATTCTTATGAATCTTCTCAGAGTATGATAACCTTCCTGATTGCTTGTTTCTATGCTTGATCACCGATGCCATCCCCACAGATTTTGTATAACAAGCAATCCCCTCTGTTTTCTTCACTGTAGAAAACATACTCAAATGAATCTAAAGCGTTGTTGGTCGAAGATTGTTAAATCTTATGAAGACGGGTTTCTGTTTCTCAGGATTTTTGTTAAACCAATAGAATGATTCAGTTGTCTTCCTTTTATCTTTTGGCAACTGATAACCCTTATGGAATTTTTGGAAAAAAAAAAAACGTGCTGAACAACCCAAAATATGGAGGGGAAAAGGAGTAATATGGAGGGAAAAAGTGTACAGTTTATCTGGAGTCTGGACGTTCTTCATGATTTATTTTTATTAACAATTATGCCTAATTTGAAGTCCTTTATTCCTCAGGAATCGAGTAAGAGCATTCAAATAGAAGCATTTCACGTTTTTAAGGTACGCTTTGTCAAGAAATATTGGGGCCAATGTTTGCAACTATTGAATAGTAAAGTGCAGTGGGTTCTTACTAATTCTTAATGAAATGTCCAGTTATTCGCCGCTAATCAACATAAGCCGCCGGATATTGTTAGTATACTTCTGGCAAATAGAAGCAAGCTGCTTCGTCTGTTTGCCGATTTCAAGACAGATAAAGGTAGAAATAAGTTCCCATTTGGGCCTATTTTCATTAGGAGTCTTGGCAGCATTTCAAAATATTTGCTTGTTATGGTGCAGAGGATGAACAATTTGAGGCAGACAAAGCTCTGGTTGTCAAAGAAATTGCGGCCCTTGAAACCCAAGACCAGCCATGAACCGGCTTTGTCGTACGTATAATGCCGGTAAATGGTCTTTTTCCAATCAAATTGTGTGAATCAATAGTTTTACTAGTCCATGGCAGGATTTTACTTTGTATCTGTAGAGAATTCATTTATCCTCTTTTACCATCTCTATTTCCCCCACTTTTTGTTCCCTTTTCCCTATTTCTCTAGTATTTGTGATCAACCTAATGTATCTTAAATAAAAGTACGACTATACCTTGAGAGATAGAAACTAGAAAGACAAGATCAATGATAAGAGGTGTGTCAACCAGGTATTGGAGCTGTAAAATTGGTTAACTTTTCCTGTGTTTTTTCTCTTCCTGGGTTTTAAACACACCATACCAGTGCTCTTATGTGCTTGGGAAATCAAGCAGCAAGAATTCTGTCTTCAAAGACACGTCATGCTATGCCCGGTGTTTGAAAAAGGGAATTGTGTTGAGGAAGTTGATATTTGGTTTGATGCGAATTTTTGTGGAAAAAGGGGAAAGGGGTTTGTCGGGGATCAATCTCCGGGACAATTGGTGTATTTTTTGAACAAGGGACAATTTGTTAGTTCTGAGAACATTAGGTTCATGCTATAAAAAGGGTAAATCACTGCTGCTTCTGTGCATTATTTGTACTGTGACTGAAAAGGTGAAAAATTATTGGGTGGTCTTGGGGCATTGACACGTGGTACCCTTCTCCACCCGCACATTCCTGAAAAGGTTGGTCTTGCAAAGCAATCGTTGAATTTCCGAGAGCTGAACTGCAGCTAAACTTATTTTGAAATGTTTTATGGTTTATCTCCAATTATCTGTTGTCAAGTATCCAATTAACCTCTTTCACTTTGCATCTGTGGTCAAGTAAGAATGGGTGGTTTATTTGCCAAGAAGGTCAACCTTGATCAAGGGTTTTTTTTTTTTTTTTTTTTCCCGGAGAAAATGAGTTAATTGCTCATGAAATTCATTGGTTGTTTCTATGTCTTGTTTCGCCAATCAAATCCCTTTGTAAAGGCCCTGATAAAGTTACCCCTTTGTTGGGGTGCCTGAGGTCGTCTTAGGAATGAGCATGTACCCTGGGATCCAGGGAGAGAGAGAGAGAGACTTCAATTACAAGAATGAAAAAAGGGGGCATATTGGCATATTCGTTTATGCTCTTTTATGTATTGGCAGGGCTATCCTCAACAATGGAGTATTTACAAAGAAGACCGCAATTACATAAAACATTTTATATCACAGTATAGTTGTATGTTCATTTGCCTAAATAAACTTATAGGTACTCCAGTATTTACTAATATAGGATGAGTAATTATATCAAATTAATATTGATATGATTAATAATAGTACAGTTTCTATGATTTCGTATATTTTGCAATTTTGAGATTCTCTATTTGTCATAATCTCAAATCTGAAACGGAAAATCGGATAAAACGCAGAATATGTGATGGATGAAAATATGCTTCAATCCGATGCCTTAAAATTGAAAGAACAAACAGACCTTAAGGATGAAGACAGAACCGTGTGGGCATTTGATGCCTCATCATTTCAAAGATGCCCACAAGGATATGTTATGTCATTTTCGATAAATGCCAATATTCATCTGTTTTTAAGGTAAAATAACTCTCCAAGGTATCTAACCGGAAGCTTCCCTTCACGGAATTGCAAGGTGCTCAGTACTTCCTGTATAAGCGCATTCTATAATTTTGAAATTTAATGTTCTTCAAAAATCATGTGATTTTAAGCACTAAACCCTTTTTGAAGTGTCTTTAAAAAGGTAGATTGCAAAAATCAGTTCCTTTTCCAAGCCTTGGATATGTCCATGTAATATTCGAGCCTAAAATTCTCACTGTAAGCATCGTGATTCCAAAAATATCTAGGGGCATTCTTGCCTATTTCCATTTTCATAATCTAGACCCTCTTTCCAATACATGGGATTCTGTAGTGCAGGGTGCATTACTGGTGAAGTGCGGCATCTTAGTCGTTTCGGTAATGAACGACTTAAATTTTTGGAAGTCGAGATGAAATTTGAACTATTAATTGCCGACGAGATGAAATCTCGATCATTGATTGCCGTTGAGACCGCTCCCCCTGCGGATTTCCAATTCCTATGGTAATGGCGTCCGCGCTGTTTTTTTTCGGGTGCGACTATTCGCAGCCCCGTATTTTCTCCCTTAGCCCATTAAAAATTTCCAACTACCGAAATATGTTTCGACAGTTAGTTATCGAAATTGATATACATTTTCGACAGTTAGTTACCAAAATTGAGATACATTTTCAGCATCCAATTATCGAAATATATGTTTCTTGTGCATTTCCAACATATAGTTACCGAAATATAATCTTGTTTGCAATAGCTATTTACCGAAATGTATGTTCGGTAGTTGTTTACCGAAGATTGAACATATTTTCGATATGTAGTTACCGAACTCTCTCTCTCTCTCTCCATCTTTTCATTTTGCCACCTGAAAGCTACAACAAGAAGCTCGCTCGCTCGCTCTCTCTCTCTCTCTCTCTCCATCTTTTCATTTTGCCACCTGAAAGCTACAACAAGAAGCTCGCTCGCTCGCTCGCGCTCTCTCTCTCTCTCTCATCAGCCAGTTTCGAGAAAAGTAATAAAAGAATGGCCGAAAATGGTAGGACCCCGTAAATCTCTCCTAGTGTTGTCTCTAATGGATAAGTTTAGTTTCGAATGAATTTGTTCAATTGCATTGATTTCAGACTCACACTCCAAGTTCCTCGCCATCGCAGTAGAAGCTGCGAAGAAAGCTGGAGAGGTAAATCTTATTCGAAACCCAGTTATCCCGTACTCTTGTTTCTTCATCTTTCTTCATCAATTCGCTCAATTTAAAAATCCCAAAATTTTCTTCTTTGCAGCTTATCCGTAAAGGATTCTACCAAACCAAGCATGTGGAGCATAAGGGCCAGGTCTATTCACTTGCTTATTAGTACTTGTTTGCGAGATATGTATTTACATATACATTTGTATTTGTATCTAGATTTTCTTTGGTGATGCTGCGTGTCTCGGGCCAGCTTGCGCATCTGGGACTATTCCATATAGTCCCTCCAGCAGCCGTTTCACACGCTTACGCATGTGGGTAAGGTGGCCCAAGAGTTATTGGCAAGGGGAATCCAACGTGAGACGTTAGGAGGGAGCAAACCCCTAAGTCTCAGGCTAAGACCACTAGGCCAACCTCTTGGTGTTGTTTGTATCTAGATTTTGTATTGCTGTATTTACATTAGATTATATGTATCTCTTTTCTGGCCGTGCTTGATATGGAAAGGAAATATACTATAAGAATAATCTTCTGCTTAGTGAGGGTAGACTGGCTTGATTGGCTAAAAATGCAAATTCTGCAGAGACTCAGTTAGAACAGATGTGAATGCTTAAGTGGTGAAAACTGAAAATTATGGAGTGTGAACTTGGCAAGAATTGTGTTAAATTGGTCAATCAGATGCATCTGTGTGAATTGAGATGCACGGAAGGAGTTCCGTAATTAGGAAAAAAATGCTTGTGGTAATACAAATCCTTCGGTGATTTGTTCTTGTTTTAATCGCTTATTGTACTTGAACCAGCATTGTCAACCTTTGGGTGTGATGCAAAATGATCGCCAATCTGAGTGCTAAAACATTGACATTTGAATTAAGTTCATTTGACATTGTTTCATGTTGAGTGAGTGGCAGACTCTGAGAATATGGTGGTGGCAATGTTTCCATGGTGGTTGAGGGAAAGCAGGGAGAAAATAAAAGCCTAACATAATAAAGTAAGAAACAAGGAAACAAGAAAAAGTACAGTAGTAAATTACATACGAAAATAGCAAAGAGGGAAAATTGTTTGGTCATTGACATTTAAAGGCCAATGACTGGGCCACCAACGGTAACAGAAAAAAGGTTCAGACTTCAGAGTAGTCTTAAGACAAGAAATGAGTGAAGATCATCAATGCTAGAATCTGAAATTGCAACTAATTATCTACTATCCATGTTTGCCAATGCAGGTTGACTTGGTCACGGAAACTGATAAGGCATGTGAAGATCTAATATTCAATCATCTTAAGCAGTATTTCCCTAGCCATCAGGTTAACCATTTTGTCTTCTGGATAATTGCACGTGTTTGATGAAATTTTTGAGTCGGGGCTTAGTTTGGTAAGTTTGGGTAATTTCACGAACCAGTTTCTAATTATTTCTTGGAATTTTTGCTTGTCTCTTAGTTTATTGGCGAGGAAACCACTGCTGCTTGTGGCGTTACGGAGCTGACAGACGAACCCACGTGGATAGTTGATCCTCTTGATGGGACAACTAACTTTGTGCATGGGTAATTCAAAACACTTTAATGTCAATTGCGGAGACTTAATTGTTTGTGTTGTATTCACTCCAGTTCATTTTATCTCATTGTGCAGGTTCCCGTTTGTTTGTGTCTCCATCGGTCTAACAATAGGAAAAATCCCCACAATTGGTGTTGTTTACAACCCAATCATAGATGAGGTGAGAATTTTCATGCTACGAGTATGTATTACGTTTGGTACAACTATCGGAGGTATTGACCACACATACATGCGAAGGGATGTATTGCCTGTTTTGCTTAAGGCAATAGGAGTGACAAATACTTGCTTAACCTTTTAAAAGCCCCTCATTACTAACATGGAGATTTACCTTGGGTGAGCCAGTGGTGGAACTTAGGCGGTCACAAGGGCCATGACCCCCTGACTATTAGATTTTTCGTTTCTAAGCATAGCCCAAGCATGTCCTCAAAAAACAGGTCCTTGAAAGAAAAAGTCCAAGCATTTCCTAAAAAATCAGGTCCTTGAAATAAAATCCCAACTCTGCATGCTTCATAATTATGCTTTCCTTCCCAAGAAATAAAATCCTAGTCTGTCCAGGAGTATTTGTCAAGTTGATGGATATATTGCTTGGGTGGTCTCCTAGGTGTCACTCAGCAATGCGATCTGACCTACCCAGAGAAGAATAATGTCCACTACTTCTTGGCAAAGCTAAGATAGTGGGAGCATACATCAACATAGGGGTGGGCATCATGTCGTGTCATCTCGTGTTATTGTCAGATTGTTAGTTCCCTTGTTTGATGGCAATGGATGAGCTAAAAAGGAGGACCATTCCCTCGCCCACCCGGGATCAGTGCATTCCTCATTCCACTCTCTTGAATAGCCGTCTCTTATCCCATAGCCTTCCCTTAGCCCTTGCAGTCTCTTTCTCTTTACAAACACGAACCGTCGTCATGTTTAGCTTTTTGTGTTATCGTGTCGTGTCATATTCTTGTGTAGTGAGATTAGAAGAGAGAAATTCTATTATTCAGTATATTTGTTACAAGAGGCTGTCACATCATTATATAGGGAAAACATAGAAATCCTAAGTAAACCCTATTACATGAAAGGACAATACTACCCTTGCAACTAAACATTAATAACGTCATAACACCAATATTCTAACACTCCCCCTCAAACACATGATGCGAGCACGGATAGCATCGTGAGTTTGCCAAGATGAAAATGAGATGCTCTAACTGATATCTTCGACTGAAACAATCCAAAAAGCAAAGCCAAATCCATGCGGTAATGCAACTTCGATCCAATCCAAAATGAAGAATCACTAATTCTTCGGTACCCGAACAACTGCAGTGGAACAGCGAACGAAATTGCTAATGGAGAAATATGAGACAAGTTCCAACACTCCCCCTCTCGTGCGAACCCCAAATCGCACGAGGAGAGATAAACAAAGGATCCAACATGGATCACAACAAGACAAGGTGCCGGTGGCACAACAAATGGGGATTTAACGACCAAATAACGAGACAAAGACTTGCCCATAAATTCACCAAAAGCCGAGAAATATCCACAAGGGACCAAACTGTCACACTGCTACAAAAGCAGGGACCAAAACAAATACTGCAAAGTTCAGAGACCAAACTATAACGAAGCAACCATGAGGGACTGAAGTGTAAAACCCTATAAGACTGGATAAACGCGAGATCCTGCTAAAAAGCAACAAGACTTTTACGAATTCTAATTAATAAAAAGTTTTTAACAAACCCTAGACAAAAAATGAAAGTGAAAAACGAAATTCTGAAAGGAAAAAAAAATGAAAAAAGCTGTAACAGATTGGAGGAACTGAAACCAGATCGAGGAGAAGAGGGAAGAACAGGACGGTCGCCGAAGCTTGAGGTGTACGACTACTGTGTAGATTCTGTGGTTTGTTGCAGAATAGATGAGTGCCCGGCGGACGGCGGTGAGGCATAAGCCGCCCGCCGGAAAGCGAATATCCCACGGGCCTAGATCTTATGCTCTGATACCATGTAGTGAGATTAGAAGAGAGAAATTCTATTATTCAGTATATTTGTTACAAGAGGCTATCACATCATTATATAGGGAAAACATAGAAATCCTAAGTAAACCCTATTACATGAAAGGACAATACTACCCTTGCAACTAAACATTAATAACGTCATAACACCACTATTCTAACAGTTCCGTATCAGAAATAGCCGACCCTAACCCGCTAACTTCGTGTCCGGTTCGTGTGTCCTTCCATAAATTCTCACCCCGCGTCGTGTCGTATCATATTCATGTCGTGTCATCTCGTGTTTGTGCCAAAATTCTCTCAACCCCAACCCGACTTGTTTAGCTTTTCGTGTTATCGTGTTGTGTCATATTCGTGTTCCGTGTCAGAATTATCTGGCCCTAACCCGCTAACTTCGTGTCGGATTTGTGTTGTGTTCTCCTGTCGTGTCAGAAATTCCCACCCTTACATCAACATAGTGGGATTCAGTGTGTCTTTTTTGTCACCAAGTGTAACGACCTGTAACCTCAAGCAGCACAACGTAGAAATTAAATTTGTAACGACCTGTCCCACATCGTTACTACAACCAGCCACAAGCCGTTCATACATATAATTATGTGTGAAACCACCACCCCAGCCAACCCCCACTGTGGGAGCACCTCCAACTGTTCTGTTCCTATTTTTCTTTCCCACAAATCAAGAATAAGAATAGCTAATATCAGCCAGTTTTTCCTCCCTCCTCTGCCTTGTCCTTCTTTCTTTTCTTTATAATTTGTCTCATGCATATCTAGGAACTTGTGCATATGCCATGCATGCACACACCACAGATTGATGGCTCACACAACACCACACCACATCACCCCACGCCACACCCACGTGCAGCTCACCCAATACTTGGACACATAACCCTTACATGCATCCGCATAAAGTTAACTACTCCAAGCTTCTAATTAATTTCCGAAATGAAATTATTAGATGCTTAAGTATAGAAAGTTGGTTAAATTATGATACTGGATATTACACCAAGTGCGTCTTATATAGTGAATTTCAGCCATGTTTGGCACAACAGTCAGGATTTGATGAAGAACAGAAATAAGTTTGATGAGTGGTCGAGTGGAATAAAACTTTTTGGGTTTCCAATATGCAGCTTTTCACTGGAATCCATGGGAAAGGTGCTTTTTTGAACGGAAACCCCATTAAAGGTTATTTTTTTCTCCATCAATTAGTCTAGCTGTTTTTTGGGGGCCGGAAATAATGTATGGGTTTCTAACAAATTGCATCAAATCTTTGGGAGATTTTGCAGTGTCTTCTCAGACTGAACTGATTAAGTCCCTCCTTGCTACAGAGGTATGTGTGGAAACTGTTGTTGCAAATTACTGCAATTTGGTCCTCTTGTCAGGTTCTTGGACTCTTCTTACTATAATGCTGCAGTGACTAAGAGTCTAAGACCTGTTGAACTTTGGCACGTATGCAAGTAGCATGTCCATATTTTGTCTGTAATTCGACTTCTTGAAGAGCACGATGCATAAAAATGACTTGTAACAAGTGCTGGTGGTAGGGTTCTGGCTTATAGTTCTTCACTCCGTTTACCTGTTGCTCAAGTTACAAGGGTGCAGTATTTTCTGTATACAGGACATACTCTGTTGCGTTAAGTGATAAGTATTGCACTTCTATGTTCATGAGTAAAGGTGGACAGCTTGTGCACCGACATACATACTATTAAGAAGTCTTTTCTACTGAATAAAGAGCTTGTCAAAGTCGAAAATTTCTAGCTGAGGGGAGAAAGTGAACTTTGAGAATTATGAACATATAGCTCTCCTCGGTTGTATCGAGTTGAGGTCATATTATCTTCTTGGCTTCTTGCAATACACCTGAAACCAGCTTCCACAATCTTATAAACATAAATTTGCTTTGGGAAATTGTAGATAATAACACATGCTGCAAATTGTGAAATGTTCACCTTTTAGGGAAAGGCAATTGAGCTGCATCACTAGTATCACATATAATTAACTAATTAATTTTTATCTTCTGCAAGAGCAGGCTGGAACTAAACGTGACAAGTTAACGATGGATGCAACTACAAACAGAATCAATAGCTTACTTTTTAAGGTAAAACCTGAAGTTGGTGATTCAAGTTGCTGATTTTGATTAAATAGAAATTTTTGGCAAACAGAATTAATTTCTATGTGATCAGGTGAGATCTCTTCGAATGAGTGGCTCTTGTGCATTGAACTTATGTGGGATTGCATGCGGAAGACTTGACCTATTCTATGAAACTGGCTTTGGGGGCCCTTGGTATGGTTCTGTCTTTTGGATTAAATGAATCATAAAGCTACACAATATTAACAGGGTTGACTCCTTTTACAGGGACGTGGCAGGTGGGGCTGTGATTGTTAAAGAAGCTGGAGGTGTTCTGTTTGATCCGTAAGAAACATATTTGTTCATGAAATTTCCTTTTTAAAGTTTGTTTCTGCTCTTCGGAACTTACTCAAAAAGGTTTAGAACGGCCAGTTAATATATCTGATGACACAGACTGATTTTACTGTAATTCTAACAATCAAGTTGCATTCATTTCGTTGTCCAAGCACTTAAAAAGATAATTATTACAGTAGTTGATTGGTTGTTTCTCACATATTTCCTTTGATCTGGATAGTGGTAAATATCAAAGAAGCGAGATGCATTTAAGTACACAGTTAGCTTAAAGCAGTTTTCTAACTCGAAAATGCAATGTTTGTTTTGCATCAGATCTGGCAAGGAATTTGACATCACAGCTCAGCGAGTTGCAGCTTCAAATCCACTTCTTAAGGATGCATTTATCGAGGCATTGCTTCAATCCGAGTGAAAGTCTATGAAAACTGAAAGCCTCATATAGGAAAGGGTACAGACTCCATCAAAATGGTTTTCAGTGATAAGAGTTACTGAGAGGATTACTAGGCGATTCTAATGATTGTTCATTGGCATGGGGACTTAAACCAGTGCCAAATTATCTGTTAAAAACCCAATTGATCTGACAAATTCACAGCTAATAATAGCAATATAAGTTTGTGGTATTTTGAACCATTTTGAGTTTGATCTTACATTACACTTCCTGAAAGTTATCAAGTCTTTGCCTCCGAATTCCATTTCGTGTTTGAGCAGTGTTTTTCTTTCAGAGTACAGATTGCAGTTCCTATAATACGAAACAAGCTTTTGCTTTGCGCTCTCTCTCTCTCTCACACACACACACACATACACACACACTGAAGTTCACAAAATCGAAGAGAATAAACCTAAGTTTTGATATTGATACCCACTTACACTATCGAGGCAGAGCAACAAGCAGAATGAACTGTAAAGCATCCTTTGACAGTCTATATTTTCTCTGAAATAATGTTAGTCCAAACTCCATAGTTCTCAATATTCCAAATACCTTTACAGTTCATGTTAAGAAGTACTATATGTCAGAAACAAACACATGAAAATAGCATTCTGAAAAAGATACAAAAGAACGGAAATCATACGAATTAAAAAAAATAGGCATGATGTAAAACTAGGTTAATTTATTAAATCCAAGCCAAACAAATTTATGTTTTTAGCACAAAGAATGAGACTCCTCTACGAAGACACAACAAACAACTAGGACTTGAGCAAAATCTTTTACCATGCATCGGTATCAACAACAATAACGATTTCGAAACTATCATGATCTAGACTTTGTTTTCTGCACTTGTGGGAGATGCATTGACTTGTGCTCCATTGATCTTTCCATCTCTTGTCATCTTCTTCCAAACTTCTAAAATCAGCGAGGTAAGCATGATTGCACCGGAGATAGAACCATACCCGATCATCCATCCCTTTGCAGGCTTCAAAATGGTGAAGCCTACCCATATGTTGACCAAGCTCAAGAGAAGAACTAAGTAGCCGGTGAGATGGTGGAACCAATTCCAAATATGTCTGTGCTTGTGGTCCTTTGCAGGTCGCAGAAATAAAGCAGAAATCTGAACACAAAATAAAGCATTTTGTTAGAATGACATATACCAGTTACAGAGTAGCAAATTTGAATAGCACTGTGCATTAAGAGGATAAGAATGGCCTATGTTTTGATACCTGAAGTAGTCCGAGGGCAAAAAGTGCGCTCCCAATACCCATGTGGCAAGGATGATGATTTCCAGATGACATGCTGCCAAGAACAAGCCCAGTTGCGCCTCCCGACATGCCAAGAAAATAGCCAGAGAGCTGAAGAGATACATGAGTGTAAAACCAAAGAGGGTCTGCTCGTGGTCCGAGGGCCTTGAGATACCTTGCCGCCATGAATCCCAGAGGCATCATAATACCCCAACTGACAGCATTAAGAACTCCATGAGCCTGCAAAATTGATTCAAAATCACCATTAGAGAAATTCAAGCTACTTGTTTTTATGAAAAGAAACAGGTTTCTCCTATTAACAAAGTAAGATGTCCAAGATTATTCCATGCAGTAATCAAGTTATATTCTCTCACTATGTTTAAGCCCTCTGCTATAGTATTTCTCCATTCAACTTTTTTATTTTTCAAGAATTTAAAAGGAAAGATTAATCCTGGTTTTTAACTCATGTATGCATATATTGTAAGCCCCCTTAAGAGATCAAAATAAAAGCTGTGATGATAATGTGTAAAAGCCTTAATCTTGGATGGGCTTTAATAACTTACTATCTTCAGTTTGGTTTTTGAATTGCCTCCATGAGACCCGAAGGCTTGTCCTGAGGAGAGATTCAGATTTCCCATGGATTGGAGATGGTTTCCGGATACACCATGCATTCCAAGATTATCACCCGAGACTGGTCCGTCTTGCCAAACATGATCAACGCTCGTAGTGTTTTCGGGAAGCTCAATTGTTGCGAATATAACCATCTCGTTGTCCATAAACATGGCTGACAAATCTGAGACAGCAAAAGTTAGATTCCCCTCTCGTAGCCGGGTACCGTAGCTATCGACTGGTGACGTGAAGACTGCAACGGTTCCATCTGGCTTTGGGTATGCTATAATGGCTTGAGTTCCAATCATGCCTTTCGAGGTGGGATTGATTCCCCATGCAACCCACGACGATGAACTGACTTGGCTGTGGCGGTAAGCGATGTGGAGAGTGGATGAGGAAGGGGTGTAAGTCCAGTGGAGGAACGAATCAAGATTGGGAAGATCAGTGCACGAGGCGAAGACTTGGTTATTAGGGAACACGGAGTCGGAACACGATGAACCACCGGCAACCGAAAGAGCGATGGACGGAGCCGAAAAGAAACTGATGAGGAGACAAAGCAGAAACACCAGTTTCTGTGTTGGCATTGACGTTCACCTTGCGATCGAAGAACAGAAGAGAATATGAGGTGAAAAGGGTACGGCGGAAGTAGGGAGAAGAAGCAGAGAGCGTGAGTTTTGTGAATGACGGTGAAAAATCAGGGCATGGTGGTGTTGTTTATATAGGTTATGCTAAGTCTTGGTTAGCAAGGAATTTAACTGTGCGTCCAAAACCTGATGGGATTAGAACTCTCTGCTTAATTCCTACTTGCTTTGCTTTCTAACAAAGTTTCTGAATCGACTTGTTGATTACTCACCCGATAATGATGCTTCTCTCAAGTTTAAAAATTGAAGTTTTTTTTTTTTTTTTTTCCTGATAAGTTTGAAAAATTAAAGTTTACTACGGCAAGGTTGGTGAGTTACTTTGGGCCGATCCCGGTCCGGCCTTGATGACCGGGACCGTTAATTTTTTTTTTTTGTGCCAATTTTATATACATGGTTGTCGGGGTGTTAGTAGATTAGTAAACCAGGACAGTTTATCGGATATCATTAACTATATGAATGGATGAAATTTAGTTTCACAATGTGGACGGTTTACTTAGAGAATTTTACTTGTCAACTAGACAGGTCATCCGGTAGTCATGAGACTACTTATATAGTTTACTCCTTTTTAATAACAAATCTATCACGGAATCATTGTCTGATTTTTATAGTATTGACGAACAATGCTGCTTTCGGTCCAAGCGATGCCCACCCGTAGCATACATCAACATAGTGCTCACTAGCTAGGCAGACTTGTTGGGCCATTCGACGAAAGGCCGGGGTTATTAATATCAAATGCGTTCATATTGCCATTTAGTGACCCCAGCCATGGACAAGACTTCAGGATTACATATGTGGAATTGAACACTAGGACAGAGTCAGCGAGACATAGGGAGTCAAAAGCCCAGCTCATCCAAAGTTTCGCAAATACCCCATATGATCGAGAAAAGAGTTTCACCAGGTTTCATTCAATTTGTTGAGAAACATTGGAACTCTTTTGTCAAAAACAAGAAGCTAAGCATCAAGTCTACAAGTCAATCTATAATGTTAATAGTTTATATGGTTCATTCTCTTTTCTCTTGAGCCTCTAAGTGTGACGAGTCACTGCTCCACCCGCTCGGGGTAGACAAGCCTTGACTGCGCATTTGGGCAAGTATTGATGAAAAAGTTGACAAAAGAAAAACTTCTCCCATTGCATCATCATTAACCGGTGTAGGATCAGACCTAGGATTCAAGTCACATGGACCTTCCCTCTCATCTTATATATGGTGAGGCAAGGAGTAGAACATAATCTGTTCATGTGTGAAGGTGGACAGCTTGTGCCCTTAGAGTCTTAGAGACTTTAAGAAATCTTTGCCGACTGAATAGAAGAGCTTGTTACAGTTGGAAATTTCTAGGTGAGGGACCGGAGAAAGTGAAAACTTTGAGAAATATGTACATAATAACACAGCTTGCTTTCTGAAAACCATCTTCACAATCTTGTAAGCATATATATGCTTTCTGAGATCACACAAAATAACACAGGTTGCTATTGTCAAATGTTTGCCTTACAGGGAAATGCAAGTGGATTGCATATAATGAACTAATTAAGTTTTACCTGACTGCAAGAGCAGGCTGGAACTATGCGTGACAAGATAACGGCAGATGCAACTACAAAGAGATTCATTAGCAATTTTGAATAGCATTGTGCATTAAGAGCATAAGAATGGCCTATGTTGTGATACCTGTAGTAGTCCGAGGGAAAAAAGTGTGATCCCAATACCCATGTGGCAAAGATGATGATTTCCAGATGACATGCTGCCAAGAACAAACTCAGTTGCGCCTCCCGCCATGCCAAGAAAATTTCCAGAGAGCTGAAGAGATACGTGAGTGTAAAACCAAAGAGGGTCTGCTCGTGGTCCGAGGGCCTTGAGATACCTTGCTGCCATAAATCCCAAAGGCATCATAATACCCCAACTAACAGCATTTAGAACTCCATGTGCCTACAAAATTGATTCAAAATCACCATTAGAGAAATTCAAGCTACTTGTTTTTATGAAAAGAAACAGGCTGCTCCTACAGATGGCCAAGATTATTCCATGCAGTAATCAAGTCATATTCTCTCACTATGTTTAGGCCCTGTGCAATTTTGGAAGGGCTTAATAACTTACTATCTTCAGTTTGGTTTTTGAATTGCATCCGTGAGACCCGAAGGCTTGTCCTGATGAGAGATTCAGATTTACCATGGATTGGAGATGGTTTCCAGATCACCATGCATTCCAAGATTATCACCCGAAACTGGTCCGTCTTGCCAAACATGATTAACGCTCATAGTGTTTTCGGGAAGCTCAATGGTTGCGAATATAACCATCTCGTTGTCCAAAAACATGGCTGACAAATTTGAGACAGGGAAAGTCAGAGTCCCCTCTTGTAGCCGGGTACCGTAGCTATCGACTGGCGATGTGAATGGATGAAATTTAGTATCACAATATGGTCGACGGTTTACTTTGAGAATTATACTTGTCTCCTAGACAGGCCATCCGGTAGTCATGAGACTACTTATATTTGATTAGTCCTTTTCTTTTCTTTTCTTTTTAAAATGGGTGGCCATATCAAAGAGCTCTACAAGTGAACGATTTGTATCACGAAATTGAGCTTAGAGTAAAACTAGGGTAGACCTAATAAATTGGACTTTAGCATATAATATACTTCTTTCTAATAACAAATCTATCACAGGCCGCTTTGTCATTGTCTGATTTTATAGTATTGACAAACAATGCTGCTTTCGGTGCAAGAGATGCTCGCCCGTAGGGCCCTGCTTGCTTCCCGCCTGAAAAAGTGCTCACTAGCTAGGCAGACTAGTTGGGCCCTGATGGACGAAAGGCCCGGGTTATTAATATTAAATAGGTTTATAGTGCCATTTATTGACCCCAGCACTGGATGAGACTTCAGGAGTACATCTGTGGAATTGAACACTAGGACAGAGTCACTGAGACAAAGGGAGTCAAAAGCCCAGCTCATCCAAAGTCTCGCGAATACCCCATATGATCGAGAAAAGAGTTTCACCAGGTTTCATTCAATTTGTTGAGGAACGCCAGAACTCTTTTGTCAAAAACAAGAAGCATCAAGTCCACAAGTCAATCTGTAATGTTAATAGTTTCTTCTGGTTCATTCTCTTTTCTCTAGAGCCTCAAAGTGTGACGGGTCACTGCTCCACCTGCTCGGGGTAGACGAGTCTTGACTGGGCATTTGGGCAAGTATTGATGAAACAATGACAAAAGAAAAACTTCTCCCATTGCATCATCATTAGCTGGTGTAGGATTGGACCTCGTGGTCGATGAATTTTTCTTTTAGCTTTCAGGAAGAGTATTTAGAAATTTAGTGTCAAAAAATATAAAAATATGAATCAAAGTTGAAAAAAAATCCAGAAATGGCAAAAAAAACAAAAGACTTTAAGACAAATAGGCTCTAAATAAAATAAAAAACAAACAAACAAACAACGTATCTCTTGGGTTTTTTGTAATCAAATACTCCAAATAACTCAAAATGAATTTGGCTCTTACCAGGTTCACCTCAAACAAGCAGTGGAAATTTCCTAAATATACGTGTCCGGTCATCAATAAGCAGTATGTTTGTTCACACAGACTTTCCCACACAGATTGCGCACAGATCCGTACGTGGGGCCTACTACTGATCTCATACAAATAATCCGAGTCGTTCATTAAATGAAAAATATTTTTCAAAGACTCCTGCTGAAAATCAGTTCAATCCGATACCTATAGGTCCTCGATTCAATCATCTAACTTTTCATTATCCTAAAATCCGAATAAAAAGTTAGATGATTAAAATCGAGCACATATAAGTATCGGAAGTATCGGATTGAGCTGATTTTTGGCAGGGGCTCTTGAAAAAATATTTGACATTTAATGAACCGCTCGGATCGTTAGTGTGGGACCCATAGTGGACCCTATAATAAATATGTGCACAAAATCTGGGCATGTTTGCTGTGTGTAGCATTACTGATCGATAAGTGAAAGGGCCGTAAACTTCAAAAGGGATTTAAAAAAAAAAAAAACTGATTTGGGACATAAACACCGATAAGAAACAAAGCAATGGGAAATGATATTCACTTTTGCTTAATCTTCTTGACTGGAAGAGAGAAAATATCTCAAGGTCTACTGAAACCCGCGGAGAGGAGAGGGATATATCCGTGCATCACCCCAAGTCTTGAATGCAAAATTGACCCTCACCCACCCCGTGTATTATTTTCCACATCCTTCTATGTTTTCACATCTACTAGCAGGGTTCATCCCAATGTCGTTAATCCTGTATGGTACCGACTTGAATTTGGTCATAAAATGGTACACATATTTTGGTGTTTTGTACCGGACAAGATACCGGCCTATACCTATTGATACCGGGCGTACTAGTTTGTATCAGCCTGTACCGGGCTTGTACCGGGATCTTGGCCGGTACAAATACTAGCATTTTTTTTCTTTGATAAAAAGGCATGAATTTTAAGGTATTTTAACAAAATTTGAAGCCCATTTTATATTAATCATGTTAATTTGTTATTAGACCTAGTATTAAGGTGAGTCAAAATGTCAGAATTAATTTATTTCTCTATCTTAAATTTCTAAATTATACATAAGTATATTAAAAATATCTAAAAATATATATTACAATAAATCCAAAACGATACCGAAATATAAATATTGGTACTAATACGTACCATTCCAATAAAAAGAACGTTACGCTATCAGTCCACTGGACCTTAACTATCAATCCATGGAGACCATTAAGGTCCAGTGGAGACAGTCCCACAAGACTTTTCATCATAGACAAATATGTCAATATACTCCATATATATGGCTTTAAAAGACATGATCCACCCAAGAGAGCCTGGCAACCACTCGCACAAGGTGTGGACAATATATGGATACCAAGAACTTGAAAGGATAATTTTTGAATTTCCTAGTGCATGAAATGACTACAATTAATTTCCCAAAGCAAATTAACCAACTCACTTGGCCCCTTTACTTTATGCTCTTTCTCTTTTGGATCGGATTCCACCCTTGGTACGGTGAGGCTTTTCCCGGATTTCCTCTTGCTCTTAAAGTGGCACAGCTCCCAACATTTGTCTCCAATCCTATCTCCCACTTTGTGACTTTTTGATTGATTGAAGTTAGATTTTTAGGATGGATCATTCGCCTGGTAAGAAAAGTCTAAAAAGTAAATTATGACAAAAAGTAAAAAGAATATACACTAAAGAAGAGAGTAAATACCAAATAAAGGATATATCTTTATGTAGTGTCGTTTTATAAAATAAAAATATTAAACTACGGTCAGTATTTTTATATTTTTCTTTTGATAACTCTCTTTGAGTTGAATGATTAATTCAAAAATTAGGGAAAATAAAAATATCAAAACAAAAATTTAGGAACAATGGACATGTATTTCTATGTGCGTGTTGTGTGTTCATACCTTGAAGGTGGTCGGTCCCCTTCAATAAAACGAAATCAGTCTTTGTAGTGAAATATGGACCACTTTGTGAGATGATAAGAGGTTCAAACTAACTTAAATACTCGGCATGATGGTTAGTTTCTCGTGGTTAATTAATTTTTCTTTTAGCTTCTAGGGAAAGTTATTGGAAATGAAGTGTCGAAAAAATATGAAAATATGAATCAAAGTTGAATTTTTCAGAATTTGCAAAAACAAGCAGAGACTGTCCATTTAATATAAGACATAGGCTAAAATCAAGGCTCTGTTTGTTTCGATGTAAAATATTTTTTCAGAAAACAAACTTCAAACTTTTATTTTTCGGTGTTTGGTTGGCACTTGAAATATTTTTAGAAATCAACAAAATAGTGTAGAGGGAGAGAGGGTGGCATAAATGGTGGAAGATCTGAGAATATTGGAATTCAATGTGGGTCAGGACTGACGATCGTGATAACTGAGCAGTGAGAATTGCAGTAGAAGGCAGCGGGTTCATTTCGGAAATAACTTACGGAAGATTTAAGGGTAAGTCATTTTTATTCAATTGATGGAAAATGTTTTACATGCATGTAAAATGTTTTCATAATTTTTTACACAACCAAATACCGGAAAATAGATAAAATATTTTACCGAAAACTATTTTACGCCCAAACAAACGGAGCCTAAATAAAAAACAAACAAACAACGTGTCTATTGGGTTATTTCTAATCAAATACTCCAAATTACTTGAAATGAACCCGGAGGAGAAAGAGAGATATCGGTGCATCACCCCAATTAGTCTCTCTTCTTCTTTTTTTTAACACAAAAGGGTAAGAGAGTAATTCCACTTACCACTTCCACTAGGCAATTGCTGACCTCAAAGTCATGAATGCAAAATTGACCTCTCACTCATCCCGTGTATTTTTTTCCCCACATCCTGCTCTCTTTTCACATCTACTAGGGGGCGTCCATCCGTCTCAATTTCCTATTTTCAGCATAGACAGTCCCATAACACTTGGACAATATTCCATATAGCTATCCAGTTCAGGGCTCACTTGAACAAACTAAGAACATACTGGTTTTCCCTCACCATCCCCTTTCTTTTCAAATCCAAAGTTACTCCGTAAACCACACAAAAAAAAATAAAATATGGCAGAGGCTGTGTTCGAACTTCTATCCATCTTCACACCCAATCTCCGAGAAGAGTTGAACTTGTTGAGCGGAGTACGGGAAGACATCGAATACATAAAAGGCGAATTTGAGCGCATGACACACTTCCTCAGAGTTGCTGATGCTATAGAAGATAGAGACCCGCAAATCAAAGTATGGGTGAAGCAAGTTCGAGAAGCTGCATATGACACTGCTGATGCTCTTGACATGTACATGCTTCGCCTCAGACATCATCATAGCACCGGATTCCGCGAGTTTGTACGTAAGGTTTCTTTCTTTATTAAGACTTTAAAAGCTCGCAACCAAATTGCTTCTAAAGTAAAAGGAATCAAGTTCAGAATTAACAATATTTCTGAGGGACATCAGCGATATAGTGACATATATGACAAAATAGAGCAAGGTTCAAGCTCTACTCCTTTAGACATCGCACAGTATGATTATCGTGGTGATGCCCTTCTACTCCAAGAAGCTGATCTTGTGGGCATTGAAAAACCCAAATCACACTTGATTCAGTGGCTAGTGGATGAGGATCCTCGACTCAAGGTGCTTTCTGTAGCAGGAATGGGCGGATTGGGCAAAACCACCCTTACAAAAAAGGTCTACGACGACACAACAGTGAAGAGGCACTTCCAGAACCATGCTTGGATCACCGTGTCAGAATCATTCAAGGTCGAAGAGCTTTTAAAAGACATGATTCGAGCTCTCTATGAAGATGTCAGGCAACCACTCCCACGAAGAGTGGACAGTATAGATGCAAACAGCTTGAAAGGTATAATTAATGCCTTTTTGCAGCAAAAGAGGTATGTGCTTGTTTTTGATGATATATGGGGTATTGATGCCTGGCAAATTTTAAGAATCGTACTTCCTGAATGCAATTGCGGCAGTCGAGTAATTTTGACAACAAGAAATCGAGATATAGCATCTTTTGCTAGCGAAGAATATCATGGCATGGTGTATAATCTCAAACCCTTGCCTCCCAAAAAGTCATGGGCCTTGTTTTGCTCAAAGACATTCAGGAAGAATTCTTGTCCTTCATATTTGAAAGATCTTTCAATAGCCATCTTGAAAAAATGTGAGGGGTTACCACTTGCAATAGTGGCAATTGGTGGTCTTTTATCAACAAAAGAGAAGACTGTGGATGAGTGGGAGAGGATTTACCGTGGCCTTGGTGCGGAACTAGAAGGAAATGACAAACTCAAGAGCATGAAAAAGATATTGTGCCTCAGTTACTTCGATTTGCCTTACTATCTTAAGCTATGTTTTCTATACTTGAGTATTTTTCCAGAAGATTGTCTGATTGATCACTGGAGATTAATTCTGTTGTGGGTGGCGGAAGGATTTATAGAAGTGAAAGAAGGAATGACAAGAGAAGAAGTTGCTGAGGGCTACCTCAATGAGCTAATGAACAGAAGTTTAGTTCAAGTTACAGAAGTCAGGGGCGATGGAAGGTTCAAAGCTTATCGGATCCATGACCTTTGGCGTGAACTGATAATTGCGAAGTCGAGAGAACAAAACATTGTCACAATAGCAATTGAAAGAGGCAGAGCGTGGCCTGAGAAATTGCGACGCCTCTCAGTCCACCATAATTTGGAAGATATTCAGCAAAGTATCTGTTTCACCCGCCTTCGTTCTTTACTCGTGTTCAGCCCAACAGATTCGCTATCCATGTTATCAAAGGTTGCATCCTTAGGCAAGGGTGCAAGGCTACTAACGGTGTTAGACTTGACAGGAGCACAATTGGAAACATTCCCGCATGAAGTTGTGAGCCTTCTTAATCTTACTTATCTGAGTTTGAGGGCGACCAATGTAAAAATGATCCCGAAATCGATCGGAAAGCTCAAGAAGCTAGAAACATTGGATCTGAAACAAACGAATGTCACCGAGTTGCCTGATGAGATCTTGAAGCTCCAACATCTTCGCCATCTCTTGTTGTATCGCTACAACGAAAACCAATGTTATTTTCCTTTTCACGGTACAATTGGCTTCAAAGCCCCGGTGGGAATAGGAAATTTGTTTTACTTGCAGAAACTATGTGCTATTGAAGTAAACGAAGGGAATAATAGTGGCATTGTGCTAAGAGAGGTAGGGAAGCTAACTCAATTGAGGAGATTGTTCATTTTAAGGCTACAGAAGGAAGATGGGACTGTGCTATGTTCATCCCCTGAGAAGCTAAACAACCTTCTCTCATTGGCTATTGCGGCAAAAGAAGAAGATGAGAACATTGATTTAGATTCTTTGTCTTTGCCACCTCAACTTCTTCGAACACTCTATCTGACAGGACGTTTGGAGAAGATACCGCACTGGATACCATCTCTTCACAACCTGAAAAGTGTATGCTTAAGGTGGAGTAAGTTAAAAGATGATCCACTGCAATCCCTTCAAAATTTGCCCAATTTGATTCACCTTGGACTTCGTACCGCATATGAAGGAGATGGATTGTTTTTCAAGGCCGGTGGGTTTCAAAAGCTTAAACACTTGTGGTTGGTTAGCTTTGTAGGGTTGAAATGGGTGAGAGTGGAGTCTAGCTCGATGCCTCTTCTTGAAGAGCTATATCTCCAAGACTGTAAATTGATGATGGAGTTGCCCTCGGGTGTTGAACATTTGGCCAACCTTAGACATCTTGACTTGAGTGATATGTCTGAAACATTAATTTCGAGGTTGAATAGAGACTTACAAGGTGGGGACTATTGGAAAATTGCACACGTCCCTAAGGTTTGGGTTGGGAACTCCAAATCTGGTGATTGGATTGGTGGTTATCTATAATATCTCCACCATTGATGTGCCCCTTTTTCCTCATATTTTTTTGGTGTTTGTGAGAGCTTGAAATCTTGTTTGTGTAATCATGTTGTGAATGTATATATTTCTTTTACGTGCTTTTTTGTCTTGAATTAATTACTTTATCGAGAACCTTATATTTGATGTAATCAGCTTGACAGATTTAGAACTTTAAAGCATGCCTTCAAGTAATCGGTTTGCAATAATCTTCATTTAGATTAGGTGAAGTTCAACACATCTCTTGAGCCCTTGGTGCTGACTTAAAATATTTGATATGTTAATTTCCCTTCGTATTGTTATGATCACTGTCGAACCGCTTTTCACTGTCTCTCCTAAAACCAATTGGTGTTAGGAAGAATTTCAATTTCAGTCTTTTATAGCATTCGACATCACATCCGCGAGTATATTTTTAGAGCAGTTGCAGGGAATGACATTATGTAACCAAATCCAATGGGGCACTGCGAGCCCAACAATCACGCCCTCACGATGACGCTCCCGCGACTCGAATCTATGACTTTTTGGCTTTGATACCATTTGTCGGACTGTTTTTCACTATCTCTCCTAAAACCAATTGGTGTATGAAAGGTTTCAATCAAGTCTTTTATGCATTTGACATTGCACCTGCAAGTGTGCTTTTAGAGCGGTTGCAATGAGTGATATTGTGTAATCAAATCCATGGGGCACTCTGGGCCCAACAATTACTATGACCATTATTTTTTTCCACTTTACCAGGCATGCAAAAAGCATTTTATTTTTCGTGTAAAACTTTTTTCAGTAATTTTTACTTTTCGTTAACCTTTTGTTTAGTTTTTCGTCATAATTTTTGGGGTTAATCATTCAACTCGATCGACAAGATAAACTAGAAAAGTTTAAAAATGTGGACCAATATTTGAAAAAATTTAATATAATTTGATTCTTTAGACAAAAAAAAAACAGACGAACTAAACCCAAAAACAAAAAACATAATAAAGTTAAGAAAAATGGTTAATAAAGTGTAATTAAGATTGTTTTTACGACAATCAGGCCATTATCACGTCCAAGTACCATAACATGACCCCAGTTCATCAGCAGAACAAATTCAGACCCTTCTCGCTCCCATCACTTCGGCTTACCCCCCAAAATAACTGTTCTCGTCTTCAGCTTAATGAGAAAAGGAGAGAGAGTATTCACTCTCCCATGGTATTGCTTCTCCCTCCAGCAGAAGTGAGTGGAGTGATTTTTCAGTGCTCTATAGAGCAACAAGTAGCGGAGCGGTGGTGCTCCAAGGTCCTTCTCTATAACACATAAGTGTGGATTCCAACTGAAAGCGTGTGGCTCCCATGGCAATCTGTGGTGAAAATGAAAATTCGTGAACACGACGTAACAATGCTCCAGGACCATGATTATTCAAGTGTAGATATATACTAGATGGTGCATGTGTGTTAGGCAGAGCCCACAACTATTGTGAGAGAGAAGAAATGCCTTGGGGTACTGAAAATTTTCCAAGGAGATAGAGAAATGAAATGACTTTCATTTTCCGAAAGCAAATAAACCCACTCACAAGTCACAACTCAACTAGATGTACTTCTTTGCGCGTGCTGTGTGTTCACACACCTTGAAATTAATACTAGGACCAATAATTGGTCTGGTAGAGATAGTACGGACTAACTTAGATGTCATTTCGCTTTCTTTTCCAACCTTCTTTAAAAAAAAAGAAGGTAATTTCAAGCTCAAATATAATGAAAATGAAAAATAATTTTTTAATTTTTTTTTGCACCGTTTAAAAGATCTCAATTGCATCGTTTAAAAGATCTCAATGAGATCTATCAAATAAGATCTATATTTGTAAGAAAATTATTTGCGTAAATACATGATTTTTGAGCTTGAAATTACCTTCCTTTTCTAAAACTTCATTTTTACAAAAACTGGAATGGCTCCTAACTAGTACTCCCTCCGTCCCCTTTTAAGTGTTCTGCTTCGTAACTCCAACTTATTAAAGAGACATTATCATTACATATTTCACATCAACTTTTCTCTCCACTTCCCCTACTTACCCTCATTACACTTTTACTCACTAACTTTTTAAAATAGAATATACTTTTAGGGGCAAAATGGAAAATGCACTAACTTTTACCCACTAACTTTACAAAATGGACACTTATTAAGGGACAGCCCAAAATGGAATATTGAACTCTAAAAAAGGGACGGAGGGAGTATTTGATTTCGCTAGTGAGTTATTCTCGTGGGTAGTGAATTTCTTTTAGCTTTTAGTTAACAGATTTTATGATTTAATATTAAAAAAAATATGAAAAAACATGGATCAAAGTTGAAAAAATTAAGACACAACAAAAGATACGAAACCACAAACTGTGACTCATGGGTAATTTCAAATCAACTAGTAAAGATGCACGTGCTTCGCACGTGTATAGTACCTTCAACTTAATGTGAATGCAACAGTAGTAATACTTTAACGGTCCCGCTAATAGGTGCCCTTGGAGCATAAGTTTGGGGCACTAGTTTACGGTTTCTTAAATGCTCTAGGTGCAATAAATATTCTTAATCCATAAATTGTGTTTATGGGTACTCACAAAACATTATTTTTCATCACTATTTTCTAAACTACCCATAAATATTTGTAATACCATTTTTTTAATAACAATACTACCCTCATTTCCTTTTAGTAAAAATTAGGTAGGTGAAAGGTTTTCAGTGCAAATAAAAAAATTACGTACAATATAAAAGAATCCTTTTTTTTTTTTGGTCAGCTACAAGGAGAGGAAAATACTTTTCGATTTGGTGATATACTGATATGAGAAAGATGCTCAATCAGTTGGGTCAACTTCATCAAAACAATGATTAAAAAAACTAACCTTCTCCGGACACGTAGTAATTCAAACCACCGTTTAATGGTTTTGAACAAGCCAAGAAGTCGTAAAATCATTTTTTCACAAATTTACAAGAAGACTTCTTCCGTAATTTGATACGCATATGGGCTTGACATCCACATTTCAATGATAGTCAGTTACGTTGTTCTTTGGAAGGGTCCATAATTTTCGAAGGCGTCTTTCCTTTACGGTGGCAAAAAAAGTCTCGCCTTTTAACTTCTCCATTTTTTGTGATGAATCGGCCTTTTCGGATGGCAAAACCATTTCTATTGGCATAATTTTTATAAAAAACGAAAGCGTCCTCTTCGCTGAGAAAACATTGTCCGCGAAAAGGTTGAAAGTCATTTTCCACTAAATTGTTCATCTCTTCAATACTTCCACCGGATTCTATATTTTCATCTTCCTGAGGAATTTCATTCAAGTCAAAAGTATTTCTTCTTTTTATTTGGTTTAACTCACAGTCCAAACATTCATCGTCTATTATCCTACAAATTAAAATATCAATATTTGGTGAAAATAGCAACACACAAAAAAAAAAAAAACCTCTTTATCCAGTCAAATAATATAAAATTCTTTCCAAATAACTAAAAAAAAGATATGAAAATGAACATAAGTAAAAGTTCATACCTTTGTAATGTCCTTAGGAAAAGAAATGTAACGAGCTTGAGAACACAATTTGTAACAACTTGACCTTGAGAACACGGTAATTTTTTTTTGTTTGAAACCGCCGCTCCTAGGCCCACCCACGGCGGCGGGGTAACACCCGGTTTGACACCAAAGGGAGGAACTAAAGATTGCTCCAATTACCTGCTGTTATAGAAAGAAACTGGCACCAATTATCCTTCCGAATAACTTTCATATGAAGAGTCATTTGTTGAACTAAAGCTTTTGTTTGACTTCTTTTAATGGAGTAGTTTATATTTTCAATGTCATTATTAGTAGATGTTGGAATGGGTATTAAAAAATATAATTAAAGCATTTAAAGTGCTTCAAACTAGTGCCCCAAACTTGTGCCTCAGGGGCACCTTGTAGCATTTGCCATACTTTAAATCGAAAGGCTACCCATATTGCATAATATTTCTCTGTGCTTGTTCAAATTCCTTGAATGTATAACCAATCGGTGACATCCTCCGCATGGTATGAGCAAAATGGCAATTCAAGAACAAATGGGGGAAAGTTACACTGGATTTGTTGTGCCTTTCACACTCATTACTACACATTGGGCACAACAAATCATGTGTAACTTTTCTACTAAACAATTCTCCTTAATCGCTATTGTCACATTGATACACTTAAACACAAAAATGTTTCAATTTATTTGGTATCCGAAGAGACAAAACTTTATTCCATACCTTTTTGTCGCCATTCCGCATACTGGATTCCCTTTGCCCCCTACGCCTTCTGCTACCTCATTTTCGAATCGCAAGAGCCAGTTCGTACCCCGAACTGACTGTATAAATCCCATTTGTCGTGTGGTGCCACACGCATCAATCTTCAACATCAGAACACGGTAGTGGAATAGCCTGCACCACCCTTGCGTCATCTGCCTGCAAAACGTACTGATTGCACCACCTCGACTTTCCACTGGCACATTACCGGATCAATCAAGTCTCTGACCTGCATCTCCCTTCCCTCCGTTGATACCCCCAGCGGTTTATATCTCCCTTTCTCTGGAATCCATAGATCAGCAGTCACTCGTACTCTCCTGTCGTAACCCACTCTCCACCGCACTCCGCCAAGTCCATGTTGTGCTAAAGGATCAAACCAAAACACACAAAGAAACACACACCCAATTGAACACTGAGACAACGGATTTACGTGGTTCGGCAAATCGCCTACTCCACGGACAGCTGATTTGTATTTGGAGGATTTACAAACTCTTACCCAATCCCAGTGTATACCCACCCAAACTCACAAACTCTCAGATCTCTATGTTACTTTACAATAGCAAACTACTAGGGTATATATAGGGAGGAGAAAACCCATGTTCACAGCCACGCCAGAGAAGAGAATTCCCATTGAGACTCTTCCTTATTAATGCAGCTTTATCCCAGAGCTTCCTTTTGTCAAACATAGCTGCTGGAGGGGATTTTGAGCCAATCCTCTGAAGATCTTCTTTGACCAAAATCCTCCCTCTTGTGAAAAATGTGAGAAAACTCCAATCTTCAACAATCCAGGACAAAGTGGCGCCCAGGTTTGCTTCCAAGAACGAAGAGTGCAGAAAATATTGAGATTTCAGCTATCTGTGAATTCATTTCACCCAGACCCATGAAACAAAACTTACCTACTTCGACACCATTGTTAGAATTCATTGAACGCACCATGAACTCCATCCTCCATGGCGGCACTGAGCCAACTGACTCTTTTTGACATGAACAAAACTTCCAATCTTAGCCAACTCTAGAAATTCGGATGGGTAATTAAGCAATTGTCGCTACGCATTGAGAGTTAGGTGCCTATAATGGTGGTTTGGAACTCGAAGTCTGGTGGCGAAGCGGAGTCTTTAATAATCAATAGATTGGAAGGGTTGTGTTTTTTTGGTGGGTTTGGAGTCTTTAATAATCAGTACATTAGAAGGGTTGTGTCTTTTCGGTTTAGGATAGGAAGGTTGCCTTCAATAGTCGTAGAATTGCCTTCAATAGTCGTGTATACTCCGAACTGGTGTGAATAAACTTGGGCCAGGTGTGTTAATAATTAGGCTTAGTAGGGACATTTTCGGAGCTTTAAAAAATAGAAAACACCTTCGTACATTTAAAAGAAGTAGTATAGATGGTATGTCTTGCTATTCAAAAAAATGTCTTGGTTAGCAAGGAATTAACTGTGCGTCCAAATCCTGATGGGATAAGAACTCTGCTTAATTCCTACTTTCTTTGCTTTCTAACAAAGTTTCTGAACCTCCTCTAAATTTATGGGGTTAGTTAATTGACTTGTTGATTACTCACCTGAGATAATGATGCTTCTCTAAAGTTTAAAAATTAATTTTTTTTCTTGATAAGTTTGAAAAATTAAAGTTTACTACGGCAAGATTGGTGAGTTTTGGGCCGATCCTGGATTTGGAGATCGCTAAAAAGATCATTTTACATTTTTTTGTTTTTGAGTTTATCGGATATCATTAGCTATGTGAACGGATGAAATTTAGTTTCACAATATGGACGGTTTACTTGGAGAATTATACTTGTCACCTAGACAGGTCATCCGGTAGTCATGAGACTACTTATATTTGATTAGTCTTTTTTCTTTTCTTTTCTTTTCATTTTAAAATGGGTGACCATATCAAAGAGCTCTACAAGTGAACGATTTTTATCATGATATTGAGCTTAGAGTGAAACTAGGGTATTTATAGACGATGGGTCTGTCTTCAACTTGTATTCTCCACGTTTTCTTTTAGCGTCCAAGTCTCCATTCAAATTTGATTCAAAATGCCCTCCATTCCCTCCAAAAATGGTTGCAAAGGCCTTCGAACTACTGCTTGACTTGGTCTTCTCAGAAAACTTTTCTCCTTCCATGTTTGTTGATGTAGATCGTGGCTAACTTCTGGATAATGGGTTCCTACTTTTGTGCAACATGAATTAGTGCTTCAAAATAATTTACCTAGATGATTCACAGTAAGCATAATTGATTTCCCATATGAAACAGGTCTCTAATGACACCGTTCAATGGTTTTAAGAGTTAATCAAAGGTTATGCTTAATTATCATCTTAATACCTATCATTCGATGACCAAACGTGGTTGTTTTCAATATAAACGATACCGTATAGTACTAAAAATAACATCGTAATTAAAACCTTCGATTCTCTGTATCTTAGGTCTAATTACAACGTGTTTTGATTGAATCATGCACCGTTTAGTGCCACGTGAAATTTTCTTATTGGGTGGTATATTTTAGGATGTAAACACTAGTGTAGGATTAGATCCCAGATTCAAGTCAAATGGACCTTCCCTCTCATGTCTCATCTTATGGCGAGGCAAGGAATACAATCATATAGAAATTAAATAATCTGTTATGGTCAGTGATAAGTATTGCACTTTCATGTTCATGTGTGAAGGTGGACAGCCTGTGCACTTACACACTTTAAGAAATCTTTGCAGACTGATTAATTAATATAAGAGCTTGTTACATTTGGAAATTTCTAGGTGAGGGGAGAAAGTGAAAACTTTGAGAAATACTGGATGAGTGAAATACTGGTTGCTATTGTGAAATGTTTGTCTTATAGGGAAATCCAAAATGGACTGCATGTGCATAAGTAGTATCTCATATAATGAACTAATTAAGTTTTACCTGACTGCAAGAGCAGGCTGGAACTGTGCGTGACAAGTTAACGGAGGATGCAACTACAAAGAGAATCTGAACTTGCTGATGCGTGTTATTGAGTTTCAGCAACTAGTGAAGTTCACAAGAAAAGAATTATTTTCTCATGTGATAAGGTGAGATCTCTTCGAATGAGTGGCTCTTGCGCATTGAACCTCTCTGCGGGATTGCATGCGGAAGGCTTGACCTATTCTATGAACTTGGCTTTGGGGGCCCATGGTATGATTCTATCTTTAGATCAATTGAATCACAAAGATATACAATATTGACAGTCTTCACTCCTTTGACATGCAGGGACGTGGCGGATGGGGCTGTGATTGTTAAAGAAGCTAGAGGAGTTCTATTTGATTTGTAAGAAATAAGTTTGTTTCCAATATTTCAATCTTAAATTTTCTTTCTACTCCCTTTCTCTGTTCTTCAAATTGTAGAACAGCTAGTTAATACTCCATATTTGATAGTCCAAGCACTCAAATCCACTTGCATTCATTTTAACCAAAAGGAAACAATGAACTTGCATTCATTTTGATAGTCCAAGCACTCAAAGATTTATATTAGCACATAGTAAGCTTAAAGCGGTTTCCTAACTGAAAATGCAATGTTTGTTTTGCATCAGATCTGGTAGAATTTGACATCACAGCTCTATGAGTTGCAGCTTCAAATCCACTTCTTCAGGGATGCATTTATCTAGGCATTGCAACAATCCGAGTAAAAGTCTTGTGAAAACTGAAAGCCTTATTTCGGAAAGGGTACAGACTCAATCAAAATGGTTTTCAGAGATGGCGATACTGAGGATTAATAGGCGATTCTAATGTTTGTTCGTTGGCCTGGGGACTTAACCAGTGCCAACTTATCTGCTTGATAAATCCAACCGATCTGAAAAATTGATAGCTGATTATAGCGATGCAAGTTTGTGGTAATTTGAACCATTTTAAGTTGATCTTACATTAAACAAGTACAAGTCTTTGCCTCCGAATTCCATTTCATGTTTGAGCAGTTCCGATAATTCTAAACAAGCTTTTGCTTTGATCTCTCTCTCTCTGAAGTTCACAAAATGTGACAGAATAAACGTAAATTTGGACACTAATACCCACTTACACTATCAAGGCAGAGCAAAAATGAGAATGAAATTTGAAGCTTCCTTTGACAGTCTATATTTTCTGCTGTAGAGTACACGAAGTAACAAGTCAAGGTCACTCTTTTAAAACATTTCTCAGAAATAATGTTAGCCCACATTGAAAAGTTCGCAATATTCCAAATACCTTTACAGTTCATGCTCAGAGGTATATGTCAGAAACAAGACCATATATATGAAAATAGCAATCTGAAAAAGATAAAAATGAATGGAAATCATACAAATTAAAAAAAAAAAAAGAAGAAGTAAAAAACATAGGCATATTGTAAAACTAGGATAATTTATTAAATCCAAGCTAAACAAACTCATGTTTTTAGCACAAAGAATGAGACTCTCCTCTAATAAGACACAACAAACAACTAGAAATTAAGCAAAAAAATTTACAATGCATGTATAGGTATCAACAATAATAACGATGTCGAAACAATCATGATCTAGACTTTGTTTTCTGCACTTGTGGGAGTTGCATTGACTTGTGCTCCACTGATCTTTCCATCTCTTGTCATCTTCTTCCAAACTTCTAGAATCAGCGAGGTAAGCATGATTGTGCCGGAGATAGAATCATAGAACCATATCCGATCATCCATCTCGTTGCAGGCTTCAAAATGGTGAAGCCTACCCATATGTTGATCATGCTCAAGCGAACAACAAGAATGATGACGAACTACATATCAGCAAACAATCATGATCTAGACTTTGTTGTCTGCACTTGTGGGAGTTGCATTGATTTGTGCTCCACTGATCTTTCCATCTCTTGTCATCTTCTTCCAAACTTCTAAAATTAGCGAGGTAAGCATGATTGCACCAGAGATAGAACCATATCCGATCATCCATCCCTTTGCAGGCTTCAAAATGGTGAAGCCTACCCATATGTTGACCAAGCTCAAGAGAAGAACTAAGTAGCCGGTGAGATGGTGGCACCAATTCCAAATATGTCTGTGCTTGTGGTCCTTTGCAGGTCGCAGAAATAGAGTAGAAATCTGAACACAAAATAAAGCATTTTGTTAGCATGATGTTTACCAATTACAGAGTAGCAAAGCTGATAGCATTCTGCATTCTGCATTAAGAGGATAAGAATGGCCCATGTTTTGATATCTGTAGTAGTCCGAGGGCAAAAAGTGTGATCCCAATACCCATGTGGCAAGGATGATGATTTCCAGATGACATGCTTCCAAGAACAAGCCCAGTTGCGCCTCCCGCCATGCCAAGAAAATATCCAGAGAGTTGAAGAGATACGTGGAGTAAAACCAAAGAGGGTCTGCTCATGGTCCGAGAGCCTTGAGATACCTTGCTGCCATAAATCCCAAAGGCATCATAATACCCAACTAACAGCATTTAGAACTCCATGTGCCTGCAAAATTGATTCAAAAACACCATTAGAGAAATTCAACTATGTTTTTTTATTTATGAAAATAAACAGGCTGCTTCAATTAACAAAGTAAGATCGCCAAGATTATTCCATGCAGTAATATCCTCTTACTATGTTTAGGTCCTGTAAGGTTATTCCTGGTTTTTAACTCATATATGTATAACAATAAAAGTGAATATGCTGGCTACAAGTCTTTAACAACATATATAATCAGCCCCCTCAAATGAAGTACTTTAAACTACTGGCCATGTAGCAATAAAAACTGAGATGATAATGTGCTAAAGCCTTAATTTTGGAAGTGTTTAATAACTTACTATCTTCAGTTTGGTTTTTGAATTGCCTCCATGAGACCCAAAGGCTTGTCCTGATGAGAGATTCAGATTTCCCATGGATTGGAGATGGTTTCCAGATACACCATGCATTCCAAGATTATCACCCGAGACTGGTCCGTCTTGCCAAACATGATTAACGCTCATAGTGTTTTTGGGAAGCTCAATGGTTGCGAATATAACCATCTCGTTGTCCAAAAACTGTTGGGATTTGTCCCACATCGGTTAATTATCTCCTCCAAAACTAGTATATGAGCCTGGGCGGCCTCTCCACTCTTTGCCAATTGGTTTAGAGTTGGTTGCTTTAACATGGTATCAAAGCTAAGGTTTCGGAGGGTTTTCCCCTTTGTTTGTGCTATAGTTGCACTTTCTTTCATTGTGATCCGTGTGTTCCGAATCCTTTATTTACCTCTTCACGTGCGAGTCGGGGGTCGCACGTGCGGGGGAGTGTTGGGATTTATCTCACATCGGTTAATTATCTCCTCCAAAACTAGTATATGAGCTTGGGCAGCCTCTCCACTCTTTGGTTTCGGTGGCTTTTCCCCTTTGTTTGTGCCATAGTTGCACTTTCTTTCATTGTGATCCGTGTGTTCCGGATCCTTTGTTTACCTCTCCACGTGCGAGTCGGGGGGTCGCACGTGCGGGGGAGTGTTGGGATTTGTCCCACATCGGTTAATTATCTCCTCCAAAACTATATGAGCCTGGGCGGCCTCTCCACTCTTTGCCAATTGGTTTAGAGTTGGATGCTTTAACATATGGCTGACAAATATGAGACAGGGAAAGTCAGATTCCTCTCTCGGAGCCGGGTACCGTAGCTATCGACAGGCGATGTGAAGACCGCCATGGTTCCATCTGGCTTTTGATATGCTACGATGGCTTGAGTTCCAATCATGCCTTTCGACGTGGGATTGATTCCCCATGCAACCCACGTCGATGAACTGACTTGGCTGTGGCGGTAAGCGATGTGGAGAGTGGATGAGGAAGGGGTGTAAGTCCAGTGGAGGAACGAATCAAGATTGGGAAGATCGGTGCATGAGGCGAAGACTTGGTTATTAGGGAACACGGAGTCGGAACACGATGAACCACCGGCAACCGAAAGAGCGAGGGATGGAGCCGAAAAGAAACTGATGATCAGGAGACACAACAGAAACACCCGTTTCTGTGTTGGCATTGACGTTCGCCTTGCAATGGAAGAACTATGACGGGGTTCGATTGGGTGGTTTAGTGTTGGAGAACCGAAGAGAAGATGTGGTGAAAAGGCTGCGGCGGAAGTAGGGAGAAGAAGAGAGGGTGAGTTTTGTAAATGACGGCGCAAAATCAGGGCATGGTGGTGTTGTTTATATAGGTTATGCTAAGTCCTGGTTAGCAAGGAATTGTGCGTCCAAATCCTGATGGGATTAGAACCCTCTGCTTAATTCCTACTTGCTTTGCTTTCTAACAAAGTTCAAAAATCGAAGTTTTTTTTTTCCTGATAAGTTTGAAAAATTAAAGTTTACTACGGCAAGGTTGGTGAGTTACTTTGGGCCGATCCTGGTCCGGCCTTGATGACCGGGACCATTAACTTTTTTTTGTGTGCCAATTTTATATACATGGGGTGTTAGTAGATTAGTAAACCAGGACAGTTAATCGGATATCATTAACTATATGAATGGATGAAATTTAGTTTCACAATGTGGATGATTTACTTAGAGAATTTTACTTGTCAACTAGATAGGTCATCCGGTAGTCATGAGACTACTTATATTTGATTAGTCCTTTTCTTTTCTTTAGCATATAATTTACTCCTTTTTAATAACAAATCTATCACGGGGTCATTGTCTGATTTTTATAGTATTGACGAACATTCGAACAATGCTGCTTTCTGTCCAAGCGATGCCCACCCGTAGCATACATCAACATAGTGCTCACTAGCTAGGCAGACTTGTTCGGCCATTTGACGAAAGGCCTGGGTTATTAATATCAAATGCGTTCATATTGCCATTTCGTGACCCCAGCAATGGACAAGACTTCAGGAGTACATATGTTGAATTGAACACTGGGACAGAGTCAGCGAGACAAAGGGAGTCAAAAGCCCAGCTCATCCAAAGTTTCGCAAATACCCCATATGATCGAGAAAAGAGTTTCACCAGGTTTCATTCTTTTTGTTTAAAAACGCCGGAACTCTTTTGTCAAAAACAAGAAGCATCAAGTCTACAAGTCAATCTGTAATGTTAATAGTTTCTTATGGTTCATTCTCTTTTCTCTTGAGCCTCAAAGTGTGACGGGTCACTGCTCCACCCGCTCGGGGTAGACAAGCCTTGACTGCGCTTTTGGGCAAGTATTGATGAAAAAATTGACAAAGAAAAACTTCTCTCATTGTGTGGGGCTCCTTTTGAGGTGGTTCGAGTATCTTTGCTCCGTGGTTTGGGAATTCGTCTTCGATCCTCCTTAGTCCTGCAAAACAGAGCACGACTAAAGTCCACGCCGGAGGCTCTCCGGGATGGCCCTCCGGTGCAAGAATCAGTTCTCTTACCAAGAGGAAAGATCAAGTGTTCTAGGGTTTTTAGGTGTGTTTAGCACGTACCTCTTTCACGAGGCATCACTGTGTATTTATAGGGATCGTTCAGCCCGATTCAAGATTGTACGCATGCTTGCCACGTGTCGGCTGACGTATCTCCTACGTCACCATTTAGGGTTTCGTAACTGATTGGCGAGTGAGCGGGCCCTCTTTCACGTGATACCATCAACCTGGTAACCGCTCGGCTGACGTCACAATCGTCATCATAGCCAGAGTGGCATTCCCACGTGAAGGGAGATGGAACATAGCCCCCACATCCGTTCAAGACCGAATATGAGCCGACAGTCAAGGAGTCGGCTAGCCGAGAGGCTGTTGGCCGAAGAAGGTGTCTAGAGGAAAACGTTCATCCTTGGGGAAGCCGAGGCAGTGAGATACGTTCCTGGATTGAATTGGACCGTCGGTAGCCGAGGCTTTGCCGGAGTATCCGAGGAGGGTTCAAGACCGTCGGTCCGCCGAGGCTACATCAGACTTGCTTCAGGAGTGAACATGGACAGTCGGTCCTTCGGCTTGGTATCACGCTCGGTGCAGCCCGAGCCGTAAAACTCGGCCTGCTACAATAGCCCCTCAATTCCTGCCGAGGCTCTTCAGTCGGTAGGGATTGACTTCAGTCGTGCCGAGCCCCAGCCCCAGCCGAGGGTCTCCTTTGAACGCTTTGCAATGGTAAGATCCGAGCCCCAATGGCTGCTTGACAGATGTCAAACGATAAAAGGCGGTGTCAGTTGAAAGGACGCTTTGGCAGACGAAGGGACGTTTCCAGTACGCACGGGAAACAGAGATGGCCATGTGTACAGCGCTCATTGGTCAGCGGTTCGGCGTGGTCATCATTGCGCGGGAAGTTCGAAACGGCTTCCTCCGCTATAAATAGAGGAAGGGGAGGAGAGAGAAAGGTTCCTGCATTTTCTCTCTCTATGATCTCAGAGCTTCTCACTCCTCAGCCCCTCTCCAGACTTCGTTCAAGATCCAGATCTTCCAATCCCAGACCAGTTTGTTGCAAATCTTCAAGTAAGTAATCGATTTTACCTTCCCTGTTATCTTTCTCAACTTTTTATGCATTTTTCTGGGTTATTGGGACGGTTTCCTGATTTTTTGTTCTGAATGAACAGTAGAAACCCTGGGGATGAACAATGTGTTCATCCCCAAACTCAACCTGTTCTTCCGAGCCTCCAAGGGGATGCTGAAGACTCGCCGAGGCCTTTGTCTCAGTAGCTTAGGTGGCCGAACGTTGAACATTTCGACGTTTGTAGCCGAACGCGGCCTTCTCTTCGGAGGATGCCGAACCACAACAAGGACTTAGAAAATGACTCGTGAGCCTGTAGCGTAATCCGAACCTTTTTATCTTTTCTTTTTGCCGACGCGGATGCTTGGCGTTCTTATTTTCTTTGTTTTCCTTCTCTCTTAGGTCTGGCTCACGAGGTCATCAACATCTCTTCCAGCTCGGACGATTCTCTTACCGAATCCGAGCGCCGAGTCGTCGACACTCTGGTAGAACGCCGTAGGAACCTCGGCCGAGACGCACCATCCGCGCCTACGAGGATGTCTGCTACCACTCCAGCATCCGGCGATTCGAACGCCGAGATGGATTTTGAATACGCCGCCGAGGACTACGCCACTGAACCCGAGATCGTCTCTTCTCCCGGGACTGAGTCAGAGGCCGAGCCTAGGAGAGGTAAAGAGGCCGAATCACGGTTTGAGTACGGCAACCAAGCCTCTACCTCGGCGCCGAGCGATGCCGATATCCTCGACAAAGGGGTCCTGTGCCCCTACGCCCACTACTTCTCAGGAGAGGCCGGAGAGTACGAAGCTTTCTGCGAGAAGTATCACATTCCGAACGACGTGTACATCCACCGAGTGAGGAGCGACGCCATTAGGGCAAAGAGGGAAGACAGGCCAGAGCACATCACCGTGCCTCTTATGGCCATAACCGAGGCTGGCCTGAGGTTCCCCTTCCATCCCTTCCTTAGGGAAATTTTGTACAAGTTCGGCATATGCCCACACCAGTTAGCGATCAACAGCTACCGGATTATCATGTCCTTAGCTGCAATGGTCGGACTCCACGGTATCGACTTTAAGCCGACCGACCTCTTCTACACTTACACCATGTCTCGCCATGGGAAATCCAAGCATCGGTTTCTCACCACTCGGCCGAGGAAAGATTCTCTGATAGAGGGTCTTTCCGACTCAGATAAGTGGGCCAACCTGTTCCTGGAGGTCCGGGGGAACTTTGAGTTCGGCGAGGCTAACCGTCGGAATCCCATTCCGAAGTTTGTCGACAACCGAGGTTCGGGGATCTAAGACTCATTCTTCATTTTGTTTTAACTCTGCCTTTTTCTTCTTTTGCCGAGGCTAATAATTTTCTACCTGTTTGTTGCCTTTTCTTTTTGCAGAGCTCGGACCAATATCCAAGACTCAGAATTCGCAGGCACGGGAGAAAGCTTGCGAGGAGATACTAGCCCAGGCCTGCCGACACGCCCCAACGCTTTTGGATTACGAGCCGTCGTACAAAGGTGTGTTGAAGAAGAAGGATAAGAAGAAGGACGGAGAGCCGAGCGAATTGACAAAGGACAAGAAGCCAGGCCAGCCGAGTCAGGGGACGAAAAAGAAGGGGGTGCCGACAGACACCGAGGGTCCAAGCCAAAAACGTCAGAAGGGAGTGCGGCTGCCGAAGATTGGATTTTCTGCCGAGGAGTGGCTCTCTCCGCTCGGTCAGGATTTTATCTTCGAGCCGACAGGACCAGGCTTGAACGCTCCTCTCCAGATTCGCGAGCCGACGGAAGCAGAGATGTCGAGGAGGAATATCCCGAGGCCCAGTATCCCGACGAAGAGCGCGAACCCTGCCCGGGGCCGAGGCGTGGACTAGCAGCAGCAACAGCAGAAGAAGCAAAAGCTTTCGGATGAGGTCCCTCCTCCAAGTGCTTCCAAAACCGCCCCCTCTGAGACTCGCCGACCCCCTCTTCAGAAAGACCAGGGTCGTCAGACCGAGAGCCGCATCGACCTGGATGGCGGTCCTGTCGAGCCCGAGGTCCTGCGCCCTTTCAGCCCAACCTACACAACGGCCGATGGGAGGGTGCTGATGCTGAAGGATTCGGTGAAGGAAGAACCGAACCTCGCTGTTACCCTGCTTAGGGGATTGGCCCTTCCGAGGGACTGTGATCAGCTTCCCACCGAGCTGATCCCAGGACTCGGCGATATGTGCTCTCATCTCGTCCAGGTATGTCCTTAACTCTTGAATTTAAGATTCTGCACTTCAATTCCTATTTTATGTTTCTGACTTGTTTCTTTTTCAGGCTGGCCAGGCTGCTTTGAATGCTTATGACAGGGCCGTCAAGGTTACTGCCGAGCGTGAGAGGTACAGGACTAGCCGAGACAACTTCAGGGCGAAGTTCAAGATCTCAGAGTCTCAGCTCCAGGAGACCGATACTGAAATGGAGAAACTGAAGAAGGAGCTGGCCGAAGCTAAAACTGCTGCATCTTTCGCCGAGGCTGAGATGGAGAAGATGAGGATGGAGGAGAAGAAGAAACTGCAGGAAGCCGACGCCAAGGGCTACGAGGCTGGGATTAAAAGAGCTGCCCTGGAGTATACTCAGACGGCCCATCAGATGGTAAATGATGAGCTCGAGGCTCGGCTCCCAGGCTTCTTCGAGCTTGGCTATGCTGCGGGTGCCGAGGCCATGGCTAGGGTCTTGGTCGTTGAAACCAACTCCAAATTCCTCCTGGAGCTTCCTCCGCCGGTGATTCCTGATCTTCAGCTGCCTTATACCGAGGAGGAGTGTGCTCCTCTCCCACCCGAGGAAGATGAGGATGAAGTGATGGCCGAGGCTTCTGTGCAGGAGAAGCCATCCGATGGAGTAGAGAAGCAAGATCAGGCAGCTCTTGCCGAAGGCAAAGATGGAGCTGCTGCCACCCTAGACCTCTTAACTTAGCTTTTTCCTAGTTTTTTCCAAGTACTTTCAAACTTAAGTTTGTAACAGTTTTTGTGGAGGGACGGCGCCGAACGTTGCACTATGCCGTGCCTTCCAGTTAAGTTTTTATAAGACATGTCAAGTTTTTTATTTTTATTTTAATGCCTTAGAATTGTTTTTCAATGGTCTGAATGTTTGAATATTTCCTTTTGCCTTAGAAATATTTTTGTGTTGATGTTGCCGAGGGTTTCAAAGGCACTTGCTTATTTACTTGTTATCAGCCCCTATTTTGGTGTTAGGCTCGGCCCAAATGCCAGCCTTATGCCAAAATTTAAGAGACTTAAGTAAATGATTGAATGTGACCTTATTTGTTCAAGTCAAAAAATGAACGAAGCCGAGCATAAATAAACCATAAGGTTTAATGAACTGTACTTAGCCGAACGTCAAATCGTCCGAGGCAAGTAAGTGTTTCTGGGTACTAGATCCGATGGCTCAGAAGCCGAGCTGTGTGACCGAAGTCGAACCAAACATGGTGGAGATAATAATAAAGATAAGATCAGAGCGTTGGAAAATAGCAACTCTAATTTAAGTAAAATTTTTCTCAACGCGTGTTACAAGTTTTGGAATTAAAAGACAGATAAAGGCCGATGCGAGCTCTGGCTGAGTGATTTCCTCAAAGGTAAGCTTTTCTGAGGTTGAGAGCATTCCAGGGGTTTTGGATCTCTTTTCCATTTTTGTCTTCCAGTTTGTATGAGCCGTTGCCGACCTCCTTGGTGACTCGGTATGGACCTTCCCAGTTGGGCTTGAACTTTGTCTTTTGGCTTGCCCTGACGACCTTCCTCCAAACCCAGTCATCTGTTTTGAACTTTTTCAGCCGAACGCTTCTATCGTAGCCCCGAGCAACCTCCTGTTGGTAGCTTGCCAGTTTGAGTTAGGCTTCATCTCTCTTCTCCTCGGCCAGAATAAGGTCGGTGGCGACAGCCTCGTCGTTGGTCTGAGGGTCGAAGGTCTCGGTTCTGAGTGTTGGAAATCTGGATTCCAGCGGGATGACTGCTTCCATGCCGAAGGCCATTGCGAATGGGGTTTGGCCTGTGGAGCGTCTGGGGGTGGAGCGGTAGGCCCAGAGTACTCTTGGCAGTTCCTCGGCCCATAGCCGTCGTTTAGAGTCCAGCCGTCTTTTGATGCCAGCGCAAACGGTTTTGTTGGTAGCCTCGGCTTGACCGTTGCCCTGGGGGTAGGAGGGAGTTGAATTAAAGAAATGTATTCCAAATTCTTCGCAAAGTCCTGTCAGCTCTTTGCCGACGAACTGAGATCCATTGTCCGAGACAATTGCGTACGGCACTCCAAATCTTGTAACGATGTTTCTCCAAACGAATCGTCGAACGTCGGCTTCAGTCGTTGTAACGAGAGGTTCGGCCTCCACCCATTTTGAGAAGTAATCTGTCGCCGTTATAAGAAACTTGAATCCTCCAGGGGCCGTAGGGAGTTTCCCGACTATGTCCAAGCCCCACTGAGCGAAAGGCCATGGGCTGGTAATGGGTTTGAGAGTCTGGGCTGGCTTCCGAGGGATAGGAGAGAATAGCTGGCACGGCTTACATTTCTTGACAATTTCTTCGCAATCCTTTTTCATTCCCTTCCAAAAGTATCCCTGACTAAGGGCCCGTTGACAGAGAGAACGTCCACCAGAGTGGCACCCACAGCTCCCAGAATGTAGTTCGGTCAAAATCGTGGAAACCTCGGTTGGATGGATGACGCGAAGGTATGGCCCAGTGAAACTTCGTCTATAGAGTTGGCCATTTTTGGAGATCCAGTAATGAGCCGACTTGCCTTTGACCCTGTGTGCTTCCTTTTTGTCCGATGGGAGAGTGTCGTTCTTGAGGAAGGCTACGATCTCATCCATCCAGCTAGGACCGAGGGAGACGTTGAGGATTTCTGCCGGAGCCTCAAAACTTGGTGCATCAATTTCGCCGAGGCTGATGCTCCTGTATTCCGAGGCTTTGGCGGCCGAAGCCAAGCTCGCGAGAGCGTCAGCGTGAGCGTTGTACTCCCTGTTGATCTGCTCAATATGAAACCCCTTAAATTGCCAAATGAGCTCCAGCGCTGTAGCTTGGTATTTGAGCATCCTGGGATCCCGAGCCTCGTAATCCCCTGTCACTTGATTAACAATCAACTGGGAGTCGTAATAGACGTGTAGGTCCTCCACTTGAAGTTTTGCTACCGCGCGGAGACCAGCTAAAAGAGCCTCGTACTCGGCTTCGTTGTTGGTTGCCTGGAAGTTGATCGTAATGGCACTTTCGTGTATCACGCCGCAGGGAGTGACAAGAACAACTCCGGCACCCGAGCCGTTGCTGTTCGATGCGCCATCAACGTGCAGCTTCCAGACATCGCCGCTGAATAAGTTCCAAGTCTTCTGTGCTTCATGCTGCTCCAGTGTCCCATATTCTGGTTGGATCAGAGCTTCCTCGTCTGGACTACCCGGAGTGAATTCGGCTATAAAGTCGGCCAAGACCTGTGCTTTGATCGCTGTCCGAGGCTCAAAATGGATGTCGAAGTTGGCCAACTCGACCGCCCATTGTGAGACTCAGCTGGAAAGGTCAGCCTTCCGAAGAAGGTTCTTCAATGGGAACTCCGTGAGGACAATGATGGGGTGCTCCTGGAAGTAAGGAAGTAGCTTCCGAGCCGCTGTCACCAGAGCGAGCAAGAGTTTTTCCAAAGGTAGATACCTAGTCTGGGCTGGCAGCAGCGTCCGGCTAGCAAAGTAAATTGGCTGATCTTCGGCACCCTCGCGTCGGACAATCGCCGAGCTGACGGCATGTGGGGAGACAGCAAGATACACGTAAAGAGTTTCGAAGGGCGACGGTTTGACCAGGAGTGGGGCCGAACCGAGATAAGTCTTTAGTTCGGCGAGAGCTGCGTCACAATCCTCCGTCCACTTGAAGCTCCTTCGGCTTTGCTTTTTAAGAGTCTGGAAAAACACATGGCACTTGTCGGACGACCGACTGATGAATCTGTTGAGCGCCGCGGCCATACCTGTCAACTTCTGTATCTCCCGAGGAGTTGATGGAGCCTTCAGTTGTTGTACTGCTGTAATTTGGTTTGGGTCGGCCTCGATACCTCTTCGCGTCACCAAGTATCCGAGGAATTTTCCCGAGTCGACGCCAAAAGCACATTTCTCGGCGTTGAGGCGTAACTTGAATTTCTTTAATATTGTAAACACCTCGGCGAGGTGTGCCAAATGGTTTTCAGCCTTGAGACTTTTTACGACCATATCATCGATGTAAGCCTCCATAATTTCACCGATGAGTAGGCCGAACAGCAGATAGACCATTCGTTGAAAAGTTGATCCAGCATTTTTTAAGCCGAAGGGCATCACCATATAACAAAAGAGACCCCTGGCTGTGATGAAAGCCGTTTTTTCTATGTCGTCCGGATCCATCGCTATTTGGTGATAGCCTCTGTAGGCATCCATGAAGCTTAGCCGAGCGTGGCCAGCCGTTGAATCCACCAGTTGATCAATTTTTGGGAGAGGGAGGCAATCCTTTGGACAAGCGTCGTTTAAGTTGGTGTAGTCCACGCAGACCCTCCACTTTCCGTTTTTCTTCTTCACCACCACTGGGTTGGCGAGCCAGGTGGGGTACTGGACTTCCCTGATGGCCCCTGCTGCGAGGAGTCTATCGACCTCCTCATTGACCGCTTCGGCATGGATAGCGGCCGAACGTCTGGGTTTCTGTATCACCGGCCTGGCGGACTTGGAGACATTGAGACAATGTCGAATGACCTGAGGGTCAATGCCTGGCATCTCGTAAGGGGTCCAAGCGAAGACCTCAATGTTGTCTCTAAGGAATTGGACCAGCTCCTCACGCTCGGCATCCGTCAAGCTGGATCCGAGCATGAAGAAGCGTGATCCGTCTTCGTTGATTGGTACTTTTACGAGATCTTCAATTGATTTTTGCTCGGCTGGGGCGCCAACATCTTCCAGGATCGGCTTGTCTGGAACTTCTACCCAATGTACTCGGTTAGGACTCGGCGCCTTTCCAACTGCCGAGACGTAGCATTGCTTCGCCTGGACTTGGTCGCCGTGCAGGTCTTCCTGTCGGCCTGTGGACCCAATGTACCGTACCACTTGGTGGTAGGTTGAGGCAATGGCCTTGAGGGAGTGGAGCCAATTCCGGCCGAGGATTGCATTATAAGGACTCGGAGCATCCACAACAATAAACTCCATATTGACGGCAACCGAACCAGTGACGACGGGGAGAATCAATTTGCCGAGGGGCCAGACTAGTGTGCCGCTGAATCCGACGAGAGGAACGGTGCTTTGGACCAAAGATGATTCTGGGATGTTGAGCTCTTTGAAGAGAGACAAGTACATGATCTCTGCCGAACTTCCCTGATCCACAAGGACCCTTTTAACCGAGTGAGTGGAGATCTGCACTGTCACCACCAAGGCGTCGTTGTGGGGAGTCTGCACGCGCTCGAGATCTCTGTCGGTAAAGGTGATAGACCACGGTCGTTCAGATGGCCGAGGTCTTTTGAGAGTTGAAGAGACAGAAAAAATTTCTGCAGATTTTTTGGCCTTGTCCAGCTCAGACCGAAGCTTCTGTGCTCCTTCCTTGGTTACTGGCCTGTGGATTACGTTGATGACGCCGACTGGACGTGGGATTTGATGCTGGCCCCCAGCATTCGGCTGGCGCCTTGGAATTTTGGTCCAGTCAATGTGATCATCCAAGAGTCCTTAAGCTGCCAGATTCTCCAAGAGTGCCTTGTACGGGGCGCAGGCCGTTGTGTAATGTCCGAGCTCGTTGTGGTAGGAACATCTCTTCCGACTGTTGTCGTTCCCTGCCTCGGTGTTGAGTTTGGGTGGGTTCGGCCAGACAAAGAACGGCTCGCGCTCCAAGGTTCGTAAAAGAAAGTAGATTGGTTCCTTGAAAACCGTCGTCTCGGCTACATAGTCGTGATCCTTGGGAGCCTTCTTGTTTGCAACTTTTACCGTGTTGACCTGTTTCTTCGGTTGTGTCACGGCTACTGGCTTTGGTGCAGAGATCTGAGGGGTAGGAACATGGAGCTGGTGAGGGATGACTGAGTTTTGTCCTCCTTGAAGTTCTCGCTCGGCGAGGAACTCCTCGTAAGAGCAGAACTGCTCAACCGTCCTCATTAGTTCATTCATCCCGTGGGGTGCTCGAATTGCCAATTCGTCAAGGATTTTGCTTCCAGTCTCCAATCCATTTTTGAAGTTTCTTGCTGCCCAGTATTGATCAACACCGGGTATCTCATTGAACAACTGCCAGTATCGTTCGGCATACTTCCGAAGTGTTTCGCCGAGCCTCTTCTTCATCTGAGCCAAGGCGTCTTCCTCTTTGGCTTGTTTGTTGCTTGTGATGAACCTGTAGTTGAAGGCTATTTCAAGCTCCTTGAAGCTGTGGATTGACCCTGCCTCCAGTTGATTGAACCATAGCAGGCCGAGGCGCCCGAGGCTTGAGGGGAATGCTTTGCACATGATGGCGTCGTCCTCGGTGACGCAGGAGATTGTGCTTCGGTAGCTGATGAGATGGGTGTAAGCCTCGGCTAAACTTGGGTCGAATTTCTGGAATTTTGGCAGGTGGAGCCCAGGCTTCGGCATAGTTGCTTGAATTTTGGCCGAGAAAGGAGATTCGGTCAGTTTTTTCAGCTGATATTCGTGTCTTGGCCGAGGCGGGCGTCCATCTCTGTCTCTCCGATATTTTTTGTAGGCTTGGTACTCTCTATCTCTGTCGGCAGATTCATCTTGCCGACGCTGGTATGCCCTTTCCTTCTTGTCGATGGGGATTTTCAGCCGATCCGGATCTGGGAGATTTTCTGTACGATAAACCTTGCGTCGACTCGGCTGTTCATCGTGCCGAACGACAACACTCACACTCTTTTCCCGAGGGAAAGTTCTCGGGTTTCTTGAGTTTACCGTGCGTCCGGCCTGTGTATTTTCCCGAAAGAAATCTTCTTGTTCAGGAGGGAAAATTTCAGGATCCTTGCCGTCTCTCCTCGACGTTCGGCTCTTTCGCCGTCTATCATGTGGAATTAGGGCCAGATTGTTCTCATTGTCATGAAATTCAACCGTATCATAACTTTGGGATTGAGAGTATTCGTCACCAGCCGACGAGCTTGAGTAGTTTGTGTAAGGGCTACCTTCCCTTCTTGTTTTTCCACCTCTGAGTCCCGCACCACTACCGAGACGCTTATGGACCGGGGAACGTTGCTGCCCGAAGCGAGCGCTGTTCCCGGCCCGATTGTCCGATTGTGGTGGGTCCAGGCGGTCGTATACCGAGACTCGATGAGGATCTCCTTCACCCACCAAGTGAGGCGGTGGTGGTGGTAAGTTCCCACGCCGGCGCCTTCCCTGAGAGCCTGAATGGGAGCCCGCCGGGCGTTCGTTCGCTCTGATTCTAGCCATCTCCATTTTGAGCATGGCCACATCAGAGTTGGTTTGTTCCTGCTGCTGCTCCAGCAACTGGACGTACGCCAAGGCCTCGTCGCTTAGTCCCACCGGACGCTGAACTGATGTGCTAACGCCCGGAGGGGTAAAGCCAGGAGGGTGAGAAGGGGAGGCGTTGTGGACGCCTGTTTCCGAAAGGATCTGGGAAGGGTTGAGGGGTTGAAAGGGAGGTGGTGGTCCGCCCATTTTCTAAGTGAAAAAGTGGTGGAGATGTGGTGGGAGAGGTTTCTTTTGTCAATGAATTAAGGATTGGCAACGGAGGAGCCGCCGTGGATCAGGAAGTTTCACGTCGGGTTCACCAAATTGTGGGGCTCCTTTTGAGGTGGTTCGAGTATCTTTGCTCCGTGGTTTGGGAATTCGTCTTCGATCCTCCTTAGTCCTGCAAAACAGAGCATGACTAAAGACCACGCCGGAGGCTCTCCGGGATGGCCCTCCGGTGCAAGAATCAGTTCTCTTACCAAGAGGAAAGATCAAGTGTTCTAGGGTTTTTAGGTGTGTTTAGCACGTACCTCTTTCACGAGGCATCACTGTGTATTTATAGGGATCGTTCAGCCCGATCCAAGATTGTACGCATGCTTGCCACGTGTCGGCTGACGTATCTCCTACGTCACCATTTAGGGTTTCGTAACTGATTGGCGAGTGAGCGGGCCCTCTTTCACGTGGTACCATCAACCTGGTAACCGCTCGGCTGACGTCACAATCGCCATCATAGCCAGAGTGGCATTCCCACGTGAAGGGAGATGGAACATGGCCCCCACATCCGTTCAAGACCGAATATGAGCCGACAGTCAAGGAGTCGGCTAGCCGAGAGGCTGTTGGCCGAAGAAGGTGTCTAGAGGAAAACGTTCATCCTTGGGGAAGCCGAGGCAGTGAGATACGTTCCTGGATTGAATTGGACCGTCGGTAGCCGAGGCTTTGCCGGAGTATCCGAGGAGGGTTCAAGACCGTCGGTCCGCCGAGGTTACATCAGACTTGCTTCAGGAGTGAAAATGGACAGTCGGTCCTTCAGCTTGGTATCACGCTCGGTGCAGCCCGAGCCGTAAAACTCGGCCTGCTACACATTGCATCATCATTAACCGGTGTAGGATCAGACCTATGATTCAAGTCACATGGACCTTCCCTCTCATCTTATGGTGAGGCAAGGAATACAATCATATTGAACATAATCTGTTCATTTGTGAAGATGGACAGCTTGTGCCCTTAGAGTCTTGGACACTTTAAGAAATCTTTGCCGACTGAATAGAAGAGCTTGTTACAGTTGGAAATTTCTAGGTGAGGGACCGGAGAAAGTGAAAACTTCGAGAAATATGTACATAATAACACAGCTTGCTTTCTGAAAACCAGCTTCACAATCTTGTAAGCATATATATGCTTTCTGAGATCACACATAATAACACAGGTTGCTATTGTCAAATGTTTGCCTTATAGGGAAATGCAAGTGGATTGCATGTAATGAACTAATTAAGTTTTGCGTGACAAGTTAACGGCAGATGCAACTACGGAGAGATTCATTAGCTTACTTTTGAAGGTAAAACCGGGACTTGCTGATGCGTGTTACTGAGTTTCAGCAAGTAGAGAAGTTGTGAAGAAAAAAAATTATTTTCTCATGTGATCAGGTGAGATCTCTTCGAATGAGTGGCTCTTGTGCATTGAACCTCTGTGGGATTGCATACGGAAGGCTTGACCTATTCTATGAACTTGGCTTTGGGGTCCCATGGTATGATTCTATCTTTAGCCTTCACTCCTTTGACAGGGACGTGGCGGGTGGGGCTGTGGCTGTTAAAGAAGCTAGAGGAGTTTTGTTTGATCCGTAAGAAATAAGTTTGTTTTCAAAGCTTGAATTTTGATGACACAGACTCATTTTAACCAAAAGGAAACAATGAACTTGCATTCATTTTGATGTTCGAGCACTTAAAGATTATGAAGAAACGGAAAAAGAAGAAGTAATTTACGTGGTTCAGCCACGGATTGTGACTTACATCCACGGGAGAAGGTAGGAGAATTCTTATTCATGGGTTGCTAAAAGAGAGCACCCTCAATATAAATACAATTACATGAGAGCAATCAAGGGAATTAATCCCACGACTTAAGCAGCATGATAAGCATCCAATCTTCACATAATAGGCTACATAATCACCAAATAATCTGTTACCAAATATGAACATATTTTCCCTCTGAAAAATCCTAGATCGCCTAGGTTTAGAGATTTGCTATTTTTTAATCTCTCCAATTAATTAACCCACCAACAGATAAGAAAATCAATCTCGCAAACGGAAAAAAAGATGAACGCAAAGATATACGTGGAAAACCCTAAATGGGAAAAAACCACGGGAAGGAATCAAAACACTATACTCATTGTACGGTTACAAACAAACCTATACTTACAACCTAGAATCGCTCTCGGTTGACCAAGGTTGATTGCCGAATCGCTCGTTCACCGCACCCAGTGCTTGACTGCCGCTGCCTTGAATCCACAAGCCTTCCACTATCCTTCGGAAATCCACCGAAGGCCAACTCAAGTAAGTTGAATCAAAGATTGGAAAGAAACTCCATGAAGTTAACCTTATTGCTCGATGATCAATTGATCATGTTTGTACTTCAAGAAACAAAATCGAAACCCCTTGGATGTTTTCTTAGGTTTGGACGTTCTTGGGGGCGGCTCTCATATGTTCGGTAACCTTGAAAAGCCAACAAAGCCGCATATAAATAGACTGAAAAAAAAAACATTGCTCGAGCACGGAAAGTACCCTGTCTTGAGTTGCTCGAGCACTATGACAGACAATCACTTCCATAAATTGTCACCCACGATTTCATTTCCTTTTTCTAATACAGCATGTGCACGAAGACTTCACCCACGATTTCTTCATTTCCTTTTTCTAATACAGCATGTGCACGAAGACTTCTTTGACAGCCAAAACTTCTTTCCTTTCCAAACTTCTTTCCTTTGACAACCTTTCTTTATGCCTTTCTTTATCAATAACAGAATACAATTGATTGGCTTTCCTAAAACAATTTCTCTAAAACAATAAATTTCAGCATAATTAATGGGATACAAATCAAAAGAGATTTTGTCATGGGATTTGCCAAAATATGGACTTTACAATCTCCCCCTTTGGCACTTCCATGACAAAACAAGCAAAGCATGATTAACCTATCCATTAATAGATGAAGCACAATTGTGAAGAGCTGCAGACACAAATCTGGAAAAGACAATTGGTTAATCAATAAATTACTCCCCCTTTTTGTCATGGAATGACAAAGGTAGAGTATATAGAAATAAGCACCTAATTAAAACACGGAAGTGATAGATAATAATAGCCATTGAAAAGTTGAAACCATTTAAGTCAGACTAAAGAAGTCGAGAAAGAGCAACACCATAAAAACAGAGAGAGAGAGAGAGACGATTTTCCCAAATCCCTAAACATGAGAAGATATTCACGTGATATTAATAAAAATGAGGCCCAAAAGGAACACCCAACCATGAGAATCAATAAATGGCACTTCAATTTTTGAAATGCATGAATGAACTTGTATGTATTCCAAGCATGAATAAATATGGAATTAAGTACAACATGCAATATGAGACTATGACAATAGTGGGTGTGTGACACGTCAGAAATATTAAGACCATCATCTTCGGATACAAGATTTTTCGTGTTCCATGAGAATGGCAATCACCCGTCCTCCCACGAAGTCAAACCAGGCATGATGACACAAATGACATCTCAAGGCTTAGAAATAACTCCCCCTCAACCAATGAGTATTTTGCCATATCAATTTTTATTGATGCTTCCCAACAAATACACGTGTTTTTATATTTTTACCCCACTGCCGTTTGACAAGAATATTGGGAATAAGAGTACCTCATACTCAATCTCCGGTTACTAAGCGAGTGGTCCAACACGGATGCCTTCACAAAGTCTATCCATTTTGTGACACGAACGCTCAGAGGGAGAGTACCTCACCCCAATTGTCCGGTACTCAATGAACGCCCGGATAAGCATTAAGATCTCACAAATAGACTTTTGTCTTTCTTATATGGTTTTTTTTTTTTTTCAATAGAACCAAGAGAACACTGTATCCAACCAAGATGCCAAAAGGTCAATCGCCGAGGAAACAAAATGAGACATATTCATGGACAAGAGAACCAACTATCCAATCTGAATAATCTCTCTAATCCTGACGTGTAAACGTGGCGATCATAGAGTCATAAGGCATGGTGCAACTAATATCCAAATATATCTCATGAGTGGAGTTCAACAAGAAATGTGCATGCATTTGGAAAAAAAATGCATTTTTGTGAATCCCATGGTTGACTTCTCACAACTGAAAATATGCTTAGTCCAAAAATATTTATTGATTTTTATCTTTTAAAAAACAAATAAATATATGAATGTTTTTGGATTTTTCTTTATAAATCATGAAATAAGCAGGGTTATAAATCATGAAATAAGCAGGGAAGCGAATTAACAAAAAAAATGCTAAAAAAATAGAGGCAATAGAACTAAACAAATGACTCAACTCGTAGCTCTAGGAACATTATAAGCAATAAAGACCAACCTAGACTACGGAAACGAGACCAAGCCTCAAAAAGCAAGGTCAACACCTCCAGACAAGCATGTGTCATCGAGAGAGTTGGTGGACAAGTTCGCATGAGATTTTAAATCCAACCTCCTCACCCAAATAAGTCTTGTCTTGACTTGACTAGTGTTACACAGTTTATTTGGTTGAACTCCAAGAGCCATGTTCTTATCACACATGTTTCTAGTATTATCATATTTAGTGTAACTAGCAGTCCCAAACTTTCGAATATTACCATGTTTAGAAATAGCTTTATTGTTGACAACATGATTGTGCGCAATAGGAGTGTATCCATGTAATTGAAAACACTTGGGTCTAATGTGACCTTTAATTCCACAATAATGACAAATAGGCTTAAACTTAAAAGAGTTTACCTCACCACGCTTGGCGGTAATATTTTTAACCGGTGCACTTGGCTTCTCTGCATTGGAAAAATTTGACTTTATGCAAGCATATTCGACATTGTTCATCTTGATAGGTGACTTGGCTTTTTCCGCAACGGGAGGAGTAAGAGTGCTGTTATTTGCCTTGACAAAAACCATTTTCCCTCCTGCCTTTGAAGATGAGACACCCTCTACATAACCAAGCCCTTTTTTGTTCAAACCTGCCTTCTGAACACTAAGCATATCATCCAAAGCTTGTGAACTCGTGTTTATTTTCTTGAAAATAGCATTGGCATTGTCGAGTTCCCTTTGCAGTTTTACAACATTTGATTCCAAGAACTTATTATTTTCCACACAACCATGCATTTCATCTTGAAGAGCATTGAAATTCTTGGTCAGATTGGCATACTTCTTGTTGAGTAAGTCATTCTTCTCATCTAGTTCTTTCTCATGAGCTTGAGATGCCAAAAGATCTCTAGCATAATTCCCGTTGATTTTTTCAGTATCCCTTAATTTTTCTATCAACTTAATGTTCATTTTATTAACCTTGATACTTTTTGAATAAAGATCATTGTACTCGGCCTTCAAGGTCTCCAAATCACCAATACTCTCTTCTTCTTCTAACTCATTATCACTAGACTCGGAATCCTCGCATGAGTTCAATGAAGCAACATAAGTCATATAATTCTCCTTATCTTTATTATTGTCCCCTTTTTCTGACTCACTGTCTCCCCACGTTTTGATCACCCTATATGCTTGTTTTTGCTTCTTTACATTGTTGTCATGTTTACTAATCTGGTTCTTGAAAAAACTTTTAAAGTTTTTCATATACACAGCCATAGCTTCCGTGTCATATTCATCACCGTTGTCTAGATCATTAGACTCATTGTGTTTACTCATAAGTCCAATAGATTTTTCCGTTTTCACTTTCTGATGAGCAAATTTCATTCTATCAAGTACTGGAAGGCGGTTCGTACTCAACTCCATAGCAAATCAAGGATCCGCTTAGAAACCCAACGATTCCAATATAAGCGACCCGCTTTGATACCAATTGGAAAATCCTAGATCGCCTAGGTTTAGAGATTTGCTATTTTTTAATCTCTCCAATTAATTAACCCACCAACAGATAAGAAAATCAATCTCGCAAACGGAAAAAAAGATGAACGCAAAGATATACGTGGAAAACCCTAAACGGGAAAAAACCACGGGAAGGAATCAAAACACTATACTCATTGTACGGTTACAAACAAACCTATACTTATAACCTAGAATCGCTCTCAGTTGACCAAGGTTGATTGCCGAATCGCTCGTTCACCGCACCCAGTGCTTGACTGCCGCTGCCTTGAATCCACAAGCCTTCCACTATCCTTCGGAAATCCACCGAAGGCCAACTCAAGTAAGTTGAATCAAAGATTGGAAAGAAACTCCATGAAGTTAACCTTATTGCTCGATGATCAATTGATCATGTTTGTACTTCAAGAAACAAAACCGAAACCCCTTGGATGTTTTCTTAGGTTTGGACGTTCTTGGGGGCGGCTCTCATATGTTCGGTAACCTTGAAAAGCCAACAAAGCCGCATATAAATAGACTGAAAAAAAAAACATTGCTCGAGCACGGAAAGTACCCTGTCTTGAGTTGCTCGAGCACTATGACAGACAATCACTTCCATAAATTGTCACCCACGATTTCATTTCCTTTTTCTAATACAGCATGTGCACGAAGACTTCACCCACGATTTCTTCATTTCCTTTTTCTAATACAGCATGTGCACGAAGACTTCTTTGACAGCCAAAACTTCTTTCCTTTCCAAACTTCTTTCCTTTGACAACCTTTCTTTATGCCTTTCTTTATCAATAACAGAATACAATTGATTGGCTTTCCTAAAACAATTTCTCTAAAACAATAAATTTCAGCATAATTAATGGGATACAAATCAAAAGAGATTTTGTCATGGGATTTGCCAAAATATGGACTTTACACCCTCCTTCTCCGCCAACACTCCCCCTCAAGTTGGTACAAAGATATCAATCGAGCCCAACTTGGACAAGATCTCATGAAATTTCACTGATGGCAACCCTTTAGTAAATATGTCGGCTAACTGATCGGCACTACGAACATATGGCATGCTAATTATATTAGCTTGTACCTTCTCCCTCACAAAATGGCAATCAACTTCTATGTGTTTTGTTCTTTCGTGAAATACTGGATTAGACGCAATGTGAATCGCTGCTTGATTGTCACAGAACAACTCGATTGGTTGAGGAGATTCAAAACCCAAATCATGTAAGAGAGCTCGAAGCTAGATTATCTCACTAGTTGTAGATGCCATGGCTCTATATTCGGCTTCTGCACTTGAACGAGCTATGACATTTTGTTTTTTGCTTCTCCATGTAACTAGGTTTCCTCCAACAAAAGTACAATATCCAGTAGTAAAGCGTCAATCAATTGGACTACCTGCCCAATCCGCATCAGTATATCCGACAATCTTTGTGTGCCCATTTCTTCGCATCCATATGCCACGACCAGGACAAAATTTCAAGTACTGAAGAATTCTATGCACTGCATTCAAATGATTAGTTCACGGAGCATGCATGAATTGACTTACCAGACTTACAGCATAAGTGATATCGGGGCGAGTAATAGTTAAATAAATTAGCTTACCAACAAGCCTCTGATATTGACCAATATCAGTCAAGAGTTCACCCTTATTCCCAAGTTTCCCATAACTATCAGTAGGGGTTTCAACAGGTTTGACACCTAATTTTCCAGTCTCCTTCAACAAATCCAAAACATACTTCCTTTGGTTCAAGAATAAACCCTTCTTCGAGTGAGCAATCTCTATCCCCCAAAAATACTTCAAGATGCCCAAGTCTTTAATAGAGAACTTGCTATGCAAAAAAGATTTCAATTTGGTTATTTCTCTCATATCATCTCCTGTGATGATTATGTCATCTCATATACCAAAACAATTGTAGTTCCAGTGGCAGCACGTTTCACAAACAAAGATGAATCGGCTGAGCTTCTTTGAAGACCATTTTCCATAAGAACCACACTAAGCTTTGCATACCACATTCGCGGCAACTATTTGAGTCCATAAAGAGCTTTATTCAATTTGCACACCAAATGTTTTTGATCTTCTTGAGGATGCCTTGGAGGAATTGACATGTACACCTCCTCTTCTAAGTCTCCATGCAAAAATGCATTTTTCACGTCCATTTGGAACAATAGCCAATTGCAATTAACAGCAACAGACAAAAGAACACGAACTGTGTTCATTTTGGCAACCGGAGCAAAAGTCTCTTTGTAGTCCACCCCATAAGTTTGAGTAAACCCCTTCGCAACTAGTCTTGCTTTATGTCTCTCAATGGTCCCATCGCTCTGATATTTGATTTTATACACCCATTTACATCCGACTGGTTTCTTCCCTTCCGGCAATTGAACAATTTTCTAGGTTTTATTTTGATCAAGTGCAAGAAGTTCCTCCTTCATAGCCTTGCTCCAAACTGATTGCTTATTGGCTTCTTGAAAGCTAGTGGGCTCATCGAAAATAGAGCTCAAAAAAGCAGTGTGGGAATGAGACACATTAGCATATGACAAATAATTTTGAATGGGAAATGTTGAATCATGATAGGTATAAAAATCTTGCATTTTAGCTGGAGGTTGACTTACTCTAGAAGATCGACGTTGTGGTGGCACATAGATAGAAGGGGCAACTTCATCAGAGGAAGAAACTTCAACAGGAGGGGCCACGGTGGAAGTTTCAGGTGATGCATCTCCTTGTGGACTATCAATAGGATTTGTGTCAACAATAGGAATAGGAATGAAATCATCTAGACACTCCCCCTCAAGCGGATTACCGGTTGGATTCTGAAAAAAAGATGTATCTTCGACAAAAAGAACATCACGAGAGATGAACATCTTTTGACTGTGAGGATCAAGACACTTGTATCCCTTTTGAGTCGAGGAGTAACCTAGAAAAACACACTTAGTTGCACGAGCATCAAGTTTGTCTCTGTGAGAGACATGGACATGAACATAGCATAAACATCCAAAGACACGAATGTGAGAAAGATCAATTTTGCGTTGCTTAAGAGTTTCCAAAGGTGACTTATGCCCAAGAACACGACTTGGAAGTCTATTGATGAGATAGGCAGCGGTAAGCACACCATAAGACCAATATTTTTTTGGAACATGCATCTGAAACATGAGAGATCGAGTAGTTTCCAAGAGATGATGATTTTTGCGTTCGGCAATTCCATTTTGTTGTGGAGTGTCAACGCAACTAGTTTGATGGATAATTCCTTGGTTACTCGTAAAATCAGCCAAAAGATTTTTTATAAATTCGGTGCCGTTATCAGACCGAAGAACCTTGACATGAGCATTGAATTGAGTGACAATCATGGCATGAAAGTTTTGAAAAACAGTCGCAACTTCACTTTTTTTCTTCAACAAATATATCCATGTGGCACGAGAATGATCATCAATAAACGTGACAAAATATTTAAAACCATTACGAGATTCAACAGGGGCAGGACCCCACAAGTCTGAATGAATTAACTCAAAAGGTTTAGTCGTGACAGATAAAGACGAGCCAAAAGGCAAACGAGTCAATTTAGAAAATTGACAAAACTTCACATGGACTAGAAGAAGGTGCAGTAGGAAAAAGCAAAGACAAATTCCGATCACATGGATGTCCTAATTAAGCGCTTGTGCCAAAGGTTTGGATGTTGGACACTCAATGCTTGAAAACTAGGCTGGAGGAGGTATAAACCATGAGAATAGATGCCTTCACCAATCTTCTTCCCCGTGACCCGATCCTGAAAAATCACAGAAGTAGGAGAAAAAATAATGTCACAATTCAAGGTGTTAGTAAGTCTGCCAACAGAAAGAAGTTTGGAAGGGAATGATGGAATATAAAGTGCTTCAGAATATGGATGGTTAGAAAAAAATTTCAGTTTACCACATCCATGAATAGGAATGGATGATCCATTGGCAACCGACACAGAATTATTAGTTTCAGGAGTAAACTCACATAAGCTACCACAATCATTAGTAATGTGGTCAGTAGCACCAGAATCCACAATCCAAGTGCAATTTTTAGAGCTTGAGGAAAGAAAAGCTTTAAGGTTACCTGAGACATGAGTAGAGGATGAGGTTTCAATAGAGGAACCTGTTTTATTGTATTGCTGCAAGAGTTTACTCAATTGTCCAACCAAGTCGGAAGCCTCAGAAGTTACACTATTGGCAGCCCTATCCATCTTTTCTCCTCGTTTGAATTTTGGCTTCAAGTGTGGAAAAAGAATCCAACAACGATCCTTACTATGACCATCTTTGTCACAATGGTCACAGCGACGACCTTTATTAAGAGAAAGATTACCACTTAGCTTCCTAGTGTCAACTTTCCTCTTATCCACCATTAGAGCACTAACTTCAGAATGGATGATAGCACATTTGGGCTCAATGTTCATTGCTTTCCTCCTAGTTTCTTCCTGTTGGATGCTAGCACAAACACTTGAAAGAGAAGGAATGTCACTGTTAGATCCCATCAAAATTTGGCTTCGAAGATTCTCAAAATCTGGTTTGATGTGGGCCAAAAGCTGAAAGACTTTATCTTGCTCCGCCCTTCGCTGCAATGTTACAAGATCAGTCACAGGAGGGCGATACAAACCAAGTTCATCCCACATGCTCTTCAATTCACCGAAGTATTCGACAAAAGAACGATCTCCTTGTTCGCAATTATTGATAGCTTGCTGCAATTGATAAATACGAGCAGCATTGTGTTGATGCCCATACAAATCCTTCACAGATGTCCAAAGATCTTGAGCACTATCAGCAAAAGTAAAGATTTCAGCAACTTTGGGTTCCATAGAATTGAGAAGCAAAGACATGGTGTACTGATTTTCAGATTTCCATTCACCATACTTCTCAACTTCATCAGTTTTAGGAGGTTTGGACACTATTGGAGGGGTTTTAGTTCCATCAATATGCCCATACAATGATTTTCCACCGAGTGCTAGTGCCACGACACGAGACCACGGAACATAATTCAGTCCATTAAGAAGAACTGATGAAAGCCTTGGGGCCGAATTATTTTCTGATTGTCCACCCATCGGTCCCGAAAGAAATAGTACGAAAAAAAAAAAAACTGTCAAGTTTCGACGAGATTTGCAGGAACGTAAAGAAAGGGGTACAATACCTTACCTTCTTCCTGCTCTGATACCATGAAGAAACGGAAAAAGAAGAAGTAATTTACGCGGTTCAGCCACGGATTGTGACTTACATCCACGGGAGAAGGTAGGAGAATTCTTATTCATGGGTTGCTAAAAGAGAGCACCCTCAATATAAATACAATTACATGAGAGCAATCAAGGGAATTAATCCCACGACTTAAGCAGCAAGATAAGCATCCAATCTTCACATAATAGGCAACATAATCACCAAATAATCTGTTACCAAATATGAACATATTTTCCCTCCTTCTCCGCCAACAGATTATTATTCCTTCTGTTGGTTAGTTGGTTCTTGCGTATTTCCTTTAATCAGGATATTTGAAAAAGTAAAAGAAGAGAGTTGCATTTAAGCACAAAGTTTAGCTTAAAGCGGTTTCCTAATTCGAAAATGCAATGATCTGGTAAGGAATTTGATTAACTTTTAACTCTTTTTTTCAAATCATACATTTCCCTCTCTCTCCCTCTTTTTTTTAAAATTCAACCATACACCACCAATTAGCCCCACAACCAACCGATAGGAGAATTTCAGATTTCCCCAAATTCAAACCTTAAATCACGCATAGAGAGAGAGAGAGAGAGAGAGAGAGAGAGAGAGAGAGAGAGAGAGAGAGAGAGAGAGAGAGAGAGAGAGAGAGAGGTAATTTAAAAATAAAATGGAGGATGAAAGTAATTTTTGATAAATAGTAAAAAAAATTATTGCGTATTTGTTTACTACTAAAAAAGATAGAGTTGAAAGTAAAATGAAAAAAAGAAAGGTTAAAAAATGAGGTTGAAAGTAATTTTGAATTTCTAAAATTCGGGCTTGGACTTTGGTGGTTGGTTGTGGGGTTGATTGGTAGTGTGAAGTCGAATTTCTAAAAAGAGAGCGAGAGAGACGCGGTTAAAGTAAATTTTGATAAATAGTAAGAAAAATAAAAGAAAAAAAGAACTTTATTACATGTTTATTTACTACTAAAATAAAATAAATAGTTAAAAGTAATTTTTGAAAGTAAAAGGTTGAAAAAAAGGAAGGTTAACACCTTCTGTTAGCTCCATCCGTTATAAGTTGACGAAATTGGACAGCAGAGGCTCAATTGTTAACGGAATGGTGAATTTAGGTTTTTTTTGTCATTAGTTAAAGTTCACGTGTTTTTTTTTTTGTAAAGTTCATGAAAGTTCAAATATTTATTTAAAAATTTTCCTATATTTGAATACGAAGATTTGGGATTATTCAAGATTTGCAAATTAGAATCTCTAGCTCAGTCTTTTTATCTCTCTCACTCATCTGCCTCACAAAATCCAAACATCTCACATAAAAATCTATAAACTCTCTATCTATCGGAACAAAGGAAGAGAAAAGAGGTACCTGATTTGGCGGAGAACTGAGTCTTGGTCGACATAGTGACTGATAAAGTTGGTGCTGGCGAATTTTGACATCATCCGGAGAGTTTCGAAAGAACTATCCCGCTCAATTTCTGTCTACCTCTTTATAGTATTTGATTCTCCTCGTCTCTATTCTCTGTGTACAATTGGGCTACATTCCAACTTGATTTGAAACACTTCAAATGAATACTGTCAAGAAACAATTGAGCTCAACAAATCTTACACAGACTATTTTTTATGTGTCAATCAAATACCGAAAAATAAAAGTTTGAAGTTTATTTTTAAAAAAAATATTTTACATAAAAGATATTTACATTGTAAAACATTTTATATCGAAATTAACAAACGGAGCCTAAGAGTATCCATAATGCTATAATCAAAAGTAAAAGATTTTTAAAGTTAACAATGTTGGTACAAAATATGGCTCACAATGCTATAATAAAACTTAACAACTTTTTTTTTTTTTTTTGATAAGCAACAAAATTTTATTATAACTCGACAAATGGTACATCGAGGAGAGACCAATTACGGACCTCAGAGGATGAGGTGCCATAATAGGCCTGCAAAAGAAAGAGAAGGAAAGGAGAAAAAGTTACATTCAATAGAAATTGAATGATCTTGAGACTACAAGTCCCAAGATACAGCACTTCAGTCCGTTTGAGGGATCTATACCAGCAGCATATCGTTGAACCAGAGATAACTTCAAACATTTAGGACTACCAGCGTCAATTCTTCTTCATATCGTCTCCAGATCAGCCGAATTAGAGGAGTCAGCAAGAGTGTTTCAGACCCAGTAGCAGCCACAACAATATTCCAGCAAGCTCGACACAGCAACAATCCATTTCAATCCGTTTGAGGGAACTACAACAATATTACGACACAGCAAATTGCACATTGCAGCCACAACAATATTCCAGCAACAATATTCCAGCCACAACAATTCCAGATTATCAAAATTCGACACAGCAAATTGCAGTTCCCCCTCAGCTTATGACCACTATAAATAGGTGCTGCACGCTAAGTACCTTAGCTCATGAGAATCCCAGCATGGATCAGACATCTATCAGCTCATCATTCAGAATTAGATACTCCCGAAATTAAACCAATTTTTTATCAATACCAGTAAATCTCCAAAACCCTCAGCCCTCCCCAGAATTGGGAGTTGAAAAGAGTGAAAAGGTCACCTGAATCTTTTTCCATCTTCATTCTGCACCAAACAGCAAGATTTTGGTCGTTTACCTACACTTTGAGCTCTCTTCATCTTGCATCCAATTCCAGAACCAAAACTGCCGAAAGACTTCTAGCCCTCCAAATCTGTGGAGTTGAAAAAGTGGTAGAATAATCTTTATCTTTTCTCTATGACTTCATATCGCCAACGTCCAGCTCTGAAAGCTACTGAAAGCTACTCTCTTAGCCCTCCCAAAAATTAGGAGTTGATAAGAGAACTATCTCTTCATGACTTCCTATTAGCCCTGTCCAGATAAGATTATTCTCTTAGCCCTCCCAAAAGTAGGAGTTGGTAAGAGAAAATTCAGCACAAAAGAGGACAGAAAACCTTCTAGCACTCCCGTCATGGGAGATAACAGAGAGGCCAAAATCCAGGTGTCTCCCATAAGAAAGCTGCAAGACACTACGAAACAGAAAAGGACCAAAAAAGGAAAAGAAAAGCCTACAAACTCACAAGAGAGACAGACACCCCAACCCAAATTCCAGCAAGACCCAAGAGAGATTGGGCAGTACACCCCAAACCCCACTAACCAGGCACAGAACAAGACCCACCTGAAGACAGCCCCTACCCACCCCAGACCCAAACTCACAGCAGCCAGTACAAAAGGGAAAAGGAAAAGGAAAAAATAAAGAATAAAATAAAAGAAGCAGCCCCTAATACTCAAAACAGCTTCCAAAGGAGCAACCCCAAAGACTCTAAGTATGACCGACCACAACTGACACCAGACTCTACTCACCACCCTAGCCCCAACCAGATAGCCCAAAACCCCGAAAGCCCACCAACGCAGACCAGGATATCCCTTATACCTTCACTTTCCTAATCCCATCTAGGTTCCACTTGAAATCCTCTACCGAGTAAACTTGTAGATCGTATCTGCCTTTAATCCATATCGCCATTCTGGTTTTTACCAAGTCCATGATATCATCCACCTCCCAAACTCTGTTATTGAACACTGTATCATTTCTACAAAGCCATAAAGTCCACAATACTGCATAGAAAGTGGCTTGCCAACAACTTTTTTCCAGATTTTTAAACTTGAAGCCCTCCCAGAACAAGAAAACATTCTTAATCGATGCAGGGCTCACCCAAACTAAGTTCCACCAGATCATCACCTCATCCCAAACCTTCCTAGCAACATTACATAAGATAAGAAGGTGATTGGGTGTTTCCTCCTCTACGTTGCAGAATGGGCATAAACTATGCTCTATATTCAGAATTCCTCTCCTTACCAGTGTGGATCTAGTCAATATGCACTCCTGCACAGCCATCCATGCAAACAGTTCTACTTTTGGGGGGCAAATGTTTTTCCAAACAGCGAACAATTCTTTGTCCTCTCTAAACTTTCGATCTTCCCATTCGGAATAGGCAGATTTAACAGAAAATGTAAGGTTTTTACTCCACTTCCATTCAATACAGTCCTCTTTAGATTCTTGTAATTGAACTACACTCAGTAACTGAACAAGGATAAGGAGTTGTTCCTTGTCCCTATCACGCAGAGCTCTTTTAAAACGGAAATCCCAATTATCTGGATTCTGTTTATCCACCATATCTGCTATCACAGCTTCTTGTTGGTCAGAAATCATGTATAGTCTTGGGAATACAACACTCAACTGCTCTTCGCCCAGCCATTTGTCTTTCCAAAATTGAATCCTTGTACCAGAGTTGACTTTGAACTTGAAACCTTGGACCACAAACTCTCCCATATCTGCACACAGACTACCCACTGAGCAAATGTCCTTCCATATAATAGAAGCCTTTCCTCTACATGGTAGCTGAGGGAGCCAAGTCTGTTCATTCAACTTGTACTTGCTCAACACTACTTTGACCCAAAGTGACTCTTTCTCCTTATTGAATCTCCACCACCATTTAGCAAGCAATGACACATTGTGTTCTAGTAGCCTTTTGATCCCCAGCCCTCCAAATTTCTTGTTTTTGGTAAGCTTTTCCCAATTTATTATGTGCAGCTTCCTTTTCTCTTCTGATTCTCCCCACAAAAACCTCCTTTGCATTCTTTCAATCTTATTGGCAACTGTTGCTGGCATCTTGAAGAGGGACATATAGTAGATGGGAAGGCTGCTCATATTTGATATCAGTAGAGTTAGCCTTCCAGCCGAGGTCAAACGATTTCTTCTCCATATTTTCAAGGCCTTTTCTACCTTCTCAATTACAGGCGCCCATGTTTGGATCTTTCTTGGGTTGGCTCCAAGAGGGAGACCCAAGTACTTCATAGGAAGTTTTCCACTCTTACAGCCTATGATGAGGGCCAAATTGTCAACAGTTTGCTCGTGGATACCCACACCACACAGCATGCTTTTAGACATGTTAATCTTTAGGCCTGACATTTCTTGAAACCACCTTAGCACTCTTTTAATACTCATGATTTCACCTAGATCATTATTGCAGAACAGGACTGTATCATCAGCGAATTGCAAATGTGACACATTCACTCCATTAGTCTCTGTACCAATCTGAATGCCTTTTATCGAACCCTCTCCCTTTGCTCTCTCCATTAATATGTTGAAACCCTCCACCACAATGTTGAATAAGAAAGGAGAAAGGGGATCTCCTTGACGAAGACCCTTTTGTGGGAAAACTTCATCGGTTGCCGATCCATTAATCAGAATAGACAAAGATGTAGATGAGATGCAATTCTGTATCCACCTACACCATTTTGATCCACAACCAAGCTTTTTCATCATGTCCAGAAGAAATTTCCAATTAACGCAATCGTAAGCTTTCTCAAAATCTAGCTTCAATATTAGACCTCCTGTCTTCTTTCTCTTCCAGTAATCAATTATTTCATTGGCTATCAACACACCATCCAGAATTTGCTTTCCACCAACAAAGGCTGCTTGTGATTCACCTATTACAGACGGCAGCACCTGTCTAAGTCTATTGGCTAAGACTTTGGCAAGGATTTTGTATACACAGCCCACCATGCTAATAGGCCTAAAGTCACCAAAACAAATAGCACCATCTTTCTTAGGAATCAATGTGATGAAAGTACAGTTAATTCCTCTAGCTAAATTTCTATGATCATAAAACTCTGCAAAAAATGCCATGATATCTTGTTTCATAAAGCCCCAAGCCTTTTTGACAAAAGAGAAGTTAAAACCATCTGGGCCAGGAGCTTTTAGGCTATTACAATCCTTAATTGCTGCTACAACCTCCTCTTCTTCAAACTGTTTTTCCAATAATTCCACCTGCTCTGGTTTCATCCTTCTGCAAAATGGACCTTCCAGTTTTGTTCTGATTTCCACATCCTCAGTAAACGCTGCTTTAAAGTATTCCACAGTTGCCCTTTTTATCGAATCAGGGTCCTCCAGTAAACTACCATCCACCTTGACTGCACAAATGAGATTCTTCCTATATCTGTTGTTTGCTGACCTTTGGAAATATCTGGTATTTCTATCTCCAAGCTTCAACCAATTAATTCTAGACTTCTGTCTCCAGATACATTCAACCATTTTTGAACACTTCAAAGCTTCCCCTCTCACCATGTTCCTTTGTTCCTTTTCATCTACACTCAGTTGTCTAGTTTCACTTAACAGATCCAATTGGTGTAATTTTTCTTGCAATTCCTTCAACTTTACATTCATGTCCCCGAACTCCTGTTTATTCCATATTTTCAGCTTCCTTTTGACCTCTTTTAACTTCTTAACAATTTGACATCCTGCCCAGCCATATGTAGGATTGGTCTCCCAAGCTTCCTTGGCGATTTGCAAACACTTTGGGTTAGACAGCCAAGCATCCATGAATCTAAAAGGTTTTGGTCCCCAATTCCAATTGCTATCCGTAATCATGATTGGAGCATGGTCAGATATTGGTCTTTGTAGTCCCCATAGCACTAAATTAAATTTCTCCAACACTTCCACAGAGATTAGAAATCTATCAATCCTGCTATGTACAGCGTTGTCCTGAAAATTAGTCCATGTAAAATGCCTTCCCATCATTGGTAAATCCTTGACTTCTAACTGATTAATAAATTCTCTGAATTCCCTCATGCTCCTCTCCACTCTAGTGCACCCTGTTCTTTCGTTCATAGCCTTTATCTCATTAAAATCTCCCCCAACGCACCAAGGGATTTTTGCGACATGTTTCAATTGGAGTAATACATTCCACAGTTCATATCTCCCTACAGCTTCATTAGGAGCATATACATTAATAATGGCACATTCACATTCTAGTAATACGCCCGTCACCATAACAAAATTCTTGTGTATAGTGACACTACTTGGTTTAAACTTTTCTGGATTCCAAATTGTTAGTATCCCCCCTGATAATCCTACAGCCCCAGACTCAGCATATTCCATATCAGAGGATCCCCACATTCTCTGAACAACAGACCTCTCAAATCTCTCAATCTTAGTCTCTTGCAAAAACAGAACATCTGGACATCTATCTATAATAAGTTTCGAAACAAATCTCTTCTTAACCGAACTACCAAGCCCCCTAATATTCCAGGAAATGATTTTCATTGGGGTCTCTAACTACTTACACCCAGTTAGAAAAGATCATTCATCCCTCATAAGAGGGGCGAAAGAACTGTTTTTCAGAGAAGCTTTCAGAATTTTTGCCTCATTTTCTATCATCTTTGTCATCCTCTTAATACCAGCGTCCCCAAATTTAATACCAAGAGTGTTACCTGCTATGATAGTATTCTGCACCTCCTTGCTAATTTCGTTCTGCTCCTGTTCTTGAGAGGCAATAATGAACTCTTCAATCTCATCCCTTTTTGAACTCAATGATGCTTCCAACTGTTGACTTCTAACATTTCGTCTCACTGCACTTGGATTTAAATCTACATGTAGGTTAATGCCATGCACTTGAGATGCCCTTATATTGATGTTGGAGTCGCACTGCACTGGAATGTTAGCCTCAGTTTCACTGTTTTTGCCTTGCTCCTGCTTGTCATCTACCCGATATTCTGGATTTTGATCTTGGCTTTTATCGTTTGCGGAGTTGAGATATTCTTCATTTATTGGGCTTTGGGAATCCTGAACAAAAGAAGCCAGACCATGGACAGAATTGCTGCTCGCCTCATCACTACTTTCAACCGTATTAGGAATCCCAATAGGCATAGCCCCTTGAGCAACTTGCTTATCAATTGCTGGTTCTTTCTCCAACCGTGATTGGTGGCTGCCATTAAAGCCATTTTTCTTCAACCTTTCAGCTTCCTCTTCGTTATACTTAGTCCTGTCATCCAGCTTGTTAACTCTTTGCTTTTCCATGTCATCCACTAAATTAACTTCCTTTTCCTTTCTGGCATCCTTGTCACCATCCACTTTATCCATCTCAGCATCTTCTCCCTCAGGTTCAGAGCTCATTACGTAATCTTGAACCTGGTTTGCCGAGACCACCGTTCTGAAAGAATCCTCCTCTTCCATTGTAACAACGTATTTCCTTCCATCCACCATCAGCTGCACCTTCCCCCCGATTTTGGTAGGATTCTCTGTAGCTATAAGGATTCTGGCTTTAGCAAACGATACTTCTTTCAGCGTGTCGTTGTCTACTTCAATAAAACTTCCCCAGTGATTTTCGATTGCTTTGAAAGATTGGATATTCCACGCATTGAGAGGCATCCCGTAGCAAGCAATCCACACAAATCTTTCACTCGACGCTGATTCACCACTCCAAGGTTTAACCTCTTCAAACCACAATTCGAGCCATTTCTCCTTCAAGGTATCGTTCCTTTGTTCCTCACCCAAGAAAGTGATAATCACGAACCTCCCTCCCATAGGTTTAATCTGCACATTCCTTGCCAAATCTTTCTTGAACAAAGATTCCAAATCTTGTGGTGAGATTAATCGTCTCATTTTTCCAACAGCACTCCTATTTAGCCAGCCATTTCCCACTGCTTGAACGCTTATTGTATGGCCATCGTCCTTGCCCTCATTTCGTTGGGTTGTCGAACTAGTATTTCCTCCTTGTTTACTTGATTCTGGAACGCCTTTCCTCCTCCATATCTCCTTACCCCTATCTTCGACTTTCTTCAACTTTTGGTTATTCTTCTGGAACTGAGATTTCTTTTGATAGATCATAAGTTGATTCCCATTACCTGATGGGTTGTTTCTGCTCGCTAATGGTCTGAAATTTGAGCGTTGATTCTTTGGCCCCCTTTGATTTCCGAAGTCTCCATCTTCTAGGGTTACCTGGTTGTATCGATTATTGGCCTGAGTTTGGCGTTGATTATAAAATCTCCCTTGATTTCCGACTGCATCTCCATCTTCTAGGTTTTCCTTATTGGGTCTTTTGTAGATCTGATTTGGACGACTCTCTTGCTTCTTCAAGAATTTCGCTCTGTTCACCACCAGTTCTTGGCCCCAGATCCAAGATCCATTTATAGATTGTACCGCTTGAAGTGCATCTCTGCTAGATTCAAATCTGACAAAACCAAACCTCTTCCCCGTGCTCCTGCTTCTCTTATTTGGGATAAAACAGTCCCAAATCCTTCCGAATCTCGAAAATAAGTTGTAGACAAAACCTTTCCGAATCCCATCTGGGAGGTTGTCCACGAAGATTGTAGATTCTCTCTGCTATCGGCTCTCTCCCGTCTTTCTTCTCTGCTCGTCATTATTAATTCCATTTGCAGCTCTATTGATCAACTACATCACTTCCCACAACTGTATCACACTACTCACAACAAGTAATTCATGAATCTGAAGGTGTTATCGATGGTTTCGGCGATTTCACCCCTTGAAAATAAAACTTAACAACCTTCTTATAAATAATCAAATTTAACTTAACAACCTTCTTATAAATAATCAAATTTAATAGACCGTACATATTCTCAATCAAATATATCAATCATTATACAAAAATGTTCTCTCCCTTTTCCTCTCTCTCTTTCTATCCGAACAATATTTTACTAAAAATTGTTTTTTTTAAACAGTTTTTTCAAAAAAAGAATTCAAAAACTATTTTCTATTTCTAGTCAATAGTTTTTATTAGTTTCAAAACTATTTTTAGAAAAACTATTTTCTACTGTTCACAGTTTTTAGTTTTTTGTAGTTTAAAAATATGATGCGATAAGTTTTGGTTATTTAATTTTGATTATGCCATTGTAGACATCTACATTTCTAACCTTAACAATATCTTAAATGAATAATAAAAAACTGATGTGACAATTTTTGGTTATCAATTTTTGATTATAGCATTGTAATACCCTTAAGGGAGACATAATTTGGAATTAATTTAGTCCCATATTAAATGTGGAACTCTACTACTATCAATATATTGGAAAACAAGTGATAGATTCCAAATGTTATCAATAATTGGTGATAAAACAAAAAAAATCTACTACTCCCTCCGTCTTGCCCCTTTTGGGAAAGCGAATTTTTATAATACTATTAAAAAAATAGGAAATTGAATTCTACACTCCATTTTTTAACATGTGAACTCTTTTTTTTGTCCTATAGCAAAAAAATTACATACACTTTCAACACTAAAATCCAAAAAAAAAGAGTGTAGATGTCAAAAAAAGGAAAAGGAGTATAGAATTCAATTTCCAAAAAATAATGAGAAATATACTCCCTCCGTCCCTTTATTACAGTCCAATATTCCATTTTGGGCTGTCCCTTAATAAATGTCCATTTTGTAAAGTTAGTGGGTAAAAATTGGTGAATTGTCTATTTTGTCCCTAAAAGTAGATTTCATTTTGAAAAGTTAGTGAGTAAAAGTGTAATGATGATGGGTAAGTAGGGAAAATAGAGGAAAGAGTTGATGTGAAAGGTATAATGATGATGTTTTTTTAATAAGTTGGAGTTACGAAGCAGGACATTTAAAAAGGGACAGAGGGAGTAATAGGTATTGACTTTTTCAATTTGTCCCAACTTTGTACTTTGACATGACACTTAAAGTAGAAAAGAGAGGGTGAAAGAGTAATGTTGTACAACTTTTTATGATTACTTTTTGGAATGGACATTGATTTTAGGACATCCATAAAAGAAAAGAAGGACGAGCAATATGGGACGGAGGGAGTATTTGTCGGGTGAGCAGTACTCTAGTCAAGCGTAAATCCCTCAAGAAATACTAAATTTGATACTAAAATGTTATTACTATAAAAAAGAGAGAGTTTTTGCACTTAAAACTTTCATAACTACACACATAAATTTTCATTAGCTAAGTATAGAGATGCATCTCTCCTATGTTTCATTTTTCCAAATAGCATAGGTACATGAGGCTCTTTGAGATATCATTATAACTAAGCGGTTATAAAACCTAATTCATATAAAAAAATTGGTTAATCTGATGACTGTAATCACATGATCAAGATGAATTTATCTTACAATTCATTCCCTGAATTATACTAACCATCTATTTTGTAAAACATATGTCGTCCGATTAGTTGTCTATTTTTATCCGATTAACATGTTTTTTGTCCTAATATGGCTCAATAAATAGTATAAAATGAATTATTCAAATCGACATGATAATATAGGTCTCAAAGTGCTATAATAATCTCATAATACGCCAGTGCACCACATGGACCCTAATCAAAATGAGAGGTGTATTGACACGAACAATCTGTGTGCATATCAGATCGTGCACAATTTGTGATATGGGGGCCACTATAGGTCTCACACAAGCGTTCCGAGCCGTTCGTTAAATTTAAAATAATTTATAAGGGCTTGCAAAAATCAACTCAATACGATACTTATAAGTATTCGATCTAATCATATAATGGTTCGAGCCGTTCATTGAATTTAAACAATTTTTCAAGGGCTCTAGCAAAAAATCGTCTCAATCCAATACCTATAAGTACTCGATCTAATAATCTAAGTTTTCATTCAGCTGGTTAGATGATTATATCGAGTACTAAATGAATATCGGATTAAATTGATTTTTCACGGGAGTTCTTAAAAAAATATTTTAACTTTAATGAATGGCTCAAATCGTTGAAGTGAGACCTACAGTGCCCCACATTGCGATGTATGCACAATATACGCACAGATTGTTCGTGTCGAAGGACTTTCGAAGAGATGGTCTTAGGCTCCGTTCTAGAAACCCAAATAAGTACTTATTTTCAAATTTAAAAATAATGGGGTTACGAAAATAATTTGTTAATTTTTTCTATGGGGTTTGATAGATCTCGATTAGAATTATCAAATAAGATCCATATTGCATATTTTTTTATTTCAATAAATCTATTATTTTTAATTTTGAAAATTATAAATAAATATTTATTTTTTAAGGGCCTTTCTGGAACGGGCCTTATACGTGTGCTATGTTTGTGCCGTTGTGCGCTTACTTGTACTGCGTAGAAATTCAAATTCCGAAAATCCCCCATAAAAGCCCATCTTCGTCTATAAACCCTATTTTTCTCTCTCTGTAAACAACCGTCTCTTTTTTCTCCCGCTTGTTCAACTCCACAATGTAACAAACCTCTCAACGGTAAAACCCTAGCTCTCTTCTCCGCCCGCCTATCCACACCCTCATCGGATTGAAAGGGCTTCCACTCGATTACCTACCCCCACCGGTCCGATTCCACAAAGTTACCGCAATGGCCACCATCACTTCGAGGGACCTTCAAGAGATCGTCTCCAAGCTATCCTCCGATAAAGCTAAAACTCGCGAAGTAACATTCTATCTTCAACTCAATTTTCCTTCACAAAATCGTGGCCCTAAAACGCAGGAAAACAAAATAAAAGTAGAAGACCCAATCGGACTTGTTTTTTATTTGTCCTTGATATGGTTTCGTTAAGGCCCTGTTTGCTTCTCGAAGGGTTGGACTAACTCTCCGGTAACTGTCCGGGGAATCTAAATTTTCTCACAGTGGATGATTATCTTACCCCTTAGATACTTTTGACGGACCACATTTGTAAGACAACTCCGGCAATTGTTCCAACGTTTTTTTGTTTTGTTTTGTTTTGATAATCGGATGTCGAGGCCAGCTTGCGCGCACCTCGACTAATTCCGAGGCCCTGAAGTTAAGGACCGGGCAAACCTCCAGTGGCCCCGACAGTTATGAGGATTCCACTTCCTTTCCCATAATGGTTGTGGGAAGAAGGGAATAATGCTTCCTTAGCCTAGCAACGAAGCGGTGATTTCGAATGGTGAATGATGATACACCCTGTCGTTTCTTAGCAAACCACATAAGTTAGAATGAAATTTACAAGTGAATCATTCACTGTGTTTCCTACATTGGTTTAATGTGTTTGTGTATTGTATGAAGGGTTTGATTTGTGATTTTCAGGAAGGAATTAAGTTGTTGAATACCTGGTTAGAAGGCGAAAGATACACTGGCTTTGTCAGATACATCGGACAGAAAACTGCAATGCTTAAACCGAGTGAGATACGTCATTGTAAGATTTGATGTAGATACTTTTGAAATATGTTCGTTTGGTGAGGTAGATACTTTTAAAATCCTCCTGGAGATTTTCCAAGTAATCTCCGAGAAGACATTGTCAAGGGGATTGTCACGATTTTCTCTTTTGTGAGGTAAATAACAATTGCTGTTTCTTAATGGTGCCTTTTATATTTTCTGAGATTTTCTTGTGGAAGCATTGACTTGTGGTGTAGTGTCCAATCCCTTTGCCTACCTTTTCGTTTCTAGGGATGAGGGGAAGCTTTCACGTAAGCTAATCGAATGTGTCAATACATACTTGTTGAAAGATGGTCCAAATTTGGGCTGTCAGTCCTTGGAAATCCATGATGATGTGAAGCAGTTTGCGTTCCGTTGTTGGACAACAACCCTTGACTGCGGTCTAAAGGTTTCTTACCATCGTGTTAGTTGGTTTTCTATGTCTATGTGCATAGATTTGGAGTGATTTATATCATCGATCGTATTTCTTTCGCAGGATGCACTTGTTCTATATGCTAGGTTACAATTAAATTTGACTAGGGGTGCTGCTGACAGTAGTGAATTGGTGGAACAACTTTTGGATGTAGTTGGGAAGGAGCTCAATCAAAATAGTATCTGTAGTACCAATCTTGCCTGGTGAGTTTTGTTTTCACTAATACAGCATACTGGCGTCCCCTCTTCTCTTTTCTCTCTCCCTTCTTTCTTGGGAACACTTTTGGACGACTGAAATTACTCACTATAACCCTGTATGGAGTTGAGTTTTGTTCACCCTCCACTTAAGAGGGTGAACATTACTCTCCTTCCTATTGGTTGAAATAGTGTGGGCCCCACCACAAAGATATGTCATGCTTACCAAAAAGTGTATTGCATGGTAAGCATGACATCACTTTGTGGTGGGGTCCACACCATTTCAACCAATAAGAGAAAGGGTAATGTTCACCCTCTTGTAAGGAGGGTGAACAAAATTGCACTCTCCTGTATGGGTCTTGTCTTGATCTTAAAATTACATCAAAACCGTTTACTTTCTCAATAAGTTTGTTGACACAGGCAAATTGAACACTGATCGAGCATAGATTTTGTGTGGGGACCACTACGGGTCCCACACAAAAAATTCGAGTCATTCATCAAATGTAAAACATTTTTTAAAGGGCCCTCGCGAAAAATCAGCTCAATCTAATACCTATAGGTGTTGGATCCAATCGTTCAACTTTTCATTATTCTAAAATCCGAATGCAAAGTTAGATGATTGAATCGAGCACTTATAAGTATCGGATTGAGCTAAATTTTTTAGCATTCCTTGAAAAAATATTTTACGTTAAATGAACGGTTTGGATTGTTTGTGTGAGATCCAGAGTGAGCCCCACATAAAATCTGTGCGCGATCTGTGCCCTATTTGTATGTGTGAATAGCACAGTTACTTTCTTGAGTTTTGACACGAACAACAAACCTATAAAAATAAATAAAAAAATCAAGTCAGATCACGATTAATATCCTGTTGTGTATTTTCAAAATTGCATTCGTTCTTCATTTAGCAAAGACAAACTTGATTTTTTATTAGTGCGTCGTGGCCGTGTCTGAAGCATTATACTATTAATCTTTGGACGGAGTACGGGAAGACATCGAATACATGCATAAGAGCCGAATTTGAGCGCATGACACATTTCCTCTGAGTTGCTGATACTATAGAAGATAGAGACCCCAAAATCAAAGTATGGGTGAAGCAAGTTCGAGAAGCTGCATATGACACTGGAGATGCTCTTGACATGTACATGCTTCGCCTTAGATATCATCATAGCACAGGATTCCGTGAGTTTGTACGTAAGGTTTCTTTCTTTATTAATGCCTTGTTTGTTTTACTTTTTGAAAAGCATTTTTTAAAATATTCCCTCTACTTTCAATTATTTCTCTCTATCTCTCTCCACTTATTACCCCTACTACTCTCATAAAAAATTTCTCAAAAAATCATCCAAACACAACATAAGACTTTAAAAGCTCGCCACCAAATTGTTTCTGAAGTAAAAAGAATCAAGTCCAGAATCATCAATATTTCTGAGGGACATCAACGGTATAGTGACATATATGGCAAAATAGAGCAAGGCTCAAGCTCTACCCATTCAGACATCGCACGGTATGATTATCGTGGCGATGCCCTTCTACTCCAAGAAGCTGATCTTGTAGGCATTGACAAGCCCAAATCACACTTGATTCTGTGGCTCGTGGATGAGGATCAGCGACTCAAGGTGCTTTCTGTAGGAGGAATGGGTGGATTAGGCAAAACCACCCTTACAAAAAAATTCTACGACGATGCAACAGTGAAGAGGCACTTTCAGAACCATGCTTGGATCACCGTTTCTAAATCATTCAAGGTCGAAGAGCTTTTAAAAGACATAATTCGAGTTCTCTTTGAAGAAGTCAGGCAACCACTCCCACGAGGAGTGGACCATATGGATGCAAACAGCTTGAAAGGTATAATTCATGCCTTTTTGCTGCAAAAGTGGTATGTGCTTGTTTTGGATGATGTATGGAATATTCATGCATGAGAAGTTTTAAGAATCATACTTATTGAATGCAATTGCGGCAGTCGAGTAATTTTGACAACAAGAAACGTAGATTTAGCTTCTTTTGCTAGTGAAGAATATCATGGCATGGTGTATAATCTTGAGCCCTTGCCTCCCAAAGAGTCATGGGCCTTGTTCTGCTCAAAGACATTCAAGGAGAGTTCTTGTCCTTCATACTTGGAAGGTCTTTCTAAAGACATCTTGGAAAAATGCGAGGGGTTACCATTTGCAATAGTGACAATTAGTGGTCTACTGTCGACAAAGGAGAAGAGTTTCACAATTTCAATTTTCATAGCTTAAGTTTATAGCGTTCTTTTGGGAATGCTATAAAAGGGTAGCAATTATAGCGTTTTTCTAAGTTCAAACAAAGGAACCACACGGAAGGATATTATACAGGCGGAATCGGAAGCAAATAGTATGTATACGGGCGGCGGGCGCTAAAGTACATGTTAGTAGTTGCCTCAAATCTATGTTATTTTTTTTGGTCAAACGGAAATATGCCTTGAATCTATGTTAGCTCTTTGATATGTCGAATTATCAATTTCAGCTTTGAATAGGTGTCCTTCATGTAGTCCACTCCCAGACAAGGTATGCCTTGATAAAAGTAGAAGCAGAATCCAATCCATCAATGTAACATGGTCATGATAATGTAGTGGCCAAATCCACTTCAGTGCTGTAAGTGGATAGCCATGAGTTCCCATGCCATAACATGTCAGCAGATTTCACACAGATCGCAGCAAAAGACCGCAAAGTAATAGCATCTGCATTTTGATTGTAGTTTCACCAGTAGCAACAAGTTACTAAATGGGTCCCCAAATAGAAGTCAGCAAAACAAGGCTGCTGCACATAACCACAGCAGCTGCAGAAGAAGCTTGTATCAGCAAAAACAGCAGCAGCAGCAGAAGCTTCTATCAACAGAAGTAACATTGTGTTACAAAAACAGGTTACAAAAAGATACCCCATTTGTGGCAGTAAGCAAACAGAGAACCCCAGCATCATCACATTGAAAACAGCAAAGAAACAAAGACACCCTTCAGACGCAAAGACACCCCAAGAGCCAACTCAATACCCCTAAAAACAAAAACAAAAAACCCAATAGTGAGGGTCTCTTTCCTTGCTTTCAATAATCTCTCTGTCTAGTGATGGTCTTTTCTCTCTCGATCTCAGATCTGATCAGAGTTTATTTGTTTTTTTCATTTATCTCGGCTTCTCCTTCATCATCAATGATGCAGCGGAATTCACGAGAGACTAGTTAAAGTACTAATCCAAACGAGATAAACAACTTGAGTCCACGAGCAAACCTTGCGCACAAGGAAGAAAGAGAAAACTCTGCAATATTATTGATAAAAAGCTTTAAAAGTTGAATAATTGAATATGTTACCGCCTTTTTTTATAAGACCCTAACCCCACAAATCCTACTGAAAAAGAAATCCTAAATCATACCAAAACAAGCGGCATTAAAGAAAAGATATTTCCTAATTAATTAAAATAACATCCTAATTCTTGTAGACCATGAATCATAATAAAGGTAGAAATCAAAATCAAACTGAATACGGAAAGTTAATAATTCTAACCTAAACGAAAATATTCCTAGTCAAAATCTTATTCTAAAACAATAAAAATAAAATACAAAAACTCTCCATTTTTGTTCTACATCAGTCTCCTTTTCTTCAAAAGAACTCGCCCTCGAGTTCTCATTAGAAACTTGCCACCTTCCCTTCAAAAGAAATAGATATTTAGAATACTTCAACTCGCTTGGGACGCTTGTCTTCCAAAAATCATTCAATGAAAAGTATTCATGCAATGATCTTTTCTCTTCATGCTTCAATTTGTTGACAAGATGTACTAAACGAATGCTGGGAACCCAATCAAATTGTTGCACTCCAAGAAAATTGACTAAAGCAACATTAATTTTGTTATGCCAGCAATCATGGTTTGAATCCATTCCGTGTATGTATGCTCCGACTTGATTGTTGGCCGATTCTCTTGAATTTATGTTTTCGAACACCAATTTACCTTCACCAATTTTGCTGACCAAAATCTCTTCCTTGACACCAATATCAGTATCAAACACCTCCAATGTACAACTATTTTGGTCCTCAACAACTTGATCACCAATATCAATATTATTATTTTTAATAACAACTTCGAATATGACCTCATCCACGGCTTCTATATTATTCGTCTTATCACCAACCTCCGTTTCAATTTTTGGTTCATCAACTTGAATCACCTCTTTGACAACTTCTTCATCGACATCTTTGACAATCATGGTTGTATTTTGTTTCTTTGACCCATATTTTTCCTTCAGTAATTCCTCATAGTTCCATGGCAAAAATCTTTCCACCAAAAGGCTTTTAATTCTCGACCATGCATGAATTTTAACCACCATTGTAGTGCCGGGCCCGTAAGCTTCAAAAACCTCCACCTTTGTTCGGAAGGAGTTTTCGTATACTCAAAAAAATCATCAATGTCCAATATCCAATCCAAACGATTTTCAAAAAATTCAAGACCATAAATTTTGGCAACTTATTGTAATACCTGAAATTTGCTTGTCGCTTTATCGACTGATAATCATCATGGTTCTCGAATAGCTCGCCTTCAAATTCATTCCTATTATCGTAGTGATAATAAGAATATCCTCCGGAGACGTTTTGGTGAATAGGTTGGTTGCGGGCAAATCCCTCAAGGCGGTTCCTATTCTGGTTAGGAGGTTGGCGATGGGCAAATACCAACGCGCGATCTTTCCCAACCCTTTCTGGCCTTTGGTGATTTTGTAGAGTCAACCCCTGCAGCAACTCACGGATCTCTGCGAACTGAGTGCGAGTATCTTGACGGATCTCGGCTAACTGAGTGCTTCGATCCTGCAACTGTGTTCGGTTATCCTCCATCATCTTCCTTAGGTCAGCAAGCCCACGACCAACGTCAATGGGTGTTTCCTCAGCCGTGTTTGGTGCCATCGAACCAGGAAAAACGTGGCTCTGATACCACTTGACGCAGCAAAATTCACGAGAGACTAGTTAACGTACTAATCTAAACGAGATAAACAACTCAAGTCCACGAGCAAACCTTGCGCACAAGGAAGAAAGAGAAAACTCTGCAATATTATTGATAAAAAGCTTTAAAAGTTGAATAATTGAATAGGTTACAGCCATTTTTATAAGACCCTAACCCTAGAAATCCTACTGAAAAAGAAATCCTATGTGGAGGGCGTGGTCCGGCGGAGGGACCAGGACGGTGGCCACGTTGCACCAATTAGCCGAACCAATGTGTTTACCACCCGTGGGTCGGCGGGTTGGCTCGGTATCCGATCCGAGTCTTGCCGGACCCGGTTAAGTTAGCCGTGGTGTTGACCTAAGGGAGGGTGTGATCTGGTTCGGCGGATCCTTGCCGAACGGGTAGGAGGTTGCCCCTGTAGAAGCTATCAGTGCCGTGTCGGTTGTCCGGCGGAACCTATACTCGCCGAGCCTCCTGTCCCCTAACTTGAAGAGGAAGTTAGGAAGAGATGGGCAGGAGCAGGCAACCTTGCGTCTTATCCCTTCCCTTATATTTAGGAGCGGAATGTGGGGGATTGGATAGGTCCAAGGTTGGGATGTCTATCTGGGTCCGAGGTTGGCGGGCTCATCACACAACGCGTAGTAGGCTTATGGGAGTTGGACTCTGCACTCCCTTTGGCTATAAAAGGAGGGATTCCCCTCTAGAATGAAATAATAATTTTCTCAAACCCTAAACTATTCTTCGATATCTCCTCTCCTGTTATTGACTAGAGCGTCGGAGTGCCCGCCCCGGACCACCACGCTCCGGGTTTGGGCACTAACGCGGTTGCTTCGTGTGCAGGGCTAACCCGTCCTCGTGCAAGCCTCAACCATCCAAGCCACAAGGTCTAACCGAAGAAAGCTTGCCACCACAATTGGCGACTCTGCTGGGGATAAGTAGTAACAAACACATCTTGTGGTGAAGCTTTCTTTCCGTTCTTCTCTTTTCCCAGTTCAGGATGACAGGCACGGACGGACGACTTCTCGGCCTTGCTCACTTCGATCCAAACCTGGGTCATCACACCTCCCAGCGGACGGGGTTAGGGCTGAATGGCACCCCCACTGGGGGACCCGGCGACTCCAGGGTGGCGGGTTCAAACATCCCCGCCCCTACCAACCAGGCTTTAGGAGCGGCGGCGTTCCACATAGATGGTGTGCACCGCTCTGCAGCAAGCCTCATAGTTCCTCCTCCTCCCCCACCGGAGCTCCCGGTGAGCATGGCGGAGGAGTTGTTGCGACTAAGAACACAAGTACAAGAGCTCCAAGCGCATCATAGCGTCCCACCCGTTTCCAGGTCGCGGGAACGACGACGGAGGAGGAATGCTTCCCAGCCGACCCAAACGGTTGACACTGTTAGGGCCTCCGCCTTTACAAGGCTCGGCCCACTGTGTCGCATTGATGCTAGCGGCCGTGTCCATCTGGAGCCCGGACACCGAACCGGTCAACAAGACGGTGCGTCCGGAAACGACAATGTTCGCCGAGCATTATTTCCAGCGACAAGTGCCACGGCGTCAAGCGCTCGTTCAAAGTCAAGGGGAAGGCCGGACCAGACACAAGGAATTCCTCGGATCGGTGACGCAAGAGATGACGCGGGGGATCCTCTTGATCTCCCTGTTGGGTCGCGAGGTCACCAGGACAACCAGAGGACGAACAGATCTGAGGGGCGGCGATATGAAGATCAGGAAAGGGGAACGAGCACTCGGCTTCGACAGTGGTCACCGGGCCATTCTACCAGTCGCTCCCACCACCGGCCAAGGCAGTCTGACCAGGGTCACCACCGGCGAGCGCCGGGTCAATCTGCCGGGCGGTCCAGACCTCAAGAGGAGGACAGCCAGGGGCTGCTACCGGAGGAGAGATGCGAGATCAGCGCCGGCGACGGGGCCTTAACAGTGGTAAATACTCGCACCGGCGAAAGAATCACTTACCGGGCCGCCCAGCATCAGGAAGAACCCCCGGTAAAGGGAAACAGGAGGGCCTTGGGGTCGAAACGCCGAACCCCTGAGCCAAGTGTCGGTGGCCGAGGGGTTCGGACCTCACCGATCCATAAGAGGACAAGGGACGACGCTCGAGAGAAAAGCTTCGCGCCTTCGGCGGCGGTTCCACTGAAGGAAGTGGTTCCAGCAACCTCTACAAAGAGCGCCTCCCCCTTCTCAAAGGCCATAGCAGATGAGGTTCCCCCTCCTCACTTCAAGGTCCCTAAGTTCACAATATACAACGCAAAGTCGGATGCGCCAACCCATGTACAGCAATTCAAGTCCATGGCTGCGCTCAACGGATTGAGCGAGGCAATGATGTGCCGAACGTTCTCGCTGAGCCTCCCGGACACTGCCATGCTATGGTATACGCAGCTAAAACCAGGTTCAATAAGCAGCTTCGGCGAACTGGAGCGTTCGTTTACGGCACGGTTTGTGGCAAGTAACCGGAGGCCAAAGACAATAGAAGCCTTAACGGACCTTCGGCGGAAGACCGGTGAGTCCTTGAAGGATTATTCTGAGCGCTTCTATAATGTATACAATATGGTTGAAGGCTGTGACCAAAAGACTGCAGCTACGTCGTTCAAACGCGGACTGGATAGGAATTCTGACCTGTCCAAAGAATTGATGCTACGGCCGCCGAACGATATGACAGAACTCATGCATACCGTTGCCCGGTACATAGAACTTGAAGAGTACATCGGTGGTTCGGATGTTGCACCGGTGGCCGAACAAGGTAAAACGGCGGCAAAGGAAGTGAAGAAGCAGGTTAATGTGGTGTCCAAGAAAGAGGGCGCAGGGTTCGGCGGAAATAAAGGAAGCGGAAAGGCATGGGATCGCCCACCGAGCGATGGGCGGGACCATCTTGCCATCACGACCTACTTCAAGGAGCCAATCTTCCGTATGCTCCGAGAGTGTGGACGGCTTCCTGGTTTCCAATGGCCAACAGGGGCGGCAGAGAAGTTGGGAACTGCCGATGGCCGGGAACCGAACCAGAGGGTGTACTGCTCATTCCACAACGAACAAGGGCACTACACAACGGCATGCCAGCCGTACAAACTTTACCTCGAAGAACTTGTCCAGCAGGGAAGGATGGATCGGTGGATTGACCGAAATAAGTCGCCGGACACAAGGATCCAACCACGGGCCCGGGTTCTAGATGGCGTTGTACAATGCATCCACGGCCCGATGGACCCACGCCGGGCCGATCAGCTCCACAAAGAGTTTTGTCATCCTTCACACGAGGTAGTGATGGTGCAACATTCTTTAAAACGAAAGATGGAAGCTCGTCATGCATGGGAGATAACGTTCACCGAACAGGACTTGGAGGGATTGTCCTTACCCCATAACGACGCCTTGGTCCTATCAATTCCCTTCTAGCGGAAGATGGTCCGTCGAGTGTTAGTCGATCAGGGAAGCTCAGCGGAGATCCTCTACTACTCGGCGTTCCAGGCTCTTGGACTCTCGAAAGATTGTTTGTCACCAGTAGATGCCCCTATTGTGGGCTTTTCTGGGATTCCGATTTACCCGCTCGGCAAGATAGTGCTCCCAGTCTATGCCGGCTCGGTGCAGCTAGATGTGGAGTTTATCGTGGTCAACTCGCCGAGCCCTTACAACGCAATCCTGGGCCGCAATTGGTTGCACGGTATGAGGGCCGTTGCATCAACGCTCCATCAATGCGTACGGTTCATCGGCGAGTCTGGACGGCAGGAAACAATTCGGGGGGATCAGATGGTTTGGAAAAAATGTTTCGTCAATTCCATCCGTAGGTCAAAGGAGGTTCAGTGGATCGAAGTCCCAGAGTTACCAGAGGGGAGCAAGCCCGGCGAAGCCATGAAGGAGGAACTACAAGGTCCAGAGGGGGTCGGTAGACCAGCCAGTGATAGGGCTGTAGAGGATCTGGTCCAGGTACCAATTAACGAGGACGGAATGCGTTTCTTCTTGGTCGGCTCGGAATTAGATGAAACCGAGCGTGATCAATTAATCCAGTTCCTCAAAGAAAACATAGAGGTTTTTGCTTGGACTCCCTACGAGATGCCGGGCATGAGTCCCTATGTGATCAAGCACTCTCTAAATGTTGACCCAGGAAGGAAACCCGTCATACAGAAACCTCGCCGATCCTCGGCTATGCATGCGGACGCCGTGAACGAGGAGGTTGAACGCCTTCTTGATGCCGGGGCTATCCGTGAGGTCCAATACCCGACATGACTGGCGAATCCAGTGGTAGTCAAGAAGAAAAATGGCAAGTGGCGCATATGCATCGATTTCACCGATCTAAACGATGCGTGTCCCAAGGATTGTTTCTCATGTCCATGGATCAACCAGTTGGTGGACGCCACAGCCGGGTACGCACGGCTGAGCTTCATGGATGCGTACCGCGGGTATCACCAGATCGCCATGAATGAGGACAATCAAGAGAAGACAGCCTTCATCACTTCCAACGGCACCTATTGTTACCTGGTGATGCCGTTCGGCCTGAAGAACGCCGGCGCTACATTCCAACGTATGATAGCCTTGCTATTCAAGGGATTGTTGGGCTGGGTGATGGAAGCATACATCAACGACATGGTAGCAAAAAGAAGGATGCCGCCGATTATATTGTCCACCTCGGCGAGATATTCGACGTGTTGAAAAGGTTCGGTCTGAAGCTAAATGCCGAGAAATGTGCGTTCGGCGTCGGTTCTGGGAAGTTCCTTGGACACATGGTTACACACCGGGGAATTGAGGCCGACCCAAGTCAGATCAAGGCCATACAAGAGATCAGGGCTCCAGCCACGGTGAGGGAGGTTCAGCGTCTCGCCGGCATGGCTGCCGCCCTTAACCGCTTCATCAGCAAGTCTTCGGATATTTGCCGGCCTTTCTTTCAATCAATAAAGGGCAACAACCGAAGAAGCTTCGTATGGACGCCGGACTGTGATAGCGCACTCGCCGAACTGAAGAGATGTTTGTCCCAAGCTCCTTTGCTGGTTGTGCCCAAAGAAGGGGATGAGCTCCACCTCTACCTTGCAGTCTCCGAACATTCCGTTAGTGCCGTATTGGTTCGGCAGGAGACCTCAAAGAGTGTAACGAGCACGGACCAACAGCCAGTCTACTATATTAGCAAGGTGCTCTTGCCCGCCGAGACTCGCTACCTCCCAATAGAAAAGCTGGCTCTGGCATTGGTAATGGCAAAGAGGAAGCTCCTGCCGTACTTCCAAAGTTTCACCATTGTGGTCGTTACCGAGTACCCTCTGAGGGCGGTCTTGTGCAAGGCAGATCTTTCTAACCGGCTGTGCAAATGGTCCCTGGAGTTGGCAAATTTTGATATCCGTTACCAGGCCAGAACGGCAATCAAAGGTCAGGTGTTGGCTGATTTTGTCGCCAAGTTCTCCCCTGGGGTGGAAGACGGCAATGGCTGCGACGAGGTCCTGGCCAAAGACTCCATCGTACCGGCTCCCGGACCACGGTCGAGCCATCCAGCTCACAAAGAGTATATCACGAAGCGGCCCATCCCTTCACGCCGAGCGAGCTTGTTCACCGGGCACGCCTGGAGACTCCACGTTGACGGAGCGGCTAATAATCGAGGGGCCGGTGCCGGGATTGTTCTAGTGTCACCGAGCGGGACCTTGCACGAGCATTCGTTGAGTATTGGGTTTCCAGCAACGAATAATGAGGCGGAGTATGAGGCCCTCATTGCCGGGCTAAAATTGGCTCAGCATATGGGTGCTGACGAAGTTCAGGTTTACAGCGATTCCCAACTCGTTGTTAATCAGCTCAATGATGATTACGAGGCCAAGGATGCTCGCATGAACAAGTATGTAAGCCACGTGATCGCCTTGGCGGGCTCGTTCAAGAATGTATTTTTTGACCATATTGGGCGTGATCTCAATTCTCATGCCGATACTCTCGCCGGACTGGGAGCCGTATGTGCCGATCAGGGAGGTGAAAGAACGATAGTCCTCGGCGAAGTCCCATCACCGAGCTTCGAGCCGGAGCCACAGGAAGTGATGGACATTCATCAGGCACCCAGCTGGATGGACCCTCTCGTCTTCTATTTGAAGCATGCCGTACTACCTGTCGACCGCAAGGAGGCCCATAAGATCCGTTGTCAATCTGCTTCTTATTTCATCGATCCCTCCGGCACTCTGTACCGCCGATCATACACTGGTCCTGACCTCCGTGTGGTGCATGAGCAGGAGGTTCCTGGTATCCTCAAGGAGTTGCATGATGGAAGTGCTGGTTGTCACACCGGCGGCCGGTCCTTAGCTGACCGTGCCCTTTCCCAGGGTTATTGGTGGAAACGAATGATACATACGGCTACAGAGTTTGCCAAGCAGTGCAAGTCTTGTCAGAAGCATTCTCCCCTTCTCAACCAGCCGACCCTACCTTTGCAGCCCGTCACCAGCCCTTGGCCCTTCGCTCAATGGGGGGTAGACATTATTGGCAAGTTGCCTAAAGCTACCGGCGGTTTCACGCATATCATTACTGCTACGGATTATTATACGAAGTGGGTTGAAGCCAAAGCGCTCATAACGATTACGGCCGCCGATGTGGAGAGTTTCCTTTGGAATCAAATTTTTACCAGGTTCGGCGTCCCGTACGCCATTGTGTCAGATAACGGGACCCAATTCGTCGCCGACGCGATTAAGGCCTTGTACAAGAGGCGCGGCATACAGATGAAGACAGCTTCTGTCTCTTATCCTCAAGGGAACGGACAGGCCGAAGCTGCCAACAAGGCTATCTCCGCCGGCTTGAAGCGCCGGCTTACCAACAAGCGCGGCAAGTGGGCGGAAGAGTTGCCTGATGTTCTATAGGGCTACCGCACCACTCCACGGTGTGGCACTGGTCGTACTCCTTACTCCATGGCGTTCGGCGTCGAGGCCGTACTCCATTGGCTGTTACTCGACCCACGTCTCGCACTGCAACGTTTGATGTCCCAACGAACGATGCAATGCTAGCCGTCGAAGCAGATCGAGCAGACGAGCTTCGAGACAGTGCCCACATAAAGTACGCGGCTTATCAGCAGCAGTTGGCTCGGAGTTATAATAAGACTGTGCGGAACCGCCCTTTCAATGTGGATGATCTTGTCCTTCGGCAGATAGTCTAGAAGAAACATTTGAAGAAGTTCATGCCGAAGTGGGAAGGTCCGTTCCGGGTGGTTAAAAAGGTTGGCTACGGCTCATATGAACTCGCCGAGATGGATGGAACGGCGATTCCGAACCACTGGAACGCCCAGCTGCTTCGAAAGTTTTACGCTTAAAATGTCTTTTGGCTTTTCGCCTCGGCTATGTGTTAAGCCTTCAGTTTTTATTAAGAAGTTTATTTCAATAAGACAAGTTTGTTTTGTTTAACTATGTGATCTGTTACCCTCGGCGGTATTATTATGCTCGTTACGCCTTTCCAGATTCTGTTCGGCAAAGACTTTGCATGCCATATCCTGAAGGGGGCATTCCCAGCTTCTACCGATCCTTTTGATCCGGCGGAACCAACCTCGGTGGTGTGTTTCCTCCGGATCAGGGTCTAGGTACGGCAAGCTGGGACGGATAATTGTTAAACCATGTGCATGAAGTGCAATAACGTGGTCTTAACATGCATAAAGTGCAATTAAAGAATGAACCATAACAGAATACTTAGAAACTTTCATTATAAAAATAAGACACATACTGGTCCAGTACAAAACAGGGGCTCGGCTCGACAAGATACTTTTTGCCGACCCCAGATTCTACGACAATACAAAGAAAGTTCTAAGCTACGGTGGGGTCGTCCGTAGGCTTCGGCGGCTCGACGGTAGTAGGGTTGGGCAGCTCGGCGGGACTCAGCGGGACTCAGCGGCTTATCTGCAGCAGGATTGGGCTGTTCGGCGGAGTTCGGTGGCACGTCGGCGGTTGGGTTGACCTGTTCGGCTGGAAGCAGGTGCCTCGGCAGATCCACAGGTGGCACCACTGGAGGCTCCCTTCGGTGGTCAATCTTGGGAACCTCGGCATAATCAAGGCCGACCTGGCAAGCTGGGACGGATAATTGTTAAACCATGTGCATGAAGTGCAATAACATGGTCTTAACATGCATAAAGTGCAATTAAAGAATGAACCATAACAGAATACTTAGAAACTTTCATTATAAAAATAAGACACATACTGGTCCAGTACAAAACAGGGGCTCGGCTCGACAAGATACTTTTTGCCGACCCCAGATTCTACGACAATACAAAGAAAGTTCTAAGCTACGGTGGGGTCGTCCGTAGGCTTCGGCAGCTCGACGGTGGTAGGGTTGGGCAGCTCGGCGGGACTCAGCGGCTTGTCTGCAGCAGGATTGGGCTGTGCGGCGGAGTTCGGTGGCACGTCGGCGGTTGGGTTGACCTGTTCGGCTGGAAGCAGGTGCCTCGACAGATCCACAGGTGGCACCACTGGAAGCTCCCTTCGGTGGTCAATCTTGGGAACCTCGGCATAATCAAGGCTTACCTGGTATCTGCGGAGGAAAGAGGAGGCATGAGCGTCTTCGATTCCTTTCAGCTCTCCGTCTCTGAAGGTTTTTTTGACAAGGGCTTCCACCTGCACCTGGTAGTAGTCGCCGGCCTCATTGTACCCAGTATCGCCGGCCTCCTCGAGCTTGGCCGGCAGCTCATCCTCCATCTGCTGTTTCTCCTCCTTCAGTCGGTCCCGCTCGGCTTCAACTTCCTTGAGCTGGAGCAGCAACCGGTCCCTCTCTTCCAAACCAGTCGAGGCTTCAGCAACCTTGGCCTCCAGCGCCTCGATCTGGTCGGCGGCCTCCTTCACCTCCTTCCTCATTGCCTGCAGGTCCCCCCTTTGGGTCTTCTTGGTTTCAAGGAGGACCTCCATGTCATTGAAGGCCTTGCTGGCACGTTGCCCGGCCTGCAAGAGAAGGGAATTAACACCTGGAAAGGGAGGTGAACTTTTAGAAGGGTCATGGCCAGATGGGGGTTCTCCTCCAGGCTGTCGCCGATCGTGCTCGTATGCCCATCTGGGCATTGGAAGTCCGGAACAAAGAGCTCACCCTTGGCGAGGCCAGTGTTGAGGATCTCCGCACCCATTTCGGCGTGTTTAGCCTTCTTCTTCTCAGCCCCCTGACCCTCCCCCTCGGCGACCGGGCGCTTTTCTCTTCGGCGGATGTTGCGGGGTTTCTCAGTAGGAACGGCAATGGGCGGACCTTGGGGCTCCGGCTTGTCGATGGGGGCTTGCACCGTTTTTTCCTTCCTCTGAGGCAGCCCGGAGGATGAGAGGTCTTGGGCCAAGTACTGCAACTGCAGTGCTTGCCCAGCAACAGAAGCTAGGTCGATTGTCTTCCTCACCATGTTCTCCTTATTCTTTCGGTTAACGTACCCGTTGTAGAAAGGGATGTAACCGAGGAGGGTCGGCGCGACTCGATCTGGGCACCGGAGCAAGGAAATCAGGTTCGGCCACCTGCCTGTAATAAGGAGTCCCTTGTTCGGTGCGGAGCAATCTGCAAGTAGAAGAAAGAGATCAATATGATATACAAAGGTAAATATGGAATTCAGTACAGAAAGGGAGATGTATACCAGGCTTGTCCCCGTAGCCGGGGAACCCTCGCACTCGAGGAATCTTGTACGGCCTCTCGACCGCCGAACCTCTCCTAGTTGGAAAGGGATCGTCAAGTTGGGGGTTAATGGGACCCCACTCGAAGTTGCCGGACACTTTGACCAGGACCATCCCCCACTTTTCAGTATCATAGAGGCGGTCCACCAGGTGGTCAAAGTGCTGGCAGGTGGTGAGGTAGTACTTGTCGTACTTGGGGCTCCTTGATACCACGTACATCAGCATCAGGTCCCCAAGGGTGAACGGCAGGCGGTTGATTTCGGCTAACCTTATCGCCGAGCACAGGATGCGCCAGCTGTTGACCGCCACCTGGATCGTCGCAAGGTTGTAATCTGCCAAGAAGTACCGGAGGAAGGGGTTCATCGGGAACCTTACCCCTCCCTCAATGATGGCGTAGAAAGGAAGGGCGATGAAGTCTTCGCCGAAGGGAATCCTCTCGGAGGTTACCCTTTCGACAAGGACATCATCTGGGATCGAGTATTTGGTCCGGAAGGCCTGTGTGAAGCCACCTGGACCGTCGCCGTAGAAGTGGCTGTACGGCATGGGTCCGAGACCCGTTGGAAGCGGGGGGATGAGGTCAATATCCCTCGGCGGGGGTGGTTCGGCACCTCCTACTGCGTCAGAGGTGCTCGGCGGCAGACCAGCTGATGTCGATGTGCTGGCCTGGGCCCCGGTGGCTGTTCGTTCCCTATTAGTCTCCTCCGGGATGGAGCCGTGCGTGTCGTACTCGGCGGACACGCCGGGGGAGTCACTCCGCCCGTAGAGTATGTCCCTGGAGGACCTGTCATCAACCTGAAGGGGGATGTGAATGCCGGGGATGATTAGGCCTCCGGCCCGCCGGGCAAAGTTGCTCGAGTTTTCGTCGAAGTTCCTATACCCTCTTCCGAGCTCCCGGATGGTCTCTTGAAGGTCTGGGTACACTTCGGGATCGATGTTCGGCGAGTAGGAGTTGGGATCCACCATGCTGAAGACCTAAACAGAATAAGAAATGGAAGGGGTGATGAGAATTCCTACTTCAGCATGGCTACTCATGTGCCCCTCGGCAGAAATCGTGGTTTCTTATCAAGTGTTGAAAGTTGGCACGGTGGAGGACCGCCGTTGTTGGCGGTCCAGACAGCGGGCTACGGCCGCGGGCGGCCATAGGAGATCGATACTATTCAAATGAAGAGTGCTTTTTGTGCAAGTGTGGGGGTGTGAGTGGTGTGGCGTCTTGAGATGCTCATGGAATGAGTCAAAAGGGATGGCGGAGTTACCTGGAGATGCTGGAACTGGACAGCGGTGAGTGGCGGAGCAGCGGAAGCGATCGAAATAGCAGCAGCAGTTGAAAGTTGCAGAGCGAGGAGGCAAGAGCAGAAAGTGTTTTTCTGTCCCGCCTCCCCGCTTATATAGCGGATGGATTGGCTGGGTGGAACCCTAAGCGTCGAACGCGAGAACCGAAGCGTCGCCGCTCCGTCCACTCTCGTCATGCCACGTGGAAAGCCTGCACCGTTCCGTACCGACGTCGTCTCCCCTTTCACCACGTGGCACCCCACGCCGTTTGGGTTTCCGGATGGACCGTTCGATCTCTGACTCCCAACGGTCCCATCCGCCCCCGTTGCAGCGGATGCATCATTACGTGGGGGTTCGAGAAGGGTCTTCCCCAACCCTCAATGGCCCGGCGGGGGAGGCCCGGCGTGTTTGCCTCAGGACGCCCTCGATAGAATGTTTTGCTCAGATGGTCAACCCCTCCCACCTTTGGTAAGGGAGGAAGAGGTTGAGGGGCTATTGTGGAGGGCGTGGTCCGGCGGAGGGACCAGGACGGTGGCCACGTTGCACCAATTAGCCGAACCAATGTGTTTACCACCCGTGGGTCGGCGGGTTGGCTCGATATCCGATCCGAGTCTTGCCGGACCCGGTTAAGTTAGCCGTGGTGTTGACCCAAGGGAGGGTGTGATCTGGTTCGGCGAATCCTTGCCGAACGGGTAGGAGGTTGCCCCTGTAGAAGCTATCAGTGCCGTGTCGGTTGTCCGGCGGAACCTATACTCGCCGAGCCTCCTGTCCCCTAACTTGAAGAGGAAGTTAGGAAGAGATGGGCAGGAGTAGACAACCTTGCGTCTTATCCCTTCCCTTATATTTAGGAGCGGAATGTGGGGGATTGGATAGATCCAAGGTTGGGATGTCTATCTGGGTCCGAGGTTGGCGGGCTCATCACACAACGCGTAGTAGGCTTATGGGAGTTGGACTCTGCACTCCCTTTGGCTATAAAAGGAGGGATTCCCCTCTAGAATGAAATAATACTTTTCTCAAACCCTAAACTATTCTTCGATATCTCCTCTCCTGTTACTGACTAGAGCGTCGGAGTGCCCGCCCCAGACCACCACGCTCCGGGTTTGGGCACTAATGCGGTTGCTTCGTGTGCAGGGCTAACCCGTCCTCGTGCAAGCCTCAACCATCCAAGCCACAAGGTCCAACCGAAGAAAGCTTGCCACCACATCCTAAATCATGCCAAAACAAGCGGCATTAAAGAAAAGATATTTCCTAATTAATTAAAATAAAATCCTAATTCTTGTAGACCAAGAATCCTAATAAAGGTAGAAATCAAAATCAAACTGAATACGGAAAGTTAATAATTCTAACCTAAACGAAAATATTCCTAGTCAAAATCTTATTCTAAAACAATAAAAAGAAAATAATCTGTGTTCGGTTGCCATTTATCTTTAGTTTTAGTTTTGTTTTTCAATCATTACCCTATATCTCCAATTATTAATTTCATTTCTCTCTCTATCTATCTTCAATCATTACCCTTCTCTTCAATCATTACCCTATTTCTCTCTCTACCCACTACCAAACTAAACTAAACTACCAACCAAACAAAGCCTTAAAACTCTCCATTTTTGTCCTACATCAATCAAGGTCCGTTTTTAGTTTCGCCAATGGTGGTGGTGATCGTTTAGGATTTATGATTTTATTTTTATTCGTAGATCGACGAATATAGTTGCTCATACTTTGGCAATTTTGTGTTTGTGAGTTTGTGATATTCTTACTTAGAAAGTTAGACTCTTGATTAGTTATTGGATCCTCTGTGGAACGATAATCATCTTCTTTGATGCATTGTTAATTATGTTTTTTTATTAATGAAAGTATGCTACCATGTTGGAATAAAAAAAGAGAAAGAAATAGGGACCAATAATTGTTGAGATAATAAGGTGTTCAAACTAACTTAAATATTCGATATTGATGGTGAGCTTCTCGTGGTTGATGAATTTTTCTTTTAGCTTTCAGGGAGAGTATTTAGAAATTAAGTGTCAAAAGATATAAAAATACTAGCAGATGTCCGTGCCTAAAGGCACGTCGGAATGTATCATAGTCTCAACTTAAATAAATTGTCATACTACCCGACTGCTCTATGGGATAGTTGTAATCTCCACAAAGCACCAATTACCATTTTGAGATGAGAATAAATTATATACACCGTGGTGTAAACAATTGTTTCCTCCAAATCAATTACATTGCACAACGTTGTCAGAACAGTGATCTCAATTAATAGAATATTGGAACATGACGTAATGTAATTAATTGATTTGGAGGAAACAATTGTTTATATCGGTGAGTTAATACATCTACCAATCACTCACAAAATTCAAATTGAAGAAAATATGTGTGCCAAAACTGATCCTGCATTTAGCAGTTACATTCTGCGAGTTGGAAATGGCCTTGAGGAACAAAATGAAGCTGGTCAAATTAGACTAGCTAGTACCAATGTCTTTAGTTCTACAGCCAACAGGAGCTACACCAGCTTTAGACCAGCTAATTGAATTTGTTTTCCCAGCTTTCAGCAATCAAACAACTGACCCACTTTCTTTCACCAGTTTGGCTATCCTAACACCCAAAAACCAAGCCCTCGAAGAGATCAATGACACAATGATCTCCAAATTCCCAGGAAAATCACACATCTACTTGAGCTTTGATATTTTTTCTATTTGACCATATAAGGCAACATTATTTTACATAGAGATTCATTGCCTAAAAAGTGAGGAGAAGAATAGATCACTCTATATATGTTCAAAACATAACTCTATAGCTTAATATTTAACATAGAATGATCTAACGATTGTAGAGGTTGCTTCCGTCTATATGCCTAGACATTTACAACAGAAACTGCTCTGTTTTATAAAATAGATATAGATTAATCAAAGTTGAAATTTTTTACAAATGGCAATTATCGGATTGCTTTTCCACCATCTCTCCTAAAGCAATTGGTGTTAGAAAGAGTTTCAATTGAGTCTTTTATGGTATTCGACATCGCACCCGCAAGTCTATTTTTAGAGCGGTCTGCATTGTGTAACCAAATATCATGGGCACTCTGGGCCCAACAACAATAAAACAAAAGATGTACTCCACTTAATTTAACACAAATAGGCTCTAAATAAAATTAAAAAACAAACAACGTGTCTATTGGGTTATTTCTAGTCAACTACTCCAAATTAAATAACTCAAAATGAATTTGGCTCTTTGCAGGTTGGCCTCAATATAAAGAAGCAATGGAAATTTCCTGTATTTAAGCGTCCGGTCATTGATAAGTGTTGATAAGTGAGATGGGCTGTAACTTCAAAAGGACGGAAAAAAAAAAACTGATTTGGGAAGCTAACATAAACACCGATAAGAAACAAAGCACTGGGAAATGATACCGGAGGAGAGAAAATATCTCAAGGTGTACCAGAGGAGAGAAAATATCTTTTACCTCAATTTGGAGAGGAGAGAAAATACCTCAATTTGGCACTTTTGCTGAATCTTTTACCGGAGGAGAGAAAATATCTCAAGGTGTACCAGAACCCGCGAAGAGTCGATCGATTGGTCCGACACCGAAGCTACAAAATTTACCTCTCACCCACCACATGTATTCTTTTACACATCCTTCTCACACCTACGTACCTCTCACCCACCCCTTGTATTCTTTTCCCTACCCCACAAGTGCAATTGATAGTTGTCTGTTTTCACACCTACCACTCACCCACCCTGTGTATTCTTTTCCACATGTTTCTCTGTTTTCACACTACTAGCGGGGTCCATCCCATACACTTGACAATATGCTACTCTCTCGTCTCAATTTGTTTGTTCAATTTCGAAATACGTGTCCTTCAAAAAATTGTTTGGTAAGTAGGATAAAATTTGGTATGGCCAGCTCTGCCACAGGCACGGACCTGGGGAGTAGGTATCAGCCTTGCCCAAGCCCCCCAGGAGAACAACACCTACAACAAGTAAAGAGGGCCCCAGCTACGCCTGAAAGGCAGAACTGGAGCCGAATCTAAGGACCAGTTACGACACAAAGCTAGTCCAAGTAGGACCAGCTATGACACGAAGCTGATCCAAGCCCACCGAGTATATCATACAATTAAACCCAACTCCTACGGGATAAGGGTGAAGAACCAGTAAGATAAGCACATTATGCTTATCCTAATCACCAATAAACATCGGATAAGGATTCCAGGCTAAAGCAGGGTGCTCGTGGAGTTCCAGCTAAGGCAGGACTCTACTCACCCCGCTAAAGCGATCCAGATATCCCCGGAATGCAGTTCTACTAGGACTCAACCTCCCATCAAATGCCTATAAAAGCGACGGTAGAACCCCAATAAAGGTACGCTCACTTATAACCGAGAATCTCAATTCTCCTACCAAATAGCAAGTTCAATACTGACTTAGGCATCGGAGGGTGGTTGGCAAGCCGCCACACCGGTGACTTTTACTTCAGCTTTGTTTTGCAGGATCAGGTCTGTGCCGGATTCAAAACTGCTTCATCAGCTGGCGCCGTCTGTGGGAACGACTTTTTCCTTACGGTGAACAGTTTTGTATGGTAGAGACTCGATCAAACAAGACGACGATGGCTTCAGACCCCCCACAACAGGGTGTCGACGACGCCACCAAGACCGAATATCATGGGGGCACTCTGGGCCCAACAACAATAAAACAAAAGATGTACTCCACTAAATTTAACACAAATAGGCTCTAAATAAAATTAAAAAACAAACAAACAACGTGTCTATTGGGTTATTTCTAGTCAACTACTCCAAATAACTCAAAATGAATTTGGCTCTTAGCAGGTTGGCCTCAATATAAAGAAGCAATGGAAATTTCCTGTATTTAAGCGTCCGGTCATTGATAAGTGAGAGGGGCTGTAACTTCAAAAGGACGGAAAAAAAAAAAAACTGATTTGGGAAGCTAACATAAACACCGATAAGAAACAAAGCAATGGGAAATGATATTCACTTTTGCTGAATCTTTTACTGGAGGAGAGAAAATATCTCAAGGTGTACCAGAACCCGCGAAGAGTCGATCGATTGGTCCGACACCGAAGCTACAAAATTTACCTCTCACCCACCACATGTATTCTTTTACACATCCTTCTCACACCTACGTACCTCTCACCCACCCCTTGTATAATAATAATACCAAAATAAAAATTTAGGGACAATGGACATGTATTTCTATGTGCGTGTTGTGTGTTCATACCTTGAAGGGTAGTGAAATATGGACCACTAATTGTGGAGATGGTAAGGGTTCAGATTAACTTAAATACTTGGTATTGGTAGTTAGTTTCTCGTGGTTAATTAATTTTTCTTTTAGCTTTTAGGGAAAGTTTTTGGAAATGAAATGTCGGAAAAATATAAAATTATGAATCAAAGTTGAATTTTTCAGAATTTGCAAAAACAAAGAGAGACTATCCATTTAATTTAAGACATAGGCTCTAAAATAAAATAAAAAAACAAACGAACAACGTGTCTCTTCGGTTATTTCTAATCAAATTCTCCAAATAACTCAAAGTGAATTTGGCTCTTAGCATGATGGCCTCAATATAAACAAGCCTTATATAGCAATTTCCTGAATTTTGATTGACTTCAAAAGAAAAAAAAACCTGATTTGTTATATGGCAATTTCCTGAATTCATAACTCGGTACTGATGCACATTCTTAAATCGGGACCATCCAAAAGTAGGGTGAGATTGTGCGCTGCTCCACGCTCTTGTATTTTGCTCATAGCAGCCCCCCCGCTTCCACAAGCCTTATTTAGCAATTTCCTGAATTTTGATTTACTTCAAAAGAAAGAAAAAAACTGAAGTGGGAAGTTGACATAAACACCCATAAGGAACAAAGCAATGGGAAAAGATATTCACTATGGGTGAATCTCGAGTTGAGTTTTGTTCACCCTCCACTTAAGAGGGTGAACATTACCCTCCTACCTATAGATTGAAATGATGTGGATCCCACTACAAAGTGATGTCATGCTTACCAAAAAGTGTATTGCATGATAAGCATGACACCACTTTGTGGTGAGATCCACACTATTTCAACCAATAGGAATGAGGGTAATGTTCACTATCTTTTAAGGTGAGTGAACAAAATTGCACTCATGAATCTCTAGCGGAAGAGAGAAAATACCCCAAGGGCTGCCAAAACCCGCGGCGGGGAGGAGAAAGACAGAGATATCACCCTAAGTCATGAAAGCAAAATTGACCTTTCACCCACCTTGTGTATTTTTTTTCCACATCCTGCTTTGTTTTCACACCTACTAGCTAGGGCGGTCCATCCGTCCCATTTTCCCACTCTCTGTCTTATCATTAATATAGGAATCAACATTACATGTGCGAAGAAATACACAGAAGACTTTTCATCATAGACAGTCCCACAACACGTGGACAATATTCCATATAGCTATCAAATTCAGGGCTCACCTGAATAAACTAAGAACATACTGGTTTTCCCTCACAATCCCCTTTCTCTTCAAATCCTAAGCTACTCACTCCGTAAACCAAAGAAAAACAGAAAAAAATGGCAGAGGCTGCTGTGTTGGGACTTCTATCCAACTTCGGCCCCTATCTCCGAGAAGAGTTCAACTTGTTGAGCGGAGTACGGGAAGACATTGAATACATAAGAGCCGAATTCGAGCGCATGACCCATTTCCTTAGAGTTGCTGATGCAATAGAAGATAGAGACTTGAAAATCAAAGTATGGGTGAAGCAAGTTCGAGAAGCTGCATATGACACTGCAGATGCTCTTGATATGTACATGCTTCGCCTCAGATCTAGACATCATCAGAGCACCGGATTCTGCGCGTTCCTACATAAGGTTTCTTTTTTTATTAAGACTTTAAAAGCTCGCCACCAAATTGCTTCTGAAGTGAAAGGAATCAAGTCCAGAATTATCAATATTTCTGAGGGACATCAGCGTTATAGTGACATATATGGCAAAATAGAGCAAGGCTCAAGCTCTACTCCTTCAGACATCACATGGTATGATTGTCGAGGCGATGCCCTTCTACTCCAAGATGCTGACCTTGTGGGCATTGACAAGCCCAAATCACACTTGATTAATTGGCTAGTGGATGAGGATCCTCAACTCAAGGTGCTTTCTGTCACAGGAATGGGCGGATTAGGCAAAACCACCCTTACAAAAAAGGTCTACGACGACGCAACTGTGAAGAGGCACTTCGAGAAACATGCTTGGATCACCATTTCTGAATCTTTCAAGGTCGAAGAGCTTTTAAAAGACTTGATTCAAGTTCTCTTTGAAGAGGTTAGACAACCACTCCCACAAGGAGTGAACAGTATGGATGCAAACAGCTTGAAAGGTATAATTAATGCCTTTTTGCAGCAAAAGAGGTATGTGCTTGTTTTTGATGATGTATGGGGTATTCATGCATGGCAAGTTTTAAGAATCGTACTTCCTGAATGTAATTGCGGTAGTCGAGTAATTCTGACAACAAGAAATGTAGATTTAGCATCTTTTGCTAGTGAAGAATATCATGGCATGGTGTATAATCTTGAGCCCTTGCCTCCCAAAGAGTCATGGGCCTTGTTCTGCTCAAAGACATTCAAGGAGAACTCTTGTCCTTCATATTTGGAAGATCTTTCTAAAAAAATCTTGGGAAAATGCGAGGGTTTACCACTTGCAATAGTGGCAATTAGTGGTCTGTTATCAACAAAGGAGAAGAGTGTGGAGGAGTGGGAGAGGATTTACTGCGGTCTTGGTGCAGAACTAGAAGGAAATGACAAACTCATGAGCATGACAAAGATATTGTCCCTCAGTTACTTTGATTTGCCTTACTATCTTAAGATATGTTTCTTGTACTTCAGTATTTTTCCAGAAGATTGTCTCATTGATCGCAGTAGATTAATTCGGTTGTGGGTGGCGGAAGGATTTATAGAAGTGAAAGAAGGAATGCCAATAGAAGAAGTTGCTGTGGGCTACCTCAATGAGCTAATGAACAGAAGTTTAGTTCAAGTGACACACGTTGCGATAGATGGAAGGTTCAAAGCTTATCGGATCCATGACCTTTGGCGTGAAATGATAATTGCGAAATCGAGAGAGCAAAACATTGTCACAATAGCACATGAGAGAGGCAAAGCATGGCCGGAGAAATTGCGACGTCTCTCGATCCACCATAATTTGGAAGATATTCAGCAGAGTATTTGTTTCACTTGCCTTCGTTCTTTACTCGTGTTCAGCGCAATAGATCCAGTGTCAATTGTGTCAAAGTTTGCATCCTTAGGCAAGGGTGTAAGGCTACTAACGGTGTTAGACTTGAGAGGAGCACTACTGGAAACATTCCCGCATGAAGTTGTGAACCTTCTCAATCTTACTTATCTAAGTTTGAGGGCAACCAATGTAAAAATGATCCCGAAATCGATCGGAAAACTCAAGAAGCTAGAAACATTGGATTTGAAAGATACGAATGTCACCGAGTTGCCTGATGAGATCTTGAAGCTCAAACATCTTCGCCATCTCATATTGTATCGCTACAACTACTATCGTCCTGACGGTACAATTGGCTTCAAAGCCCCAGCGGGAATAGGAAATTTGTTATACTTGCAGAAACTATGTGGTATTGAAGCAAACCAAGGGAGTAATAGTGGCATTGTGATAAGAGAGGTAGGGAAGCTAACTCAATTGAGGAGATTGCTCATTGTAAGGCTACAGAAGGAAGATGGGATGATGCTATGTTCATCCTTTGAGAAGCTAAACAACCTTCACTCGTTGACCATTGCGGCGATAGAAGAAGATGAGATCATTGATTTAGATTCTTTGTCTTTGCCGCCTCGACTTCTTCAAACACTATCTCTAAGAGGACGTTTGGAGAAGATACCGCACTGGATACCATCTCTTCACAACCTGAAAAGATTACAGTTAGGGTGGAGTAAGTTAAAAGATGTTGATTCACTGCAATCCCTTCAAGATTTGCCCAATTTGCTTCACCTTGAACTTACATCGGCATATGAAGGAGATGGATTATTTTTCAAGGCTGGTGGGTTTCAAAAGCTTGAACACTTGTGGTTGGTTAGCTTAGTAGGATTAAAATGGGTGAGCATCGAGTCTAGCTCGATGCCTCTTCTTAAAGAGCTTCATCTCCAAGATTGTAAATTGATGTTGGAGTTGCCATCGGGTGTTGAACATTTGGCCAACCTTAAATATCTTGAATTGAATGATATGTCTGAAAAATTAATTTCGAGCTTGAATAGAGACTTACAAGGTGGGGACTATTGGAAAATAGCACGCGTCCTTAATGTTTGGTTTGGGGACTCCAAATCTGGTAAATGGACCAGTCATTATCTATGATACGGTCAAACAGGAGGGGATGTGGATCTTCGAGATTGGTTTATCCCCGCTATTAATATGCCTTTCTTCCCTCATATTTTTTTGGCGTTTGTGAGAGCTTGAAAACTTGTTTGTGTAATCATGATGTGTATTAGATACTTCTTTTGTGTATTTTTTTGTCTTGAATTAATTACTTTATCGAGATCGATCCTCATATTTGATGTAATCAGCTTGGCAGAATTTAGAAATTCAAAGCATGCCTTCGGTTGATCGGTTTGCAACAATCTTTTAGGTGAAGTTCAACACATCTCTAGAGGAACCTAATTTCCCTTGGTGCTTATTCAAAATATTTGATATGTTAATTTCCCTTGGTAATGTTATGAACTATATGACCGTTAATTTTTTTTTCACCACTTTTCTACGTATGCAAAATGTATTTACTTTTTTTTTTTGTCTAAAATCTTTTTTCAGTAATTTTTACTTTTTGTTTAGTTTTCGTCGTAATTTTGGAGGTTAATATATCTTTCGTTTCGACGAGATGAATCAGAAAAGTATAAAAATGTGGATGTACAGATGTTTAAAAAAGTTCATATAATACGAAACCTTAAAAAAAAAAAAAGACAATTGCTTCGCACTTTTTCGTCTTTAGTGAAATTTTTTATGCTTGGTCATAATTTTTACTTTTTCGGCTTATCTCATCGAGACGGATGATTAATTAATTTTAAAAATATAACATAAATCTAACTAAAAATAAAAAAAAGGTGAACAAATCACACGAAACATAAAAGACAAAAAAAAAAAGAAAAAGAAAAGATGGTTTAAGACTTGTTTTTGCGACACTGATCAGGCCGTTATGACTTCCAAGTACCGTAACACTAACACCCTTGTTCATCATCGTAACAAATTCAGCCCATTCTCGCTCCGATCACTTCAGCTTTACACCACAAAATAACTATTCCCGTCTTCAGCTTAACAAGAAGAGGAGAGATTATTCACTGTCACATGGTATTGCTCCTCCCTTCAGCAGAAGTTAGTGGGTGGGTGGAGTGATTTTTCATTGCTCTCTAGAGTACCAGGTGGCGGTGCTCCAATGTCCTCCTCCATAATACATAGGTGCATGTGGATTCCAACACAAAGCATGTTGCTTCCATGGCAATTAATGTGTGGTGAAAATAAAAATTCTGGAACACGATGGGGCAGTACTCCAGGCAATGACGGAGCTACTTGTGGGCGGATGGGGGCCACGGCCCCCCGTGTTGTTTCGGGTTTTTTAAAAAAAATTTATTACTTATTTTTTTATTTGGTAAGAATTATATTTTGTATTGGGTGTTATTTAGATATTTAAATGCTTAAGAATGTGTTCGTTTTGGGTCCCAAAATCCAATTTCTCTTTCTGCTCACGGTCTTGTGGGCACACGCCCCAAAAATCATCGCATTTTTAGTCTGTAAAAATTTCGGGTGCGCCCTTTTTGGAAAGCGTGGCGAAATGCTTCTCAAATCAGAGAGTCGCCACTCGGGTTTTGCGGAAAATACCCAAGAAACCGTGTTTTTGAAAACGTTTGGATTACGCTTGTTTGAGTTTGAAAAAGGCTTTTGTAGACTGGACCGTCATTACCTTCGACATCTAAGGTTCGGGAGCCAGGTTACGAGAGGGGAAGGGTTTTATGGCACCCCCCTGGCCCAATCCGGAGATCGGTATCTACTCAGGCATTTTTATAAAACATTGCATTTCTCTCTTACTTGATCACTTTTTAGCCAGTTAGGGCGGGAGAACAGTTAATGGGGATTAAAACCGTAACACATTTGCATTTATGTACAAGTATGTGACAAAATATTTATGGATGTTTGATGTTTGATCTACACAAGTATAATAGATTGAGAACAAGCTTCTGTGGACGTTTTAGACAAACTAATGCACTCTGTTTGTGCAGTGACGCACACAGAAGTAAGCCTGCATGCACTGGCTAAGCCACTGCATGCAGCCGTGACCTGCGTGCGCCACCCCACAACTGGCGTGCGCCGGTGAGCCTAAGACCACAGCTTCTGTTCTCAAACCTCTGGGCTCTGGAAGGGACCAGTGCACACTCAGGACAAACCACACAGTTTATATTGATTACTAATCTATTACAGACAGAATAAAGGGCTGAAAAGCCATCAAATTGACAGGAAACCTCTTAAACAGTGAGAGGAGAATGATCAGAGGCCTGGATGGAAGATCCGTGCAAGGGCCAAGCCACTGGAAGCTGGACTACTACCGTACGCCAGTATTACATGGCCGTACGCCAGTTGTCCATTTGTTCCAATGCTTTGGCTTTGCATCGTCTGGGCTCTGGAACAAGACCAGAATGATCCCAGAGGCCACACTACACAAAGATACAGATGGAAGAGAAAGCAGTTCTAAGTATAGAAAGCAATAAACTGATTTTTATCATGCATCAGGGTGATCAAAATAAAGATAAAGCACAAGAAGGATGATCGGTGATCCCCACACCAGTTTTACCATACAGCCATGACTGGCGTACGGCACAAGTAACTGGCGTGCGCCACCTGATCATCCCAAACGGTTTTAAAACCTTGTCAGCATTAGGGCCAGGACTGGTATAGATTACCAGCCTTGACCCTGCTAGCCCCCCTCAGGGGTCAGAACAGAAAACAAAAGCAAAAGGTGGTATACCTTTGCTTGTGAGTTTAGAAGAGAACTTGAGCTTGAACTTGGGATTTGAGGGTTTGAGAGGTGAGTGTGGGGTGTATTTTAGACTGGATGATATTCTCCTTGCCTTCTTTCAATGGATGAAAGAGAAAACAAGAAGAACAAAGGAAAGAAGAAGAAGGAACAAAGCTAGGGCCTTCTTAAATGTGTTAACCCCTTGCAAATGAATGCAAGGGGGGGTATTTATGGAGGGGAGAGAGACTGATCAGTTGGGGCATAAGGGTTTGTTTGGGGTGGTAAGGCAAAGAGGGGAGCCTCCCATGCATTAAATGCATGGGACTAGTTGATGGAGGGTGTAGGAGAGAGGGGGGAGCAGCTCTGGCCGAAGTAATCATCAGGAGCTGCCAGCTGACGTCAGGTGGTTACAAAATCTCCCGCGCGTCTGGCTGAATAAAGTTGATTTGACTGGCATTGACTGGCGTACGCACCTTTTTGAGTGGCGTGCGCCAGTAACTGGCGATGACTGACACGTGGCAGTGGTTTCAGCGCACGCTAGTCAAGAACCAGCGTACTCCAGTAAGGTTTTGCTGAGGCCATTTGGTTCTGGCTTGAGAGTTTGAAAGGGATCTGAATGGATTTTGGAATGCTCAAAGCTCAAACACGCTAACAATCTCGAGATGTTCTTGACCCGTTTCATCATCGGGGAATCAAATACCGTAAGTAAGCTAATTTGGAAAGTCCAAAATAGGGTGTCTACAGTAGCCCCCCTTTGACGGTGCTTGGAGCACCATTGTCTTGGTACAAGTAACGTCAAAGGTTTCTAGACACCCTATAAGGCTATCCAGAACAGAACATATTAGTAAAGTAGACATGTATACTTAAAGAACCTGATTGGTTGAACTTGACAAATGGATCGCTGCTTTGATTTGAATAGACGAGGTAGGCCGCTGCTTGTTGAATTGGACAGAATAGGTCACCGCTTGCCGGTTTGAAAGGACGGGAAAACCGTTGCTTTGTTGATTCGAATGGACGGGAGGACTACCGGTTTGTTGTTGAGTGGACGGGAAGGCCGCTGCTTGCTGGGGATAAGTTGAGTGGACGGGAGGATCGTCGCTTGTTGAATTTGGACAGAACAGGCTGACTTTGAGGTGGATTCCCCTGGAGAATGATAAGTTACGGGCGAATCGTCACTGCTTAGGGACCAAATCTTCTTCGGCATACAAAGAATTCCAACAGTTACAGGTAGGTCGCGTCAGGGAGGTAAAATTCCATCTGTCGGGAATCAGAGCCAATCTTCTTATCAAAGACCATTCGAGGCAGAGCAATAAGGCTGTTGGAAGATGCACTAATAGTTAGACCGGAGTGGACCAGAACAGGCGGGCAGTTGTCATGGACTGATTGGACGGGCGAACCGTCGTTAATCCGAAAGTGGACGGGTGAACTGTCACTAATTTGAAAGTGGACGGGCGAACCGTCGCTGATTTGAGATTGGACGGGCGAACCGTCCTTGATTTGAAAGTGGATGGGCGAACTGTAGTTGAATTGAAAGTGGACGGGCGAACCGTTGTTGATTTGAAAGTGGACGGGCGAACCGTCGTTGATTTGACTCTGCTTGGGGAAATGGTTTAGTCGCGGAATGATGAATGCTGTTGGGGACCAAACCTTCTTTGGCACAAGGAATTCCAACAGTCGCGGGTAGGTCGCGTCAGGTAGGTTAAATTCCATCTGTTGGGAATCAGAGTCAATCTCTTTATCAGGGACCATCCGTGACAGAGCAATAAGACTGTTGGAAAATGCACTTGAGACTAGACTAAGGTAGCCGTTGGGGGCGGGCTAAGGCATACTCTCCTGGGGAATAATTAAATGCAGACGGACGGACCATCGGACGATATTATGATCGTTGTAATGGATTGAGCCGGACGATGTTCTGATCGCCGTTGAGGGAATGAATGGTCGATATTCTAATCGTCGTTGATGGATTGACGAGGACAACATGGCTGATTGTTGTTGATGGATTGAAGAGGACGACATGGCTGATCGTCGTTAATGGATTGAAAAGGACGACATGGCTGATCGTCGGTTGAAATTGGACGACATGGTTGATCGTCGGTGATGACATGGCTAGTCATCGTTGATTTGATTTGAAGGGACGACATGGCTGATCGTCGGCGATGACATGGCTGATCATCTTTGATTTGATTTGAAGGGACGGCATGGCTGATCGTCGGCGATGACATGGCTGATCATCGTTGATTTAATTTGAAGGGACGGCATGGCTGATCGTCGGCGATGACATGGCTGATCATCGTTGATTTGATTTGAAGGGACGACATGGCTGATCGTCGGCGATGACATGGCTGATCATCGTTGATTTGATTTGAAGGGACGACATGACTGATCGTCGGCGATGACATGGCTGATCATCGTTGATTTGATTTGAAGGGACGACATGACTGATCATCGGCGATGACATGGCTGATCATCGTTGATTTGATTTGAAGTATCCCAAGGAGAGATTACCCTTGAAAATAGCATGGATATTGACAAGATGGACTGTTGCTGGGGAAATAATTATGGCCGTGGACCGATAGACCATCGCTGCTGGGGATCAAACTATCCTTGGCATAAAGAATTCCAACAATCACGGGTAGGTCGCGTCAGGGAGGTTAAATTCCATCTGTCGGGAATCAGAGCCAATCTCCTTATCAGGGACCATCCGAGACAGAGCAATAAGACTGCTGGAAAGATGCACTGAAAGCTGGACTGAAATAAAGGCAGCCATCCGGGACGGGCGAACCGTTGTTAGAGACTGCTTGGAGTGGGACAAAGAGGCTGTGTGCTTGCCATCTGCCATGAAGAAATGGATAGGGAGAACGGCATGTGGCATCCCCCATTTGCAATTGCACTATCCCAGAGCAGCGGCTCCGGCTCCGGCTCCAGTTCCAGTAGTGACTAGATTCCAGGCATGCACCCCCAAAATCCAAGCTACTTGCTGCTTTCGATGCTGGATGAGCATGCTTTGGCATTTGATAGACTTTTCCTGTTTTCAACAGTTGATATACAATATGCAACGATATGTATTGAATGCACAAATTGAAAATGCAGACACAAGTTAAGGGCAGCTCCTAGGAGGACAACGTTGCTTAAGGACTACCACTGAGCTTCCTTACTTTACTGTCTTCTGCTTTTGAGTGCCAAAATGGAAGGGCGTTGAGCGGGCTGGCTGTGCCCCCAGGTGACATGTAGTAGCGGCATTGTGCCTGCATGCCCTTCCTTTGATGCTTGGACAGACGTGCCCCATAGATATGATTTGCTTGGCCTTGGGCTAACATGTTATTGCTGTTCACAAGATTCTACTGCTTGGATGAGAGATGCTAGGGTAGCAATGTAAAAATTACATTTTTCAGTTTATTGACTCTCTTTTGAGAAAGAGCGCATAAACCCATCACTAATATCTAATGTGCATTGACAAATGAACTGAGTCAACAAATAGACACACGCATATGTACAAGTATATACTGCCTAGTCTGCCTAGCTCGAAAGAAAGAAGAGTCCCAAGATGCGACACGGACTCCTAAACACACGGAATATAATGAAAATTTGGGCATTAGTGAACCACAACTCAAAATATTCCTTGACAGGTTAAACTGACATTTGCGTAAGGTCAAATAGATGTACAAAGACCTGCACGGACAAACGAAACAGAGAAGAAAGCCTCGGAATGGGCAATAGACCGAAAAAAACTAGAAAAATGTCGCAAAGATGGACAAAAGACGCAAATGGACGACTCATATAAGTCCCGGACTGAAACCGACACCCCCGCACAATCACATTAGGTCCATATGACCTGCACGGTATAGAAGAACTTGGCAAAAGCCCTTTGAATGACATTTGAGGTGCCTTGAACTTGGAATGTGCCTCCGAGAGGCCAAAGTCTTCGTTAGGCGATGGCTGCCCATGCTGTCTGTTGTAGGATTTGAAGAAGCGCATGCCAGTTTGTGACCAACGCGCATCACTTTGAACAAGCATGCGTAACTGAAAAGCTCGTGCAGCTGCTTAACTTAGACTTTGCTGAACTCAGAATAAACTACGGGTCCGCTGGACCTCGCAAGCAATTCGTTCTGCTTTTGATGCTTCAAATATATTTTTTTAAGGCTTTTGCTCAGCTTTGAAATTGAAGTAGTAGTTTGAAATAAGATTGAAAGATGAAAGGTTTCCCCCTTCTGGTTCTCCAATGAAGCTTGTCTTGATCCTTGATCCTCTTTGACCTTTGATGTGGACCCAAAATGTCAACCATGGATCCAAGTTGATAGAATATGACCGAGTCTTACCGAGAGACTGCCTACGTATCCCATTTTGGGGAATCAGGTCAAAATGTAGTTCGGGCCAAGGTTCACTCGTGTGTTTTACCTCTCCTTTTGCGCTCTAACTTTTGCCTAGAACCGCCTTTTCAGGTTTTCGGTCTAGCGAGCTTTTTTTATTATTGCCTTTTTTACTTTTGCCTAGACCCTTCATAGGTTTTCGGGCTAGCAGGCTGCTCTAACTTTTGCTTGGAACTGCCCACCCTTGGGGTTTCAGTCCAACGAGCTTCTCTCAGGGAAAGTAACTTTTGAATTTGATCCAGGTCGACCAAGGCATAGAATTTGTTGCCGTCAAGGGCGGTGATTTTTGGCCATAGCCCCAGATAGAATGGCTTTGATAATGCAGGGTCCTGACTGCTTCGGTTGGAAATGCCTCGCTCCAGGCCACTTTTGCACCCTTCTAATGTGCGCTTGACGGAAAGCCGTTGTTGCTGTTTTTGAACAAGCCGTTGTTGCTGTTTTTGAACATGGTACGCGGCTTGGAGCCTTCTGAGCTTCTGCTTTTTGGCTTGGCATTCGGCAGTAGGGGATTTGATGCTTCTTTATCTCAGGAGCGGCGCCAGGCGTGTCTTTTGGGAGACCATGCCAAGACGTCGATAAATTCTTTGAGCCTGTCTGGCTAGGCGCAATGCTCATTTGGGGACAATGTTGAACCAATTTTGAACCATCTAGGGGTCTACCTCAACTTTCAAGTTTATTTGAAACTACTATTTCAATTACAGGCTGAGCATGCCTTTTGTCTTCCCTTTTGACAAGGGAACACATTTTCTTGAGGAGATTCCCATCGAAATCTATCCCTTCGTCGTCAGGGTCAACACAGTTTATTCAAAAAGCCAGCAAAGTACTTAAAAGCAGGATAATGTATATCATAAGAAGAAAGCCCCCCTCGAGGTTGCCAAGTACAGCAAAAGACTCAAATTGAGAATTGAAGCTACGACATGGAGGGCCAAGAGGCACGAACTCCGACTCAGAGCTAGACTTTAGACGACTTGACAGATACTGTGTCAGACTCAGATTCAAAAGTGTCAATGCAAATAGACGTGACTTGAAAATGCAACTTTTAGAGTTATCCTTGGCTTCCTCACAGAGAGGTGGGATCTAGAGGATGTTACGAACGAGCAACAACACTTCGGCTTCTTCAGCTTCCTTGGCCAAACCCACTTGAGGGAACTCCTCAAACAACAGCCCCAAGTTCTCATGATTGAAGGATCTCAGCCAGTCCGTTTTCTCTTTTGATTGATTAAGCTTACTCTTGAATTCCCCCTTTGTAGGCTCCTCTTTACTGTCAATCCAGGTGTCGGCAGTGAAGACCCCGATTGCACCTGTGGCCATTAGGTTAACCTCGGGTTCGGACAGGAGAGACATGACTGGTTTGGATTGATTTTCTGGGATAATGTAGAGGGTTGGGTTGAATATGGTGGAGCTAGGGTTGATTTGAGTGGAGGTAAGAGATATCTAGTTAATGTATGGGTTAGAATCGTATTGAGGCATGGAGTTAGAGATGACATTGGGCTTTGATGGGAGTGGGGGTGGAATAGTGTCATTATCGATGAGATCCTGAATGGTATGCCGAAGGCGAAAACAGGCATCAGTGAGATGGCCAGGCATCTGATGGAAAGCACAATTGTCATTTGGGCTATAAGATGCCGGGAATGTTCGAGGTGAAGGAGTTGGAAGGAGTGGCTTGAGGAAGCCAGCCTCGAGGAGCTTCTCATAAACTGAGGACAAAGGTATGGAGAAGCAAGAGAAGGTCCTTGGTGGGTTCCGGCGATTGGATTGGGGGTTCAAGGTGGAACCTTTGCCCGCTCTGTAGCTGCACAACACTGCACCATCAACAGGACGCACTCTTTTGCCTTTGGGGATGATTTCTTTGTCGCGCATACCCTCCTTTTCAGCATTGGCTTTGAATGAGGATCCAACGATCTCCTTCGGGCGAATTCTAGCTTCATGAAATTCAGCCAGATCTTCGAACATGTCTTTCGAGCACAACTTGTATCCGACTGCCGCAGGGTGGTAAAGTCGTGGAAGGTCTTCGACTCCGGCATTAGCAGCATTTAGCCCCAGATCCGGTTTTGAGATGGCAGAGGTAAAAAGGTCAACCAGCCCCTGGATCATAATCATTTGTTTGTCCAGTTTCTAGCTCATTTCCTCCACAACCTTCTTTAGTTCAGCCAGCTCTGTTTGTGCTGCCATTTTGGATTGATGATTGAGGAAGGTGATGGCCTAGAGCTTTAGACAGCAAAGTAAATGAGAACTCAGTGGTGTTCCTGCAGCAAGCTTTTTGAAAGATTTTAAAGAAATGCAATACGCACGTCCTCGTCGCCGGTGTCCTCCTAGACTCTACAACTAGAAGACAAGTCCGTTTCATGACGCTCGGACGCTGCCAACGTCCTCGGAATTCTTTTCGACGGTATATCCTTGTTTGAATCGACTAATACTAAGAGATGTCAGAACAGCCTAAGCCTTTGGCTATTCCCTTCTCGAAGTTTCAATTTTGAGTGGAACAACTTGGGGTAGATGACATGATACCAATAACCAAGATGGCGTAAGCAGCACTGTGCCGGAGCCTTGAGCGGTGTAAGTATCATAACACATCCCTTGTTGTTCCTAGTTTTCTTTTGAAACCTCGATCGGGCATTAGACAAGGACTTAGAAAGTCTTGATTTCCCAAAATCTCGTTGACCCAAGGACTTTGAAAATTGACAACGTGCACCATCGAGATGCACGACTCTTCATCGGGCCAGGCAGCGTCCTAATAGACATAAGACGGGCTTGAAAGAGAGACAACCCTAAAGCCGCCCTAGCATGCTCCTACGCGAAACGGTATGGATGTATGTACAGGCATGCGATATGGAAAGCAGTAACACATAGACAGTTCATGGGGGTTAGATGCAAACAATCCTACCCTGCAGGTTCCTGTCTTAGGTTGAAAGGTTCTAGTGCTTTGTACGCGTGGCGAGGCTGGTTTTGTCTTAAGGGAGTTCCTCAGGCTAGAGTCGTTTTATACCTCCCATTGCAATGCGTGCAGCAAAGCAATGGTCAAACGGTAATACGTCTCATCATCGTCCAAGGTTGTTGGGCATTCGAGGACCCCGGGCTCCAGTAAACTGTGCCGGTTATCCAAAACACCTCAACGGGGCTGACAGAACACCAATGCGAATGGAGAGTGCCGAAAGCGATTGAATGAGAGTGAAATGCAACGTTTTTTTGAAAAAAATGCCTTTTGAAGCTTGGCTCACTTCATTAATTGACACTCGGAAAAAACTACACGAGCGAACAATAGTAAAAGCCCCAGTTCGGAGTGGTCGGATGTAGAATCCTGTTACGTTACCATTCCGTTCTTCAGCAGCGCGGAGCGTACTGTTTTGATAGACTTTTAAAAATTGTTCATTCATGTATTAATTCCCAAGTGTTGATTAATGTAATGTCCCCAGCAGAGTCGCCACTGTGGGCACACGCCCCAAAAATCCTCGCATTTTTAGTCTGTAAAAATTTCGGGTGCGCCCTTTTTGGAAAGCGCGGCGAAATGCTTCGCAAATCAGAGAGTCGCCACTCGGGTTTTGCAGAAAATACCCAAGAAACCGTGTTTTTGAAAACGTTTGGATTACGCTTGTTTGAGTTTGAAAAAGGCTTTTGTAGACTGGACCGTCGTCACCTTCGATATCTAAGGTTCGGGAGCCAGGTTACGAGAGGGGAATGGTTTTATGGCACCCCCCTGGCCCAATCCGGAGATCGGTCTCTACTCAGGCATTTTTATAAAACATTGCATTTCTCTCTTATTTGATCACTTTTTAGCCAGTTAGGGCGGGAGAAGAGTTAATGGGGATTAAAACTGTAACACATTTGCATTTATGTACAAGTATGTGACAAAATGTTTATGGATGTTTGATGTTTGATCTACACAAGTATAATAGATTGAGAACAAGCTTCTGTGGACGTTTTAGACAAACTAGTGCACTCTGTTTGTGCAGTGACGCACACAGAAGCAAGCCTGCATGCACTGGCTAAGCCACTGCATGCAGCCGTGACCTGCGTGCGCCACCCCACAACTGGCCACAGCTTCTGTTCTCAAACCTCTGGGCTCTGGAAGGGACCAGTGCACACCCAGAACAAACCACGCAGTTTATATTGATTACTAATCTATTACAGACAGAATAAAGGGCTGAAAAGCCATCAAATTGACAGGAAACCCCTTAAACAGTGAGGGGAGAATGATCAGAGGCCTGGATGGAAGATCCGTGCAAGGGCCAAGCCACTGGAAGCTGGACTACTACCGTACGCCAGTATTACATGGCCGTACGCCAGTTGTCCATTTGTTCCAATGCTTTGCCTTTGCATCGTCTGGGCTCTGGAACAAGACCAGAATGATCCCAGATGCCACACTACACAAAGATACAGATGGAAGAGAAAGCAGTTCTAAGTACAGAAAGCAATAAACTGATTTTTATCATGCATCAGGGTGATCAAAATAAAGCTAAAGCACAAGAAGGATGATCGGTGATCCCCACACCAGTTTTACCATACAGCCATGACTGGCGTACGGCACAAGTAACTGGCGTGCGCCACCTGATCATCCCAAACGGTTTTGAAACCTTGCCAGCATTAGGGCCAGGACTGGTATAGATTACCAGCCTTGACCCTGCTAGCCCCCCTCAGGGGTCAGAACAGAAAACAAAAGCAAAAGGTGGTATACCTTTGCTTGTGAGTTTAGAAGAGAACTTGAGCTTGAACTTGGGATTTGAGGGTTTGAGAGGTGAGTGTGGGGTGTATTATAGACTGGATGATATTCTCCTTACCTTCTTTCAATGGATGAAAGAGAAAACAAGAAGAACAAAGGAAAGAAGAAGAAGGAACAAAGCTAGGGCCTTCTTAAATGTGTTAACCCCTTGCAAATGAATGCAAGGGGGGGTATTTATGGAGGGGAGAGAGACTGATCAGTTGGGGCATAAGGGTTTGTTTGGGGTGGTAAGGCAAAGAGGGGAGCCTCCCATGCATTAAATGCATGGGACTAGTTGATGGAGGGTGTAGGAGAGAGGGGGGAGCAGCTCCGGCCGAAGTAATCATCAGGAGCTGCCAGCTGACGTCAGGTGGTTAAAAAATCTCCCGCGCGTCTGGCTGAATAAAGTTGATTTGACTGGCATTGACTGGCGTACGCACCTTTTTGAGTGGTGTGCGCCAGTAACTGGCGATGACTGACACGTGGCAGTGGTTTCAGCGCACGCTAGTCAAGAACCAGCGTACTCCAGTAGGGTTTTGCTGAGGCCATTTGGTTCTGGCTTGAGGGTTTGAAAGGGATCTGAAAGGGTTTTGGAATGCTCAAAGCTCAAACACGCTAACAATCTCGAGATGTTCTTGACCCGTTTCATCATCGGGGAATCAAATACCGTAAGTAAGCTAATTTGGAAAGTCCAAAATAGGGTGTCTATAAGTCTCCCATAAATTTCTTCTTCAATTATTAATCTCGATCATTTCTCTTTCTATCTCTCCCCACTGATTATCCAAAAACCCTCCCTCAAAATCTAAGCCAAACAAACTATCAGATTTCCGAATCTTAAAATTTCAAAATCTTGTTCTTCATAGTTCTACCCCCGCATTTACGAAATTCTGGCTCCGTCACTGAAAATCTTCTAAGGAGATAGAGAAAGAAATGACTTCAATTTCCCAAAGCAAATCAACCCACCCAATCACAAGTCACAACTAGATGTACTTCTTTGCGCATGCTGTGTGTTCTAGTGTTCACGCCCCTTGAAGGGTGGTTAATCAAGTCTGTCCAGTGAATAATCTATTTGAATTATTTTTGGCAATAATTGGTCTGGTGGAGATAGTACAGACTAAGTTTTTTTTTGGCAAAAATAATCTATATGAATTATTTTGTTGTTCTTATTAAAAAAAATCACATTCATTAGTTTTTTGTCAATTTTTTTTGGATTATTGCTTTGTCATGATGGGAAGAATCTAAAAAAGTAAAAAATGAACATTAAAATCCAAATTTTTTTTGAATAAAGACAAAAACAAATGCCTAATTGGCTTATTTTTGTCTTTATTTAACAAATTGGATTTTGACTGTAATTTTTTGATTTTTAGATTCCTCTCGTCATGACGAAGTAATATTCTACAAAAAATTGACGAAAAACTAACGAATGCGAATTTTTTTGAATAAGGTACTGGAGATTTGCGAAATATTATGGTTGAGACATCTTTTACAGGATTTGGGGTATCCATCGAGATAACCGATTCAATTGTATTGTGACAACAAGGCTGCGTGTGATATCGTCCACAATCCTGTTCAGCATGATAGAACCAAATATGTGGAGGTTGACAGATTTTTTTATCAAGAAAAAGTTGGAAGCAAAGATCACAGAATTGCCCAAGATTCAATCAAAGGATCAGTTGCGGACGTCCTTACCAAAGGAGTTTCAAATAAGTTGTTTTCAAAATTTGTAGACAAGTTGGGCTTGTGTGATATTTATGCACCAACTTGAGAGGGAGTGTTGCAATAATTATGTAATGGGGAGTTAGGGTCTAGTATTGCTTACCTTATTTAGCTTGCTGTAATTGGATTGTAATTAGGTTTACCATAAGTAGGTTATTATGGTGGTTTATATGCCTTGTTAAAGCATCCAACTCCAAATAATTTGGCAAGGAGTGGAGAGGTCATCCAGGCTCATATATTAGTTTTGGAAGAGATAATTAATCGATGTGGGACAAACTTCAACACTCCCCCACACGTACATATGGAGAGGTAAACAAATAATCCATAACACTTGGATTACGACAAACAACAGTGCACTTAAGGCACAAATAATGGGGAACAAGTTCTCTGAAATTCTAACTCTGATAGTGAGTTATTCTCGTGGGCGGTGAAAATTTTTCTTTTAGCTTTTGGTTAAAAAAATTTAATGATTTAATATTAATAAAAATAAAAATATGAAAAACATGGATCAAATTTGGGGAAAAAAATTATAAAGACACGACAAATGAAAAAAACTATTCCCTTAAATGAAGACAAGTAGGCTCTAAAATAAACAAACATACAAAACCACAAACCGTGACTCTTGGGTAATTTCAAATTATTTACTCCCAGTTACTCTAAATGAATATATATAGTTCTGCTGCCATGGATCAAAGCAGGAACAAACAACTAAGCAAAACAACAAACCGTGTCTATTGGGTACGTAATTTCAAATCAATTACTCCAAGTTACTCTGAGTGAATTTAGCTCGTAGTAGGACTAGTTGCCCTCAAAAGAAAACAAGCAATACCAACTCGTGAATCTTAACATCAAAAGAAAAAGAAATACTGATTTCGGAAGTTAAAATTGAACAATTAAGAAAGTTAGTGTTATTGGCTATATTTGGATACCGACGTACAGACTATAAGAGTCTGTATTTCATCCTTTTCCATTTGGGTTTGGGAGGTGATTTAGTTGGTTTGAATCTAGATACTCTGCCCGGTGGTTGAAGATCGTAGAGTAGAGGCCTTTGTTCGCGCCAAAGCTTGGAATTCGTTTGAAAAGGGTATACGCACTTCATGTCCATGTCCATCCCATTTTATTTTGGGGTAAATGATTTTCCATGCATTCTTTGACTTCCCAGAGAGGGTCATCCATCCAAAAATCAACTTAGTTGGATGTCGATAGCCCAATCCAAAAAGCACATTTTTTGGAAGAAAAAATGGTCTGGCATGTATGATTTCAAAGTGTAACCATCTGTTTTGCACCCACAAAAGTGACATTTGATGTAGTCACCATTGCGGGCCCGTCGTTAATTGGCCCACAACGACCCAAACTTGAACAAAAGAGAAAGTCTACGGTTTCCGATGGCGTGCCGGGCCTACTCCGGCCACTAGACGGCTGATCCGAGCCATCCAAAAATTCTATAAAAAAAAAATGAGTGGGCCCCCGTGAGAATCAACGGCATCCGATGTGTGTAGGTGCTTGATCCAAATACTCTATGTTTTCGTATATATATATGTAAAAATACATATATATATACAAAAATATGGAGTGTTTGGATCGAGCCCCTACACTTGTTTTTTTTTTTTTAGAATTTTTGGATGGCTCGGATCTGCCGTCCGATGGCCGGAGTGGGCCCGGCAAGCCGTCGGGAACCGATCGGTATCCTTTTCCGGTCAGGAATTGTAGCACCGCTGTGAACAAAAATGGAGGATAACATACCGGACCGGACCTTCTCCCATGAATTGGACAGTTCTCCAATGGGAGATGTCAATTCCTATGTGGATATTTTAACGGTAAAAATTGACACTAAAATTCAATCGTACCTAACAGCCTTCTTTGATGACAAAATCTACGTGGCTTTGAAGGGAATGGCAAACCTGCAAACTTTGACAGCCACCCTCCTCCATGTCAAATTTCAAAAAATGACCGTTTGGATTTTGAACATTTGACATAAAGATTGACATTAAGGGTTGGAGAGAGATAGTTTGATGTCAAATAAATAGAATTTGGCATAAGGGTTGGAAAGGAAGGCTTTGATGTCAAATTGGAGATGCCAAAATGTCACGTAAGACTTCAAAAAAAGTTTGACATCTCCAATATGAAGTCAAGGGTTGGAGATGCTCTAAGAGCATCTCGAACCATGGCTTCAAATCTGGTGTGGCATATGTACAGCGGCTCTAAAATGGCATCCCACAAACTCCGACAAGGCTGCCAATCAGGATGACGGTTGTACGGTTGCATTTGAAGGTAAGACTTGGATGCCAAATTTGAAGCCCAAAATGATCAAGACATGCCAAATCCTACTCTGAGATACTCCTTATAAGTTTGAAAAAGTTCAGTGAAAGTGAACCATAGTTGCCCCTCCCTCTTTTGTACTTCTTCCCCTGTTTTGTATAGCTGTGTTAGTTTGATTGAAGGGGAAAACCTGTTCTGATAACAATTAGTGGTAGATTGAAATAATACTAACTTTGAGTATGCAATATGCAGCTTTTCACTGGCATCCATAGGAAAAGTGCTTTTCTTTAGCTGATATATATATTTTTTCAAATCAATTATTCTGGCTGTTGTTTTGTTTTTTTTGGGATTCTGAACCTCATAGCGTACTGATCTATGCATTGAGAACATACAAATCTGGTCTTTGGCCTCATTATCTGTTGGTCCAAATAGCAACCAGGAGAGGGATGAATTGGATAAGATCCAAGGAAAGAAATAATTATGTTTTCTTCGTTTCCCAATGCTGGTTGAATTAGTCATAGAGATAGATCAGGCATGTGAAATTTTATATTCAATCATCTTAAGAAAAACTTACCTAACAATATGGTTAAACTGCGCGAATTTTCAAAATAACTGAATATGTTTGGGGAAAGTATAGATTGGGTGCTTAATATGGCAGTGTTGTTGTGTACTTTGCACAAGAGTCTTAAGCATAAAGTTCCTCCCCCTTTGCCTTGAATGTCCAATCTGGCATCAAGATCCATCATCTATGCATTGTGAACAAACAAAATTAATCTAGTCTTTGGCCTTGTTATCTGTTGGTCCAAATAGCAATCCAAGAGGGGTGAATTGGATAAAATCTAACCGAAGAACTTAAGAGTATATAGGATCCAAGTAATTATCTTTTCTTTGTTTCCCAATGCTGGTTGAATTAGTCATAAGCATGTGAAATTTTATAATCAATCATCTTAAGAAAAACTTCCCTAACAATATGGTTAACCCGCGCGAATGTTCAAAATAACTGATTATGTTTGGTGAAATTATAGAATGGGCGATTAATAGGGCATTACTGTCACTACAAGAAAAAAAGTGTATTCGCTGATGGAAAAAATGGTGACGAAATTTAATTTTTACTATAAGTTGACAAAATAACAAGATTTTCGTCACCAAAATGGCTTTTCGTCACCTATAGGTTGTCTCCGAAAATCACGTCACCTATAACATGTTTTTGTTAGCCTATAGTAACTTTTTATGAATAAAATTTTGTTTTTTGTCAGCAAATATATTTTTTCTCGTAATGTGTTGTGTACTTTGACTACTTTCACAGACTTGTTTCTCACAATGAATCTACCTATGGTTTTGTACCCGAAGGAAAAAAAAAATCTACCTATGGAAAAGTACCCGCAACTGGTTTTATCTACAGCTATGGGTGAGGTGAGATATATTTTTGGGAAAAATTTCGAAAAAGCTCCTGAACTTTTAGGAATTTTACAAAAAAATACCTGAACTTTAACTAATTACAAAAAGACACCTGAACTTACCATTTCTTTAACAATTATGCCTCCGCCATCCAATTCCTTCAATTTGTAACGGAAGGCGTTATCCTTCTTTTTTTTTTACTTTTTACTTTCAAAACTTACTTTTAACTCTTTCTTTTTTTAATAGTAAATAAATATGCAATAAAGTTTTTTCCCATACTATTTATCAAAAATTAATTTAACTCTATATTTTTATTATTTACAAAAATAAATTTAACCCTTTTTTTACTCTCTCTCTCTCCTTTAACCCCATTTTTTTATTTTCAAATTTTACCTTTCCTTCTCTCTCCCTCTTTTTTTTAGAAATTCAATCCTACACCACCAATCGGCCCCACAACCAATCGATAGGGGAATTTTAGATTTTCCCGATGTCCCAACCTTAAATCACGCAAGGAGAGAGAGAGAGAGAGAGAGAGAGAGAGGAAAAGGTAAATTTTGAAAGTTAAAAAAAAGGAGAATTAAAGTTATTTTTGTAAATAGTAAAAAATGGGGTTAAAGTAATTTTTGATAAATAGTAAAAATAAAAAAAACTTTATTACATATTTATTTACTACTAAAATAAAATAATGAGTTAAAAGTAATTTTTGAAAGTAAAAAGTAAAAAAAAGAAAGGTTAACACCTTCCGTTAGCTCCATCTGTTACAAGTTGATGGAATTGGACGGCGGGGGCCTAATTGTTAATAGAATGATAAGTTCAGGTGTCTTTTTGTCATTAGTTAAAGTCCAGGTATTTTTTTGTAAAGTCCTGAAAGTTTAGGGGTTTTTTTTTGAAATTTTCCCTATATTTTTTGGTAATTCGGAATATCTTAAATTGAAATAACAGAACAGAGTCAAAGCAGAACAACTACGAAACTGAATTAAGACAACAAAACCAACGTTCTCAGGTGTCATCTGATTGACTGTTAGCAATGACAAACTCGCTCGTGCCTTCCTTAAGAAAACAGGTAAGAAAACAGAAATGTTCCATGTATGTGCAAATGTTTTGATGCAATAATTCATCAGATGAAAGACTCTTTCGAAGGTATACGTTTGGTGTACAAGAGTAACCTTACATCCATCATTTTTAAGCTTCACTTTCCGAGACAAAAATCCTAGTTCTGTCCTCGACTTGAGTATTGTCCAAGTAGATAGATACATTGCTTGGGTGCAGGGCTGGCTCTGAGATTTTGGAGGTCTAAGACGATCTTCGAAAGTGAGGCCCTTAATAATTGTAAACGGAAATCAAATAAAAAGTCGATCACACTGAGTAATTTTGATTCGGATCGATATAGTATTTGTTTGTAATGGGAAGTACTGGAGTAGTAGCATTTAAGGGAAAAAAAAGATGCATCCATGCACCCATCACACTGAATAATTTTGAAGGGCCCAAAGATTTTTGGCAATCCCGCGACCCATTTTTCCTCCTTTTTGTTTTTTTTTTCTTTCGTTTTTCCCTGCGTTGCGTGTTCTATTTTTCTGAGCCATTGGGCCTTAAGTGTAAAATGTCTTCTTGGGTTTAAAATTGGGCCCTAAAACAACACATATATACTAGGTCCTAAAAATAAGTGGAGCCCTATTTTTTGAGATTTTTTGGGGGCTTAAGGCCCCCGCCTCTTGGGCCTTAGCCCAGAGCCGGCACTGCTTGGGTGCAGGGGCGGACCCACGTTGGGGTACATGGGGTCACGTGCCCCCACGCCTTTTTAAAAAAAAATAGTAAAAAAAAGTTAGATGTAAATACAAAAAAGTCTCCTATACCATCACAAACCATTAGCATGGTGTTGTGGTTATTACAAATTGTGAAAAGTTCCAAAGGCTTGAGTTCGATTCCAAGGATCCTCCATCCCTTGTTTTTTCTTTATTTTTTCATTTTTGTTCTAACTCTTTCATTTATTTCTCCATTTTCGTTCTACCTCTTTTTTTTATTTTTTTATTTTCGTTCTACCTCTTTCCTTTATTTTTCCATTTTTTTCTATCTCTTTTTGTTTTCCTCCCAATCTACAATATTATGAAAATTAAATTACTATATATCTTTTAGTTTACTTGCTCTTAACTTTGGCATTAATCTTACAATTGTCACCGCGACAGTTGAAAGGGTATTTTCAGTCATGAATATTGTGAAAAATCGGTTGCGGAATAGACTGAGTGATCAATATTTAATGGCTAAACGATACTTTAGTGGTATACATACAGAGAAATATTTTTTAAGATTGTGAATAATTTGTGCCCCCAGTATATAAAATTCCTGGGTCCCCACTGCTTGGGTGGTCACCATGGTCTCCTAGACATCGCTCGTTAATGAATCCTACCTAACTAGAGAAGCAACTGTTCACTACTGTTAGTAATTATTTTAATCAACGGGTATATGTAATCTTAACGTGGGGAGGTTAATAAGTATTTAATTGAGATAAGGACGGGAGTGCAATTACAATTTTGTAGTGGGGTGAATTATAATTAGTGAAATTAGAAATAGAATCCTGGTGAGATTAGGGTTTCTTATTTACACAGGGAGCCTGAACTTATTACTCCTTGGATCCCTATCGTAGCCCTATATATACACGTTATGCTCTCTAGGTCAGACATACATTTTCTATTATTCACGAAATAGAGGCAGGCTTAGAGAGAGCAAACAGATCACGAAAAAGTCCGCACTCAGTTCGTGTTCTAGACGTGCAGGGAATATGATAGAAGATCGTAAAGTGCAGTCGAACAATATTTGTGACTTATAGCAAGACGTGCTATAATAAGTTCAACCAGCGTTCGTGTCGCAGGGAGTTGAGGTGAAATCCTAATTCCGCCTTGTAGGGTTTTGCAATTTTTTTGTTATCTAATCTAGACGCGTCATTACTGGGTTCTGGGAATCGCTTCCCAACAACTACTCCCCTGCAAAAATTATGACAGTGGCAGCATACTTCCGAAAATTGGAACGGAGTATATCACAATTGATCGAATGACTAGTTTTCCTTCCCACTTTTCCACTGATTCCCTCTTGTTTGCTATAGCCATGTTGATTTGATTAATCTGGAGGAATTTAAAACTGTTTCGATGACAACTTTTGGTTGACCGAAGTAAGAACTTTGGTACGCAATATGCAGTTTTTCACTGGCATCCATCGGAAAGATGCTTTTCTGGATGGAAACCCCATTAAAGAGAAATCTGGTCTTTGGCACTGTTAGTAAATAAAAAGAAATCTGGTTCTTGGCCATTACCCCATTGGTCATACAAGAGGTGGTTTCCAAAGCCAGTTCATCAGACCACTTCATAGCTAGGCTTCCTATTGATTTGGCACGTCTTACAACTTGCCCAACTGTTCTCAGAAAACTCGCCTTCCAAAGAACAGGCGTTCATGATTGCATAGGGGAAGTCGGGGACACGGCAGCAGAGCCAAAGAATGAAAAAGACCATTTTTGGGACACCTTGTTCACAGTGCAGCCCTTGCTAAAATGACTGTAGTCATTACAATTATAGCATTTTACCGGGCTCATATCAAAGCCCTGTCCTCATCCTCACATATTAAAGAGTAGACTACAATCAGTCTTGATCGAGTCAATTGTGAGCAGTCTCAACTGCATATTAAGGTTGATTGAAATCACGCAATGTTACTAAAGTATTTGATTCCTTCCTGGAAGTGGAGCTCTGGGTGTTGGGCTGGGTTGTGGTAATGTGGATTTTTTTGTTAATCTTCCTAAATATTTCAGTTTTTTTTGTTTTGTTTTATGTCCTTTGTTATCTGATTATAATTTCATAGAGCCCATTGTGTAATTGGATCTGAGCCTATTGCATTCCTCGAAGTACGGCCGCATCTGGATGTGAAGTGTGAACCATCGCGAGTTGAGTTTTATTCACCCTCCACTTAAGAGAATGAACATTACCATCCTTCCTATCGGTCAAAATAGTGTGGATCTTAGGGACAATCAGTGTAGAGTTAAAAATTCTTTGAAGGAACTTCAAACAAACTTGCCAAGAATTAAGATAATACATGTACAACGGTGACTACAAAAAATAAAATACATTAAATGCTTGCATCGGTCTATTTAGGGATTTTACATTTTTAGTGTGACTTGCTAATGTTTCTGCTTTATTAAAAAATGAAAAAAAAAAAGAAAAAGAAAGAAAGAAAGAGAAAGGGAGATGTTAACTATGAGGAATTAATAAAACATTTAGGGCTTCAGGGCAATTTTTGTCGATCAAATGTGAGCATTGTTTAAAATATGAATAATAAAGTTTCCACTACCTGTAACAGCTTAAGCTTTTAGATGAGTTGTTGGTTAACAATATCTATCTAATAAAACAGAAGGGTTGTCCTATGTGGCACCATTTGTCCTAGGTGGCATCTACCATGCACTTGCACACACGTTCACACACACCGGCACACACGTTCACTGTTCACACATCAAAAATGTGATTAAAAAATTAAGTACTCCATTTTTTAATCCGGTTGAACCGGTGCGTAATGCCATAGGCACGGACAAGCACTAGTAATATAATATGTTATCAAAGCAGACAATAGATTCTGGGTTCAAAACTTACCGCCTACCTAATGATTAAAATCTACACGTGTTTTGGTGTTTAGCTCGTTTATGGAGGAGAGTCTGGCAACACTTGAGGGGGCATGTTGAGAATATAAATAATAAAGTTGCCCCTCTCCCTAACAACTTAAGCTTTTAGATGAGTTGGTGATTAACAATCTAATAAGCCCTAACAGCTTAAACTTTTAGATGAATTGGTGATTAACAATCTAATAAGTATCAGATGGACTATGTATCCAAAGGAGTACTCGACAATCAGTCTCAAGACAATTGTGAGGAGTCTCAATTGTATAGTAAGGTCGATTATAGTCACACGATGTTATTGTTCAAATTTGATTCCTTCCCGGATGTGGAGCTCTCAGCGTTGGGATGGTTCTGGTAGTGTGGAGGATTTGTTAATTTTTCTGATTTTTATTTTGTTGTATTGTTACCTTTGTTATCTAATTAGAATTTCATAGAACCTATTGTGTAATTCGCAGTCGGATCCAATAGTGGCTCGGCTGCAGGGTTGTTCCTCAGTTATAAGAAGAAAAAAAAAGAAGCTATTTTCTGAGCCTATTGCATTCGTTGAAGTGTCGCAACATCTGAATGTAAAGTGTGAACCCACTTGCATTATTAATTAACTAGTGCTTGCCCGTGCCTACGGCATTACGTACTCCGGAAGTGACGTAGGCGCGGGTATTTTTGTAATATATTTTTGTTTTTTTATGCCAACGCCAAAAATCGAGCAGTGGGTAAAAAAAATCGATGACATTTTTGTAATATATTTGTAAGAGTGTAGGTGTTTTCTTAAGAGAGTTGGAGAACACATCAGTCCTTTGATCAAATGAATCTCAGTCCTTCTTTTAACTTGTATTTGTGTGGTCCCCACACCCTTGTGTTTTATTAGGTAGATTAAGGACAATTAGTGCAGAATTAAAAATCCTTGGGAGTAACTTGAAGAAATTTGCCAAGGATTAAGAGAGAGATATATATATATATACAGTCTGGTTCAAGTTCACACATCTTTCCGTACGCACCCGTCTGCACCTCCCATTTTCTGATCGAATTTCGATAATTCGAGCAGCTCAATGTGATCAGAACGTAATTTTAAGTGTACCCGTGAGAAATTGGCTTAAAAAATGATCGGGAAGGGCTTCATCCGAATAGTTTTTATTTGTATTTTATTGAACGGTTCAATAAAAAACTGCTCAAATCAACCTCTTCCCGGTATTTTTTTTTTGCCTATTTCTCGCGGGTACCCTTAAAATCACATTTTGAATACATTGAGCGGCTCGGATCATTAAAATTCGATTGGAAAATGGGAGGTGCGGACGGATGCGGATGGGAAGGGGTGTGGACTTGAACTATATATATACAGTCAGGATCCTATGAGGGATCCCTTACAGCCTTACCGTAAGGGACTCTCCTTTTCCGATCGAATTGCGACAATCTGAGCCGCTCAATGTGTTCAGAACGTGATTTTAAGGGTGCCCACGAGAAATCGCCCAAAAAAATGACCGGGAAGGGTTTGATCCGAACAGTTTTGCATAAAATGCATTTATAGTGTTTTTATGAAAAATTGCTCGGATCAAACTCTTCCCGGTCATTGTTTTCGGCGATTTCTCGTGAGTATCCTTAAAATCACGTTCTGAACACATTGAGCGGCTCGGATCGTTGCAATTCAATCGGGAAAGGAGAGTCCTTTACGGTAAGACCGTAAGGGATCCCTCATAAGATCCTGACTGATTGATATATATATATATATATATATATATATATTCGACGGTGACTACCAAATATAATATAAAATGAAATGTGCATCTGTCTATTTAAGAGATTTTACATTTTTAGGGTGACCTAAAGTTTATGCTTCATAAAAATAAAAAAATAAAAAGAAGAAAAGAAAGAGAAAGGGAGATGGTAACTATGGAGAATTAACAAACGTTTAGTGCTTTTGGGGAAATTTCAGTCAACCAAATATCAGAGTCACATGGATTACATGTCTAAATGTGTAACGCCCCGATTTTTTGGGAGTAAAACAAAAGAATTTTTTTAAGAAAATTTTGCTAAATAAAATTTTTCAAAATAAAGGTTTAACTATTACAATCTTAAGATAAATTTACTGATTCAAAATACATTAACTTCAGAGCTGGATCTAGGCTTGATATGGATCCCTAGTATACTCGACCTCCGTTCCTGATCGATATTCTTTCCGTGTCGAACTGCACCATCGTTGAATCCTCTCCATTGAATCCTACGCCTTCTGGCAAATTGATTGCCGAAGCAATCGATTTACCAAGATACAGATGTATCCGTGAGTGATAAATCACCTAATAGAATAATTTAACCCAACTATCCCTCTTACTTTATAGTTAACAGGTAACAATATATCATCAATGCAGAAAAGTAAAACAGCAATAACACACAAATTTATTCATTACTGTCCAATGGTCTAACCACAAAGAAAAACTAGTCATGCTCGGACCATAACTAGGGTTCACCTACCTTAATCCCCACACCAAAATCACCACTGATCTCTCGCCAGTTCTATCATCACAAAAACATCACTGGACCACCTGCCAGGTTTTATCATCACAAAACATCACTGGACCACCCGCTAGGTTTTATCATCAAAATATCACTGGACTACCTGCCAGGTTTTATCGTCACAAAATATCACTGGACCACCCGCCAAGTTTTATATTCGCAAAATATCACTGGACCACCCTCCAGGTTTTATCATCACAAAACATCTCTGGACTATCCGCCATGTTTTATCAACACATATCACTGGACTACCTACCAAGTTTTATATCATCACTGGACAACCTGCTAGTTTCAAATCACATCACTGGACTACCCGCCAGTTTTAAATCACATCATTGGACTACCTGCCAGGTTTCAAATCACATCACTCAATCTGCCTGCAATCATCTTCTAACATCTCTTCCTCCCAAATAATCATTGCCTAGTAATGTCTAAGTGAAATCCTACTTGTAACTGCCCCATGTCACTAGGGTCCAATCTAGCACAATAAATTAAGAGTCGGAGCAATAAACAAGTAATCGAAATGATAATTTAAATAAATAATGAGCGAGACAATCACGTAACTTTTTATGAATGAACCGATGCCCTTAATCTTGTATGACCAAGAAGTTAATAATAATATAAGAAACTTTTATCTAATAAAAGTTTTTATAAAAAAAATAAGTCTAGACTCGTATTAATTTTATTTAGGAAATTAGATCGATTAATAAGCATGATAATTACAAAAATAGATAATAATATTAAAATAAGAGTATGACCTTTAAAGGAGTCCTATGGCCCTATGCAACATGTTCGAGTATCAAAAGTTTGGTCCAAAGGGTTGCAGGATTATTTTTAAATAAAGGTATTAACAAAAGTTATCAAAAGTAAAATAAATGGATAATAAATTATTTAATAAATAAAATATGTTGAGGTTAACAACATTTCATCTTCGGAACGTAAAGAGTAAAAAAAAAATTACTCGGGCATCAATAACATAGTTTATAAGGTCGTAAAGGATTTTTGTTTAGGAACAATGTAAAAAAAAATAGTAAATTAAATTAAAAAAAACTATGAAATTAACAAGATAATATCTTTGAGATGCAAGGAGTCTAGGAAAAATAGTTTGGGTGTTAAAAACGTTGTTCGGAATGTTGCAAAGATTTTTCGTTTGCAAAATCTTGGAAGATAACGAATAAATAGATAAAAAAATATGATATTAACAAGGTATGATCTTTGAGGTGTGAGAAGTCTAGGAAAAATATTCCGAGGGTCAAAAATGGGGTTTGGGAGGTCGCAAAACGAATTTGAAACAAAACAGAACCTGCCCAGGCTAAAGAGGATGATTATTTAAATTTTCCTTTTTTTTTTTCGTTTGCTGGAAAAGAAAACGGGAAACTTTATCCAGTACTGCGCTCACACTAAAGGTGCTGCAATGCACCCAATTGCATTTGGCCCAATCAAGTGTGGCCTGGCATAAAAAGAAGCTAGCCGACCCTATCTCTGATCTCTCCATCTCGATCTCAACCCTAGCCACCACAACTCATCTTCTCCCTTCCTCTCCCCCTGTGATTTTCATATCCATGTGCGACGGTGGGAAGAGAAGGCCATGGTACTATTCCGACTCCCTTTCTTTGTTTTTTTCTTTTTCTCTTCCGTCTTTCCAGATCAACGACTTGTTGTCTGATCTGTGAGAGTTTTTGTCTCTCGTTTTACGAAAGTTGTTAGTTTCGTCTTAATTTGGATAAATTTTGTTTATAGATCGGGTTCTCTCAATCGATGTTGATTCATAACGATATCTGTGCTTCAGCATTCTATCCCTATACGATGTCTTTGGTGGGGCAACTCGTGACGGCTTGACAGATCTGTAGTTTTTAGGAGTTCATTTGTGCGTTCATATATACATGGTTGGAGTGCATCTGATCATCTGGGTATTTTGTGTCTTTTGTCCTTAACTTTGCACTTTTTCTCGTTTGAGACTCCTAGATAGTTTAAAAGTGTTTGCATCAGGCGGTTAGGATGAAAGACATCGATTGTCTTGTGATTTACTCGTTTTGTATTTGTTAGACGATTAGTTTGGCTTTGTCCAAATTCTTTGTAATCTATCTAATAAAACAAAAAGGGTTGTCTTATGTGGCACCATTTGTCCTAGGTGGCATCTACCATGCACTTGCACACACGTTCACACACACCGGCACACACGTTCACTGTTCACACATCAAAAATGTTAAAAAATTAAGTACTCCATTTTTCAATCCGGTTGAACTGGTGCGTAATGCCATAGGCACAGACAAGCACTAGTAATATAATATGTTATCAAAGCAGGCAATAGATTCTGGATTCAAAACTTACCGCCTACCTAATGATTAAAATCTACACGTGTTTTGGTGTTTAGCCCGTTTATAGAGGAGAGTCTGGCAACACTTGAGGGGGCATGTTGAGAATATAAATAATAAAGTTGCCCCTCTCCCTAACAACTTAAGCTTTTAGATGAGTTGGTGATTAACAATCTAATAAGCCCTAACAGCTTAAACTTTTAGATGAATTGGTAATTAACAATCTAATAAGTATCAGATGGACTATGTATCCAAAGGAGTACTCGACAATCAGTCTCAAGACAATTGTGAGGAGTCTCAATTGTATAGTAAGGTCGATTATAGTCACACGATGTTATTGTTCAAATTTGATTCCTTCCCGGATGTGGAGCTCTCAGCGTTGGGATGGTTCTGGTAGTGTGGAGGATTTGTTAATTTTTCTGATTTTTATTTTGTTGTATTGTTACCTTTGTTATCTAATTAGAATTTCATAGAACCTATTGTGTAATTCGCAGTCGGATCCAATAGTGGCTCGGCTGCAGGGTTGTTCCTCAGTTATAAGAAGAAAAAAAAAACTATTTTCTGAGCCTATTGCATTCGTTGAAGTGTCGCAACATCTGAATGTAAAGTGTGAACCCACTTGCATTATTAATTAACTAGTGCTTGCCCGTGCCTATGGCATTACGTACCCCGGAAGTGACGTAGGCGCGGGTATTTTTGTAATATATTTTTGTTTTTTTATGCCAACGCCAAAAATCGAGCAGTGGGTAAAAAAAACCGATGACATTTTTGTAATATATTTGTAAGAGTGTAGGTATTTTCTTAAGAGAGTTGGAGAACACACATCAGCCCTTTGATCAAATGAATCTCAGCCCTTCTTTCAACTTGTATTTGTGTGGTCCCCACACCCTTGTGTTTTATTAGGTAGATTAAGGACAATTAGTGCAGAATTAAAAATCATTGGGAGTAACTTGAAGAAATTTGCCAAGGATTAAGATATATATATATATATACAGTCTGGTTCAAGTTCACACCTCTTTCCGTACGCACCCGTCTGCACCTCCCATTTTCTGATCGAATTTCGATAATTCGAGCCGCTCAATGTGATCAGAACGTAATTTTAAGTGTACCCGCGAGAAATTGGCTTAAAAATGATCGGGAAGGGCTTCATCCAAACAGTTTTTGTTTGTATTTTATTGAACGGTTCAATAAAAAACTGCTCAAATCAACCTCTTCCCGGTGTTTTTTTTTTGCCAATTTCTCGCAGGTACCCTTAAAATCACATTTCGAATACATTGAGCGGCTCGGATCATTAAAATTCGATTGGAAAATGGGAGGTGCGGACGGATGCGGATGGGAAGGGGTGTAGACTTGAACTATATATATACAGTCAGGATCCTATGAGGGATCCCTTACAGCCTTACCGTAAGGGACTCTCCTTTTCCGATCGAATTGCGACGATCTGAGCCGCTCAATGTGTTCAGAACGTGATTTTAAGGGTGCCCACGAGAAATCGCCCAAAAAAATGACCGGGAAGGGTTTGATCCGAACAGTTTTGCATAAAATGCATTTATAGTGTTTTTATGAAAAATTGCTCGGATCAAACTCTTCCCGGTCATTGTTTTCGGCGATTTCAAGTGAGTACCCTTAAAATCACATTCTGAACACATTGAGCGGCTCGGATCGTTACAATTCAATCGGGAAAGGAGAGTCCTTTACGGTAAGGCCGTAAGGGATCCCTCATAAGATCCTGACTGATTGATATATATATATTCGACGGTGACTACCAAATATAATATAAAATGAAATGTGTGCATCTGTCTATTTAAGAGATTTTACATTTTTAGGGTGACCTAAAGTTTATGTTCATAAAAATAAAAAAATAAAAAGAAGAAAAGAAAGAGAAAGGGAGATGGTAACTATGGAGAATTAACAAACGTTTAGTGCTTTTGGGGAAATTTCAGTCAACCAAATATCAGAGTCACATGGATTACATGTCTAAATGTGTAATGCCCCGATTTTTTGGGAGCAAAACGAAAGAATTTTTTTAAGAAAATTTTGCTAAATAAAATTTTTCAAAATAAAGGTTTAACTATTACAATCTTAAGATAATTTACTGATTCAAAATATATTAACTTCAGAGCTTGATCTAGGCTTGATATGGATCCCCAGTATACTCGACCTCCGTTCCTGATCGATATTCTTTCCGTGTCGAACTGCACTATCGTTGAATCCTCTTCATTGAATCCTACGCCTTCTGGCAAATTGATTGCCGAAGCAATCGATTTACCAAGATACAGATGTATCCGTGAGTGATAAATCACCCAGTAGAATAATTTAACCCAACTATCCCTCTTACTTTATAGTTAACAGGTAACAATATATCATCAATGCAGAAAAGTAAAACAGCAATAACACACAAATTTATTCATTACTGTCCAATGGTCTAACCACAAAGAAAAACTAGTCATGCTCAGACCATAACTAGGGTTCACCTACCTTAATCCCCACACCAAAATCACCACTGATCTCTCGCCAGTTCTATCATCACAAAAACATCACTGGACCACCTGCCAGGTTTTATCATCAAAATGTCACTGATCACCTTCCAGGTTTTATCATCACAAAACATCACTAGACCACCCGCCAGGTTTTATCATCAAAATATCACTGGACTACCTGCCAGGTTTTATCGTCACAAAATATCACTGGACCACCCGCCAAGTTTTATATTCGCAAAATATCACTGGACCACCCTCCAGGTTTTAACATCACAAAACATCTCTGGACTCTCCGCCATGTTTTATCAACACATATCACTGGACTACCTACCAAGTTTTATATCATCACTGGACAACCTGCTAGTTTCAAATCACATCACTGGACTACCCGCCAGTTTTAAATCACATCATTGGACTACCTGCCAGGTTTCAAATCACATCACTCAATCTGCCTGCAGGCATCTTCTAACATCTCTTCCTCCCAAATAATCATTGCCTATTAGACGTTCATCAATGCAATCTTCGTTTTGTAAGTGCTGTTAGACGTTCATCAATGCAATCTTCTCACTTTTGACAACAAAAAAAAAAAAAAGTGTGGCCTGGCATCAAAATTGACCATTCTTTGAAAAACAAAACTGTTCTTTCTTTTATCTCTTTTTTATTAAAATTTTAGAAACATTTATGGGAGCAGTGTTTTTTTTTTTTCTTTCGGGTTCGAGGTTCGTATGGTTAGCTCACAATGATTGGAGAGAGCAGCAAGAGTGTTGGAGAGAAAGAAAATGCTTCTGCTCTTAGGCCATTCTTCTTGTGGATATGGGTCGTTGAGACTCTCTCTCCTTGTGAGATGGGATCTCACCAATCCCTTCCATTTTTTGGATTTATCACCACCAATTTGTGGTTGATCGGATTTCAGAGTGTTCTGATTTCTTCAACAATTGAGGTGGCCCCGATGGCCATGTTCAGCATCAAGAAATTAAGTGTTTTTTTAATTTATTTATTAAATTCAGTTCCGCATCAAGAAATATTAGAAAGCCTGATAAAAATGTCAAGTTCCGCTTGAAGATGCAAAAAGATGAGTAAGATACAAAAATAGAAGACTTGACGGGAAGAAAACTAATATTTATGCAAACATGTTATTAGTCTTTTGTTTAGAGATATTTTTTTTCCCTTCAATTAAGTTTTTTTTGGGGGGGTCTTTTTTCTCTTGAGTATAATCTGTCGGGTAACAAAAAGAAAGATAGATTACCAAAGTGTTCGTGAAAGTTCTTTTGTTTTCATTCTTTTTTTATATAATATTTTTGAGTTATTTGACCATTAATATTTGCCTGGAAGATTTTTCATATTAAAAATTGGTTGTCTTGATATATATAGCGATCCCATTCACCAATCACCACCAACAAAAATGACGAAACAGGAAAAATGAGGTAATCAGAAAAATGTGGGAATCAACTAGGATAAGCTCAGTTATCCAGGACTCTTGCATCTCATATGGTGTTTATGTGCATAAACACCCATAAGAAACAAAGCAAATAAGCAATGGGAAATGATGTTCACTTTTGCTCTTTTGCCGCAAGAGAGAGAATATCTCAAGGTCTGCCAAAATCCACGGAGAGGAGAGAGATATATCCGTGCATCAGCCCAAGTCTTGAATGCAAAATTGACCTCTCACTCACCTTTGTTTTTTTTTTTTTTTTCCACATCCTTCTTTGTTTTCACACCCACTAGAGGGGTCCATCCGTTTCATTTTCTCACCAACTATCTAATAATTCATAAAGGAATCAACAATTTCCGATTAACCAAAAAAAAAGAAGATAAAGGAATCAACATTTTGCAAACAAATAGGGGCCCATTAAGGTCTAGTGGAGAAACTGAAATAATAAAAGAAAGACAGAAGACTTTTCATATAGCTATCAAATTCAGGACTCACCTGAAGAAACTAAGAACATCCCAGTTTTCCCTCACCATATCCCCGTTCTCTCTTCAAATCCAAAGCTACTCTGTAAACCACAAAACAAAATGGCAGAGGCTGCTGTGTTCGAACTTCTATCCAACTTCTCACCCTATCTCCAAGAAGAGTTCAACTTGTTGAGCGGAGTACGGGAAGACATCGAATACATAAGAGACGAATTCGAGCGCATGACACATTTCCTCAGAATTGCTGATGCTATCGAAGATAGAGACCAGAAAATTAAAGTGTGGGTGAAGCAAGTGCGAGAAGCTGCACATGACACTGCAGATGCTCTTGACATGTACATGCTTCGCTTCAAACACCATCATAGCAATGGATTCCGCGAGTTTGTAAGTAAGGTTTTTTTCTTTATTAAGACTTTAAAAGCTCGCCACCAAATTGCTTCTGAAGTAAAAGGAATCAAGTCCAGAGTCATCAATATTTCCCAGGGACATCAACGATATAGTGACATATATGGCAAAATAGAGCAAGGCTCAAGCTCTACTCATTCAGACATCGCATGGTATGATTGTCGCGGCGATGCCCTTCTACTCCAAGAAGCTAGCATTGTGGGCATTGACAAGCCCAAATCACACTTGATTCAGTGGCTAGTGGATGAGAATCCTCAACTCAAGGTGCTTTCAATCGTAGGAATGGGCGGATTGGGCAAAACCACCCTAACGAAAAAAGTCTACAACGACGCAACAGTGAAGAGGCACTTCCTGAACCATGCTTGGATCACCGTTTCTGAATCATTCAAGGTCGAAGAGCTTTTAAAAAACATGATTCAAGTGCTCTTTGAAGAAGTCAGGCAACCACTCCCACGAGGGGTAGACAATATGGATGCAAATAGCTTGAAAGGCATAATTAATGCTTTTTTACAGCAAACGAGGTATGTGCTTGTTTTGGATGATGTATGGAATATTTATGCTTGGCAAGTTTTAAGAATTGTACTTCCTGAATGCAATTGCGGTAGTCGAGTAATTCTGACAACAAGAAATGGAGATTTAGCATCTTTTGCTAGCGAAGAATATCATGGCATGGTGTATAATCTCGAGCCTCTTCCTCCCAAAGAGTCATGGGCCTTGTTTTGCTCAAAGACATTCAAGGAGAATTCTTGTCCTTCATATTTGGAAGATCTTTCAAAAGACATCTTGAAAAAATGCGAGGGATTACCACTTGCAATAGTGGCAATTAGTGGTCTGTTATCAACAAAAGAGAAAAGTGTGGATGAGTGGGAGAGGATTTACCGTAGCCTTGGTGCGGAACTAGAAGGAAATGACAAACTCATGAGCATGACTAAGATATTGTCCCTCAGTTACTTTGATTTGCCTAATTGTCTTAAGTTATGTTTTTTGTACTTGAGTATTTTTCCAGAAGATTGTCTCATTGATCAGTCGAGATTAATTCGGTTGTGGGTGGCGGAAAGATTTATAGAAGTGAAAGAAGGAATGACAATAGAAGAAGTTGCTGAGGGCTACGTCAATGAGCTAATGAACAGAAGTTTAGTTCAACTGACAAAGTTCGGGAGAGATCGAAGGTTCAAAACTTATCGAATCCATGACCTTTGGCGTGAAATGATTATTGCCAAGTCGAGAGAGCAAAACATTGTCACAATAGCAAGTGAAAGAGGCAGAGCGTGGCCTGAGAAATTGCGACGCCTCTCCATCCACCATAATTTGGAAGATATTCAACAAAGCATTTGTTTTACTCGCCTTCGATCTTTACTCGTGTTCAGCGCAACAAATTTTTTGTCCATTTTGTCAAAGGTTGCATCCTTAGGCAAGGATGTAAGGCTACTAACGGTGTTAGACTTGAGAGGAGCACAATTGGAAACATTCCCGGATGAAGTTGTGAAATTTCTTAATCTTACTTATTTAAGTTTGAGGGGGACAAATGTAAAAATGATCCCAAAAGCGATTGGAAAGCTCAAGAAGCTAGAAACGTTGGATCTGAAACAAACGAAAGTCACGGAATTGCCTGATGAGATTTTGAAGCTCCAACATCTTCGCCATCTCTTGTTGTATCACTACAATGATGCCTATTGTAATTTTCCTTTTCACTCTATACTAGGCTTCAAAGCCCCGGGGGGAATAGGAAGTTTGTTGTACTTGCAGAAACTATGTGGTATTGAAGCAAACCAAGGGAGTAATAGTGGAATTGTGTTAAGAGAGGTGGGGAAGCTAACTCAACTCAGAAAATTGCTCATTTTAAGGCTACAGAAGGAAGATGGGATGGTGCTATGTTCATCTCTTGGGAAGCTAAACAACCTTCGCTCATTGTGCGTTGCGGCAATAGAAGAAGATGAGATTATTGATCTAGATTCTTTGTCTTTGCCGCCTCGACTTCTTCAAAAACTCTATCTAAGAGGACGTTTGGAGAAGATACCGCACTGGATACCATCTCATCACAACCTGAAAACGTTATACTTAGGGTGCAGTAAGTTAAAAGATGTTGATCCACTGCAATCCCTTCAAGATTTGCCCAATTTGCTTCACCTTGGACTTGGTGATGCATATGAAGGAGATGGATTACTTTTCAAGGCTGGTGGGTTTCAAAAGCTTAAACATTTGTTGTTGGGTCGCTTAGTAGGATTGAAATGGGTGAGAGTGGAGTCTAATTCGATGCCTCATCTTGAAGAGCTACATCTCCAAGGCTGTAAATCTATGATGAAGTTGCCCTCGGGTGTTGAACATTTGGCCAACCTTAAATATCTTGAGTTGGGTGATATGTCTGAAACATTAATTTCGAGCTTGGATAAAGACTTACAAGGTGGGGACTATTGGAAAATTGCACACATCCCTAAGGTTTGGATTGGGAAGTCTAGCACCTTGGACTTGGTCCTATCCACATCTGGTTATTGGGCTGGCCATTATCTATAATATGGTCATACAGGAGGGGATGAGAATCTCCGAGATTGGGTAAATATCCCTGCTATTAATGTGCCCTTAATTTTTTTTCCTCCTATTTTTATTGGCGTTTGTGAGAACTTGAAAACTTGTTTGATTGGGTAATCCCTGCTATTAATGTGCCCTTAATTTTTTTCCCTCCTATTTTTATTGGCGTTTGTGAGATTGAAAACTTGTTTGTGTATTAGATACTTCTTTTGTGTACTTTTTTGTCTTGAATTAATTACTTTATCGAGAATCTCATGTTTGATGTAATCAGCTTGACAGAATTTCAAAGCATGCCTTGGGTTAAGCGGTTTGCAACAATCTTGATTTAGATTAGGTGAAGTTCAACACATCTCTAGAGGAACCTGATTTCCCTTGGTGCAAAAAAAAAAAGCAATTGTTTCGTACTTTTCGTCTTAGTGATTTTTTTTGGTTTGGTCATAATTTTTACTTTTGAATTTCTTTCGTCGAGACAAATGATTAATTCAAAATTACACTCAAATTTAACAAAAAATAAAAAAGGACAAACAAAACACACAAAATGAGAAAGACAAAAAGTTACGAAAAATGGTTAGTAAAGTTAATTAAGACTTGTTTTTACGACATTTAGGCCATTAATTATCACTTTCAAGTACCATAACACCCCAGTTCATCATCATACGAAAATGATACACCCACCGCGGCTCCCCCACCGCGCCGCCCACCGCACGTCCGCCGGGCCCACTCCGGCCACCGAACGGCCGATTCAAGCCGTCCAAAAATTCTATAAAAAAAAACCGAGTGGGCCTACGTGAGAATCAACGGCATCCAACGTGTGTAGGTGCTCGAACCAAACTTCCATTTTTTAACGGCTCAGATCATCTAATTTTTGGAAGTTCGGATCGAGCACCTGCACACGTCGGATGCCGTTGATTCTCGCGTAGGCCCACTCGGTTTTTTTTTTTAGAATATTTGGACGGCTCAGATCGGCCGTCTGGTGGCCGGAGTGGACCCGGCGGACATGCGGTGGGCGGCGCGGTGGGGGAGCCGCGGTGGGTGTATCATTGTCCATCATCATAACAAATTCAGCCCCTTCTCGCTCCCATCACTTCAGCTTTCACCACAAAATAACTGTTCTCGTTTTCGGCTTAACAAGAAGAGGAGAGATTATTCACTATCCCATGCACCAAGTGCCGGTGCTCCAAGGTACTTTTTTATAACACAGGTATGGATTTCAACACAAAGCGTGTGGCTCCATGGCAATGTGTGGTAAAAATGAAAATTTTGAAACACGACTTGGCATGTGCTCCAAGAACATGCACTTAATGATTACTCAAGTTGAGAGAGTGTGTGTTACTCAAACACTATTAGGCAGAGCCCACAACTTTTGTGAGAGAGAAGAAATGCCTTAGGACTGAAAAATTGAGTACTGCTATGTGTACATATCATGTACATATGAGTTATGTGGGGCCAATCTCGAATCCCACAAAGATGATTCGAACTGCCTGTTTTTTTTTATAATAATTCAATTTTCATATGGAGATAGAGAACGAAATGACTTCAATTTCCCAAAGCAAATCAACCCACCCACTCACAAGTCACAACTAGAGTGAACTTCTTTGCGCTTGCAGTGTGTTCACACAGCTTAGCTTGGAGGGTGGTTCCCTTCAGTAAAAGGAAATCAAGTCTGTGCAGTGAAATAGGACCAATATTTGGTCTGGTGGAGACAGTACAGACTAACTTAACTGATTCGATAGTGAGTTATTCTCGTGGGTGGTGAATTTTTCTTTTAGCTTTTAGCTAACAAATTTAATGATTTAATAATATTAAAAAATATAAAAAAACATGGATCAAAGTTTTAAAAAAAAATTAAGACACGACAAAAAGATAAAGCTATTCCCTTAATTTAAGACAAGTAGGCTCTAAAATAAACAAACATACAAAACCACAAACTGTGACTCTTGGGTATTTCAAATCAATTACTCCTAGTTACTCTGAATGAATTCAGTTAAGATTAAGAAATGACAAACGATTAGACTATTCACTTAATTTAGGACAAGTAGGCTCTAAAATAAATAAACAACCAAACAAAACAACAGAACAGGTCTCTTGGGTAATTTCAAATCAATTTACTCCCAGTTACTCTGATGGAATTTAGCTCATATATAGTAGAACTAGTTGCCCTACAAGAAACAAGCAACTCGTGAATCTTAACGTACACCAAAAGAAAACAATAATACTGATTTTGGAAGTTAACATTGAACAATTAAGAAAGTTAGTGTTATTGGCTATATTCAGATCCCAACAAACTATTAGAGTGTATTTAATCTTGATCCATTTGGGTTTGGGAGTTGATTTAGTTTGATTTTAATCAAGATACTCTGCCCGGTGGTTGAAGATCGTAGGGAGAAGCCTTTGTTCGTGCCAAAACTTTGAATTCGTTTGAAAAGGGTGTACGCACGCACTTCATGTGCATCCCATTGTGTTTTGGGCTAAACGATTTTCCATGCATTCTTCGATATCAAGATTTATCTCTTGTTGGTTTTGCATGAAGTTTAGTCATATAGCCTTAGGTTTTGTGCCTTGCCTTAATGTATAGTTGCTTGTATCCAAGCCTTGTACATGGTGCAACCTTAAATTTTTCCAAGGCATAGAAATGGTTTTGCCGAGGCAGAAACATGCATCTTCGGGGCGCATTTGGCATGCAACCGTGTGGGGCACAGATGCTTTTTTTTTCGGCAATATTTTTTTTTAATAATCTTTGAGAAGGGATACAAAGATTAAACGGATCTCAGGCACACTGAAAAAAAAGACACCCGAAATCCAAACCAAAAAAGGCCGGCAAGAGCCAAGAAGCCAACCAATACACCACAAGCAAAGCGAAAGCTTCACAGACGCTTTTGGAAGATAGGATGTTGCCTTCATAAAAAAATCTTCATCAAAATTTCATATCAGCCTTCATGTCTACGGTCTACCTCATGTCTACTTGAACCAGATAGATCCGGTGCTCGTGGTGTCCATCATGAAGTCAAGAAGGAGCACATGGTGTTACATCAAGAGGTGGAGTTAGGTGTAACAAAGGGCTTGTTGGTAATTTCAAAGTCAATACTTCTTCTTACCTTTTGATTTATGGAATATAAGTAAACATTGGCCGTGGTTTTGTGCTTAGGGTGTACTAAACCTTAAGTAGTTTCCATGTATGTTTTCGTATCCTTACTCTTTTGTTAAATTGCTCTCTATATTGTTTGTTGCTTTGCACGAAATAGCATGGACCTTGGTTAATTGTTTTTATTGGTAATTGAATCAATTTTTTAAATAGTAGTACGTCCAATTCAACAAACCCCAATCCCCCAGGACTATTTAGTGCTATAAATTATTTCAATTTGTACCAGAGCTTGGTTGCTCTTTGTTGACTTTATTGGCTGAGTTAGATCCATTAGCACTTGGATAGAGACAGGATGGTTCTTTGAACCCTCTTTCTCCTTTATTTATTTTTATTTTTATTTTATGACAAAATATGTTACTCCATCCTCCATGTTCTTGAGTGAAAAGGTGGAGTGGCTTATACACCTACACACACACGAACAAATTCCTTGTAGTGGTTTTTCTAATAAAAAACTTGGACAACAATTGAAGCCATTTATATGAAGGGGCCGGGGAAATTTGTTAGGAACTACATTCTTACAATATTTGCCTTATAGCCTGTATGAGAAGACAAGTGAACTAATGCATATAAGGAACTAATGATGTCTTATCTGACGGCGATCGAGAACAGGCAGGAACTAAACCCGATATGTTAACGGTGGATGCCACTGCAGAGAGAATGAATAGCTTATACTTTTCAAGGTAAAACCAGAACGTGCAGGTGCAGGTGCAAGCTGCTGAAAATGTTGGCAAACAGAATTAATGGTACTACTTTGATGGGCGATCACGTGAGATCCCTTCGGATGAGTGGCTCTTGTGAATTGAACCTCTGTGGAATTGCACTCAAGCCTTGACCTATTCTATGAACTATGTTTTGGGAGCCATTGGAATGGTTTTATCTTTGCTTGTAACCACTTGGCTTGGGGGATATCATTTGTCAAGAATAGCAACAATCAGAATGAAAAGCTTCTTTTGGCATATCTTATAGATTTCTTTTAAAAAGTAAACAAATAACAAGTCAAGGTGACTCCTTCAAAGCATTTCCCATTAGCAGTGTTAGTAGTGTCAGTCCAAAGATCTCTATATTCCAAATACCTTCATTGATTTCGCTCAGACATTTATACAAGAAAGTAAAAGAGGAGAAGAAAATAGCATTGTGCAAAAGATGCAAATGAATGGAAATCATACAAATCAAAGGGAAAATAGACAAAACCAAAGGCATAATGTAAAACGAGATAAATTTAAGAAATCCAAGCTATACAAATCCATGTTTTCACAACAAAGAATGACGAGATTCCTCTAAGAAGAGGCAACAAACAACTAGGAGTTAACCAAATCTTTTAACGCTCGTAGTGTTTTTGGGAAGCTCAATGGTTGCGAATATAACCATCTCGTTCTCCAAAACAATGGCTGCCAAATTTGAGACAGGGAAAGTCAGAGTCCCCTCTCGTAGCCGGGTACCGTAGCTATCGACTGGTGACGTGAAGACTGCAACGGTTCCATCTGGCTTTGCGTAGCGGGTATGCTATGATGGCTTGAGTTCCAATCATGCCTTTCGAGGTGGGATTGATTCCCCATGCAACCCACGTTGATGAACTGACTTGGCTGTGTCAGTAAGCGATGTGGAGAGTGGATGAGGAAGGGGTGTAAGTCCAGTGGAAGAACGAATCAAGATTGGGAAGATCAGTGCACGAGGCGAAGTCTTGGTTATCTGGGAACACAATGTCGGAACACGATGAACCACCGGCAACCGAAAGAGCGAGGGATGGAGCCGAAAAGAAACTGATGATCAGGAGACAAAACAGAAACACCAGTTTCTGTGTTGGCATTGACGTTCGGCCTACGATCGAAGAATTATGATGGGGTTCGGGTGGTTTAGTTTTGGAGAACAGAAGAAAAGATGAGGTGAAAAGGCTGCGGCGGATGTAGGGAGAAGAAGAGAGCGTGAGTTTTGTAAATGACGGTGAAAAATCAGGGCATTTGTGGTGTTGTTTATATAGGTATTCAAAAAAATGTCTTGCATAGCAAGGAATTTGTGCGTCCAAATCCTCAAGGGATTAGAACTCTCTGCTTCCTACTTGCTTTGCTTTCTTTATGGGGTTAGTTAATCAACTTGTTGATTACTCACCTGATAATTAATGATGCTTCTCTAAAGTTTAAAAATTAAAGTTTACTACGGAAAGGTTGGTGAGTTTTGGGCCGAGGCCGATCCTGGTCCGGCCTTGATAACCGTGACCTTTAATTTGAAGGTCACTGAAAAGATCATCTTACAAAAAAAATTTGTGTTTATTGGATATCATTAGCTATATGAATGGTTGAAATTTAGTATCACAATACGGTCGATGGTTTACTTAGAGAATTATACTTGTCACCTAGAAAGGTCATCCGGTAGTCATGAGACTACTTATATTTGATTGGTCTTTTTCCTTTTCTTTTCTTTTCTTTTTAAAATGGGTGACCATATCAAAGAGCTCTACGAGTGAACGATTTGTATCATGATATTGAGCTTAGAGTAAAACTAGCAATAACAAATCTATCACAGGCCACTTTGTTAATGTCTGATTTTATAGTATTGACGAACAATGCTGCTTTTGGTGCAATAGATGCTCACCCGTAGGGCCCGGCTTGCTTCCCACTCAAAAAAGTGCGCACTAGCTAGGCAGACTAGTAGGGCCCTGATCGGCGAAAGGCCCGGGTTATTAATATCGTATCAAATCTCTATTATAAAACAGAAGGGTGTGGGGACAAGTTGTTGGAACGGCTTAGATTCATTTGATCCAAAGGCTGTAGTGCATCCTCCCACTTCTCGGTTAAGTGCCCGTGGTTTTTACCTAAATCACACAACTGCCATCTCCTTCCAACCGGGATGCGTAGTGCCGTAGGCACGGGTTAGCACTAGTACGTTTATATTGCCCCAGCAATGGATGAGACTTCAGGAGTACAAAGGTAGTCAAAAGCGCAGCCCATCCAAACTCTCGCGAATACCCCATATGATCGAGAAAAGAGTTTCACCAGGTTTCATTCTATTTGTTGAGAAACGTTAGAACTCTTTTGTCAAAAACATGAAGGATCACGTCTACATACCGATACCAATCACTTTGCATGATTGTTTCATTCTCTTTCCTCTTGAGCCTCAAAGTGTGACGGGTCACTGCTCCACCCACTCAGGGTAGACGAGCCTTGACTAGGCATTTGGGCAAGTATTGATGAAATAATGACAAAAGAAAAACTTGTTCCATTGCATCAACATTAACTGGTGTAGGATTAGATCCAGTATTCAAGTCGAATGGACCTTCCCTCTCATCTTATGGTGAGGCAAGGAATACTACTCCATCATATAGAACATATATTGCACTTTCATGTTCATGCGTACAAGGTGGACAGGTTATGCCCTTAGACACTTTAAGAAATATTTGCTGACTGAATAGAAGAGGTTGTTACAGTTGGAAATTTCTAGGTGAGGGGAGAAAGTGAAAACTTTGAGAAATATGTACATAATAACACAGCTTGCTTTCTGAGGTCACAAACTAACAACGTGTCTCTTGGGTTATTTCTAGTCAAATATTCCAAATAACTCAAGATGAATTTGGCTCTTAGCAGGTTGGCCTCAATATACACAAGCAATGGAAATTTCCTGAATTTAAGCGTCCGGTCATCGATAAGTGAGATGGGCCGTATAAGAAAAAAAAAAACTGACTTGGGGGGTTAACATAAACACCGAAAAAAAAACGAAGCAATGGGAAAGGACATTTCTGAATCTTTTACCAGAAGAGAGAAAATATCTCAAGGTCTACCAAAATCTGCGGAGAGGAGAGAGAATATCTGTGCATCACCCCAAGTCTTGACTGCAAAATTGATTTCTCGCCGACCCCGTGTATTCTTTTCCACATCCTTCTCTATTTTACTAACACCTACTAGCAGGGTCCATCCCATTGTTGTCAATCCCATAAGGTACCGGCCCGTATTAATCATAAAATGGTACACATAATTGGTCTTTCATACCGGCTAAAATATCGGCCTATACCGGCTGATATAGGGTGTGACGCCCCACCCTGAGAATTTCATGGAGTGGTCGACCGGCCTGAGGGTGGTTGGAACCTATGCAGGGGCTGTCTGACCGGTGACCAGAGAGGCCAGCCGGGGGTGGTCTCCCAATGCTTGGTAAAGTGTAAGTTGTAAGTTATAAATAATAAATCGTCATCCTACCTTGTACAAGGTTTTTTAAAAAGCTGTGAGGGCATCAAAGCCCATTGAACTCCTTGGAGTAATCCAGGGATGGGACCTCATTGGGAAGTCTAATTGAGTTTGGTGTTCAAAACAATATTGTACAAGGCGGGAGCGAGTCGTTACACAGGGCGTACTGGTTTGTATCAACTTGTACTAGGCTTGTATTGGGATTTCAGCCAGTACAAATACTAGTATTTTTTTTTCTTTGATAAAAAAGGCATGAATTTTAAGGTATTTTTAACAAAATTTGGAGTCCATTTTATATTAATCATGATAATTAGTTATTAGACCCAGTATTAAGGTGAGTCAAGATGTTAGAATTAATTTTATTTCTCTATCTTAAGTTTCTAGATTATACATAAGTATATAAAAAAATATCTAAAAATATATATTGCGATAAATCCGAAATGGTGCGGGGATACAAACCAGTACTAGTCCAATAAATAAAAACGGTAAGCTGTGAGTTCATCTGTCTCATTTGCCCGCTCTCTGTCTAATAATTAATAATTGAATGAACGTTGAGAAAGCAAATGGGAGACCATTAGTTCCGTTCAGTTGCCAGGAATGTTGTACCGGAAAGTTATTCTCAGGAAAAGTGAAGTAAAGAAAATATAAATCTATTTTCTTGTGAGTGTTCATTTGACAATTTTTTTTTTGCAGGAAAACTAAAGTTTAGTGGTTCATTTGCCAGGAAAAAACACTTATGAGAAACTTCTTTATTTTTATTCCCATGGCTAATTTTAAATAAAAGTAACTTTGAGAGTTAAATAATAGGCTATCATGTTTCAAAAATTAACACATACGGAAAATGTATTTTATCTATTGCAAAGCCTTAACATGAAATAAAAAAATTGACTTGTAATTCTCTATTCAATTTGCTATCTTCTGAATGGTCATGCAAATCATACATTTCAATTGACATCCTCTGATAATCAACCATACAAATGAAGTTTAAAAAATAAGTAGATGATAACTAAATAAACAAATGTTAAACAACCGTACTTGATTATTTGCCGATACAAAAACTCATAATTAGTTAGTACAAAATAAAATTGAAGACTAATGACAAAACAAATAAATACTTCCAAAAAAAATAAATTACCAATCTTTTTCCACAACAACTATCTCTGAAAGCACCATAGTAGTTGAAATTGTTGTTACTCACGTAAATCTCAAAGTGTCTTTCTAAGAACCTAATTCATATTTTTTTGGTATTGGCGTTATTCACTTTTTTTCTTACCCGCCAATTATTTTGGCCCCACAATGGAGAAAACTTTTCACGTGACTCAAAATCCTATGCTTTTGGCCGGATCACTTTTGCATGTTTTTGGCCGGATCACTTTTGCAAGAAAGTAAATCTTGCAGGAAAACTTAAAAACATGTTTCCCAGTACTTTCCTGCCAACTGAACACTACAAAAGTTATGGAAAAATTGATTTTTCCTTCATTTCCTGTACTTTCCTGGCAACTGAACGGGGCCTTAAGGTCCAGTGAAAACAATCCCACAAGACTTTTCATCATAGACAAATATGTAATTTCCCAAAGCAAATCGGGTTGGTGTCCAGTCCAGTTTTATTACCCTCCAGTCTGGTCCAATTTTGGGTCATTGTGGGCCCCGGCTTTGGGATTGGTGTCCAGTCCAGATTTATTACCCTCCAGTCCGATCCAATTTTGGGCTATTGTGGGCCCCTCCTGGGCCCACAACAACGATCAGAAACATTCATTTTGTAGAGCTCGTTGAGTATGTCATTCACGCAAAAAATTAGTTTGATTGAACATCTATAGGTGCATAAACCAAACAAATTTGTATAAGGAAAATGCGATGACAAAAAATAAATTGAAACTCATAATTGCCCATTTTTTCTTGTACAAATATATTTCGATCATGTACCTATTGATATTCAATCAAGCTAATTTTTGGCATGGATTCCATACTCGACAAACTCTACAAAATGAAAGTTTCCAATTGTTGTTGTGGGGCCCACAATGGCCCAAAACTGGACCAGACTGGAGGGTAATAAAACTGGAATGGACACTAACCCAAGCAAATTAATCAACTCACAATGGCTCCGTTTTTGTTAAATTTGACTTTTTGTTTGATTGAAGTTAGATTTTTAGGATGGATCATTCGCCTCGGCAAGAAAAGTCTAAAAAATAAATTATGACAAAAAACAAAAAGAATATACACTCAAGAAGAGAAAAAATACCAAATAAGGGATATATCTTTATGTAGTGTCGTTTTATATAATAAAAATAAATAAACAACAGTTCGTATTTTTATACTTTTTTTAATAATTCTCGTTAAGTTGAATGATTTAATTCAAAAACTTAGGAAAAATAAAAATACCAAAATAAATTTTTTTGGGACAATGGACATGTATTTCTATGTGCGTGCTCACATGTTGTGTGTTCATACCTTGAAGGTGGTCGGTCCCCTTCAATAAAACGAAATCAGTCTGTGCAGTGAAATATGGACCACTAATTGTGAGATGATAAGGGGTTCAGACTAATACTTGGCATGATGGTTAGTTTCTCGTGGTTAATTAATTTTTCTTTTAGCTTATAGGGAAAGTTATTGGAAATGAAGTGTCGAAAAAATATGAATCAAAGTTGAATTTTTCAGAATTTGCAAAAACAAGCAGAGACAGTCCATTTAAAGAAAAAGAGGAAAACTGATTTGGGAAGTTGACATAAACACCCATATGGAACAAATCAATGGGAAAAGATTCACTTTTGCTGAATCTTTTGCGAGAAGAGAGAAAATACCCCCAAGGGCTATCAAACACCACGAAGAGGAGAAAAAGAGATATCGGTCTATCACCCCAAATCTTTTTTTTTTTTTACACGAAAGGGTAAGAGAATAATTTTACTTATCACCTCCATTAGACAATTGCCGACCTCAAGTCATGAATGCAAAAATTGACCTCTCACTCATCCCGTGTATTTTTTCCTCACATCCTACTCTGTTTTCACATCTACCGTACTAGGGGGGTCCATCCGTCTCATTTTCCTATTCTTGGTCTTACCGTTAATAAGGGAATCAACATTACATGTGCAAAGAAATAGTGGACCATTAAAAGATCCAGGGGAGAAACAAAAATAACCAAAAGAAACACACAGAAGACTTTTCAGCATAGACAGTCCCATAACACTTGGACAATATTCATATAGCTATCCCATAAACTAAGAACATACCGGCTTTCCCTCACCATCCCCTTTCTCTTCAAATCCAAAGCTACACCGTAAACCACCAAAAAAAATAAAAAAATGGCAGAGGCTGCTGTGTTGGGACTTCTATATTCCAACTTCGCCCCCTATCTCCAAGAAGAGTTCAACTTGTTGAGCGGAGTACGGGAAGACATTGAATACATAAGAGCCGAATTCGAGCGCATGACCCATTTCCTCAGAGTTGCTGATGCTATAGAAGATAGAGACCCGAAAATCAAAGTATGGGTGAAGCAAGTTCGAGAAGCTGCATATGACACTGCAGATGCTCTTGACATGTACATGCTTCGCCTCAGATCTAGACATCATCAGAGCACCGGATTCCGCGCGTTCGTACATAAGGTTTCTTTTTTTATGAAGACTTTAAAAGCTCGCCACCAAATTGCTTCTGAAGTGAAAGGAATCAAGTCCAGAATCATCAATAATTCTGAGGGACATCAGCGATATAGTGACATGCATGGCAAAATAGAGCAAGGCTCAAGCTCTACTCATTCAGACATCGCATGGTATCATTGTCGTGGCGATGCCCTTCTACTCCAAGAAGCCGACCTTGTGGGCATTGACAAGCCCAAATCACACCTGATTCAATGGCTAGTGGACGAGGATCCTAAACTCAAGGTGCTTTCGATAGCAGGAATGGGCGGATTGGGCAAAACCACCCTTACAAAAAAAGTCTACGACGACGCAACATTGAAGAGGCACTTCCAAAACCATGCTTGGATCACCGTTTCTGAATCATTCAAGGTTGAAGAGCTTTTAAAAGACGTGATTCGAGTGCTCTTTGAAGAAGTCAGGCAACCCCTCCCACGAGGAGTGGACAATATGGATGCAAATAGCTTGAAAGGTATAATTAATGTTTTTTTGCAGCAAAAGAGGTTTGTGCTTGTTTTGGATGATGTATGGAGTATTTATGCATGGCAAGTTTTAAGAATCGTACTTCCTGAATGCAATTGTGGCAGTCGAGTAATTCTAACAACAAGAAATGGAGATTTAGCATCTTTTGCTAGCGAAGCATATCATGGCATGGTGTATAATCTCGAGCCCTTGCCTCCCAAAGATTCATGGGCCTTGTTTTGCAAAAAGACATTCAAGGAGAATTCTTGTCCTTCATATTTGGAATATCTTTCAAAAGACATCTTGAAAAAATGCGAAGGGTTACCACTTGCAATAGTGGCAATTAGTGGTCTGTTATCAACAAAGGAGAAGAGTGTGGATGAGTGGGAGAGGATTTACCGCAGCCTTGGTGCAGAACTAGAAGGAAATGACAAACTCATGAGCATGACTAAGATATTGTCCCTCAGTTACTTTTATTTGCTTTACTATCTTAAGTTGTGTTTTTTGTACTTGAGTATTTTTCCAGAAGATTGTCTCATTGATCACTGGAGATTAATTCGATTGTGGGTGGCGGAAGGCTTTATAGAAGTGAAAGAAGGAATGACAACAGAAGAAGTTGCTGAGGGCTACCTCAATGAGCTAATAAACAAAAGTTTAGTTCAAGTGACACATGTCGCGAGAGATGGAAGGTTCAAAGCTTATCGGATCCATGACCTTTGGCGTGAAATGATTATTGCAAAGTCAAGAGAGCAAAACGTTGTTACAATAGCAAGTGAAAAAGGCAGAGCGTGGCCTGAGAAATTGCGACGCCTCTCGGTCCACCATAATTTGAAAGATATTCAGCAAAGCATTTGTTTTACTCGCCTTCGTTCTTTACTTGTGTTCAACGCAACAGATTCGTTGACCATTTTGTCAAATGTTGCATCCTTGGGCAAGGGTGCAAGGCTACTAACAGTGTTAGACTTGAGAGGAGCACAATTGGAAACATTCCCCAATGAAATTGTGAAACTCCTTAATCTTACTTATCTTAGTTTGAGGGGGACAAATATAAAGATGATCCCAAAATCAATCGGAAAACTCAAGAAGCTAGAAACATTGGATCTGAAACAAACAAATGTCACTGAGTTGCCTAATGAGATCTTGAAGCTCCAACATCTTCGCCATCTCTTGTTGTATCGCTACAACGACGCCAATTATTATCTTCCTTTTCACTCTACAATTGGCTTCAAAGCCCCAGTGGGTATAGGAAGTTTGTTGTACTTGCAGAAACTATGTGCTATTGAAGCAAACCATGGGAGTGACAGCGGCATTGTGCTAAGAGAGGTAGGGAATCTAACTCAATTGAGGAGATTGCAAATTTTAAGGCTACAGAAGGAAGATGGGACCGTGCTATGTTCATCCCTTGAGAAGCTAAAAAACCTTCGCTCATTGGTAGTTCGTGCAATAGAAGAAGATGAGATCATTGATTTTGATTCTCTGTTTTTGCCGCCTCAAATTCTTCAAAGACTCTATCTAAAAGGACGTTTGGAGAAGATACCGCACTGGATACCATCTCTTCACAACCTGAAAATGTTATTCTTAGGGTGGAGTAAGTTAAAGGATGTTGATCCACTGCAATCCCTTCCAGATTTGCCCAATTTGCTCTACCTTGGACTTGATGCTGCGTATGAAGGAGATGGATTATTTTTCAAGGCTGGTGGGTTTCAAAAGCTTAAACATTTGTTGTTGCGTCGCTTAGTAGGATTGAAATGGGTGAGAGTGGAGTCTAACTCGATGCCTCTTCTCGAAGAGCTATATCTCCAAGACTGTAAATTGATAATGGAGTTGCCCTCAGGTGTTGACCATTTGGCCAACCTTAAATATCTTGAGTTGAGTGATATGTCTGAAATATTAATTTCAAGCTTGAATAGAGACTTACAAGGTGGGGACTATTGGAAGATTGCACATATCCCTAATGTTTGGGTTGGGGACTCCAAATCTGGTAATTGGATTGCTGGTTATCCCTGCTATTGATGTGCCTTTTTTGGACTGGTGGTTATTCCTCATTTTTTTTTGGTGTTTGTGGAAGCTTGAAAAATTATTTGTGTAATATTCATGTTGTGAATTAGATATTTCGTTTGCGTACTTTTTTGTCTGGAATTAATTACTTTATCGAGAACCTCATATTTGATGTAAACAGCTTGACAGAATTTAGAACTTCAAAGCATGCCTTCGGTTTATCGGTTTGCAACAATCTTGATTTAGATTAGGTGAAGTTCAACACATCTCTAGAGGAACCTGATTTCCCTTGGTGCTGATTAAAAATATTTGATATATTAATTTCCCTCCGTATCGTTATGATCACTATGACCGTTAATTTTGTTTCCAGCTTTCTATATATGTATGCAAAAAGCATTTATTTTTTTGTCTATGATTTTTACTTTTCGTAACTTTTTGTTTAGTTTTTCGTCGTAATTTTGGGGGTTAATCATTCATCTCAACAAAATGAATCAGAAAAGTATAAAATTGTAGACCGATATTTTAAAAAGTTCATAATATACAATACTTTAGACCAAAAATTAAAAAAAGACAACTGCTTGACTTTTTCATCTTTAGTAAATCTTTTTTTTCTTTGTCATAATTTTTACTCTTTAGACTTTTCTCGTCGAGGCGAATGATTAATTCAAAAGATATAACGCAAATCTAACAAAAAATCAGAAAAGACGAACAAAACACACAAAACGAAAAGGACAAAAAAGTTAGGAAAAAGGTGAATGAAGTGTAATTAAGACTTGTTTTTATGACACTCAGGCCATTATCACTTCCAAGTACCATAACAACCCAGTTCATAACAAATTCAGCCCCTTCTCTTTTTCTTTTTCTTTTTTTTGAACAACGAAGCAAAATATTTATTAATAAGAAAAGGATTACAAAACAAGCTCTTGTTGGCTTCTAGGCAACAAAGAGAACCCCCAATGGGCCTAGCCCAGATCACCTAAAGGGTCTAAACATGTATAAATATAACAGTAAAGCTCACAAGAAACCCATAACCCAAATACAACATGAAGCCCAATATGCCGAAAACATAGCCCAAAAACTAAAAGGTATAGTCCATAGACAACATAGGCCCGCCTAAAACAGCAACCCTACTCCACCACCCACCGCAGCCACTTGGAGTGAGACGGACCGCTGCCACCACTGTCGCCGAAACCCGGGCAACAAGCCCCTGTTACTGCCCCAAAGAATGGCCCGACCTCCCCACTACAAGCAGCCCCACCAGAACCATCCACCACCAACACGGACACTTCACATTCAGTCCCTTCTCGCTCCCATCACTTCACCTACACCACAAAATAACTGTTCTCGTCTTCAGCTTAACAAGAAGAGGAGGGTTATTGACTGTCCCAGGGTATTGCTCCCCCTCCAACAGAAGTGAGTGGGTGAAAGGTGTGATTTCTCAGAGCTCCCTAGAGCACCAAGTATTGCTAGCGGTGCTCTAAGGTCCTTCTTCATAACACATAGGCGTGGATTTCAACACAAAGCGTGTGGCTTTCATTGCAATGTGTGGTGAAAATGAAAATTTTGGAACATGACGTGGTAGTGCTCTAGAAGCATGATTATTCAAGTTTAGAGAGTGTTTGTTACTCAGCCCTGCTTTTCTCTGCCCAGGTTGGGTTATGACTCGTCTACTGATGATTACAAGATTGTGATGCTCCTTCCCTGTCGAATTGACGATCCTGAATCTGAATTTGATGATGGTTTTTCTTATATAACTAAGGTGGTTGTCTATTTGCTGAAAACTGATGGTTGGAGGATAATTCAAGATGCCAATTATGCTCCCGTGAAACATCTTCCTAGGGTTCACTTTAATGAGTGTCTCCATTGGGTTTGTCGGAAGACTACTGGTTCTGATGTTTCCAAAAAAGTTGTTGCTTTCGTTCTGTCCGATGAGGTTTTCACGGAAGTGCAACTGCCAGCTTTGTTTAATAACTGTGACTGTGATTAGTAATTTATTTTAATCAACGGGTATCTGTGATCTTAACGTGGAGAGATTAATAAATATTTAATAATATAGAGCTCGAAATATAATTGAGATAAGGACGGGAGTGCAATTACAATTCTGTAGTGGGGTGAATTGTAATTTGTGTGATAAGAAATGGGGGCGACTATTTGCAGCCCCGTATTTTCTTCCTTAGCCCACTACATTTTGGTAAATAGTTGTTGAAAATCATACATAACATTTCGGTAAATAGCTGTTGAAAATAAGATTATATTTCGGTAACTACATGTCGAAAATATGTTTAGCCTTCGGTAAACAACTGCCGAACATACATTTTCGGTAAATAGTTGTTGCAAAAAAGATTATAGGCAAAAGTACATAAACACCCCCTCAACTATCACTTTTTCTCACGAAGACACCCTCACATTTAAAAGCGCTCATACAGACCCCCTCAACTAATCTCCGTTACCCAAGTGACACTCTTCCGTCTCTAAACCGTTTGGGATGAACCCCCTCATCCATAAATCAGACAAAAATACCCTTATTGCATTGCATACATACACCCCCTCTAACCCTTCTCTTTCTTCCCTCTACAAACAGCCTTCAATCAAAACCCAAAATCAGCAAACAGATCTGAAACTTTGGTTCATATATATATATATATATATATATATATAGGGGCCGATTCCACCCACACAATTTTTTTTAAAAAAAACCACTCCATCTCAACCATTAAAATCAATGGTTAGATTAAAACTTAAAAGGACTGTATTCTCGCCCACCTCCCCCCCCCCCCCAATCACAGGTAATCTCTCCATCCCCATCTAAGCTATTTTCTCTCTATACCCTAACCACTAGTTCCGGTGACCTTTTTTTCTCTCTCCTTCAATACATACACACTCTATCTCTAAAGAAAAGTTTAAAAAATAGAGATGGGAAAAGCAATACAGCAGCTGTCGTCGACTACCACCACCATTCTCCTCGACTTCTCTTCTCCCACACCTCTCTCCTTTCCCTCATCTTCTTCCCTTCTCATTTCTTATCAGCAAAAGAACCACCACGGCACTTGCCGCCATTGCTCCACGGTTTTCTAGCTATTTTTTTATAGTTATATACAGAAGGTTCTCTTTAAAATGATTGATGTAAGGAAAAAAGAAATTGTATAAAACGGAAAAAAACGATTAGAACAACAACTGATAGAATAATAGTATAATATAAATGTTAGGGGGTCTCCGTGGAACAAAGTGCTAGGTTTTTGTGAACGGATCAAACGATTGACAGAACATTCCAGAATCTGAAAAATAGACGATCTGGCAGCCGGTCAAAGGATCTGGCGGCCGAGGAATAGATTAGGCGGTCGAAGAATCAATCTGGCTACCGAGGAATCAATCTCTCAGGGAGATTTTCAAGCAACATATTTCACGGGCAAAAGAATGATGTTAAGGCCGTGAGATCAATGTTACGGGCGAAAGATAGATTTTCCTGGGATACTGTACTTCTGTCTGAAAGGCTATTTGGCTCTGGATTGGGTCCTCCAAGTGGCTAAAAGTACTCGATCACCAAAAGTCCTAAGGTTCACGATAAGTCAATCAGCAATCGATCATTGTATCCATTCATCTTCAGGATGGTCCCCAATGTGGGACTTGAAATAATCGTTAGGCTAAATTGGGGTGTCTACAGGCCTAAAGTATTAAAAACATAAATTCTTTTTAAGTGTAACAGATTAAGAGAATTAAGTTAAATAGATTATACAATCAGTCTTTTTAGTACCTTTGTGGAGCATAAGATCGAGGTGCTTGGTACAGAAGTGGGACAAATGAAAGGTTGTGTAACCCTTGGAGGAACACCCTCCACATCATCATTAGCACATGCATCATCCTGAAGCAATTCACTTGTAGGAGTAGGCCTAAAGTATTAAAGAACATAAATGATTGCTAAGTGGTAAAGATTAGGAGATTTAAGTTAGTACAAATATTATGCTTAGTACCTTTGTGGAGCGTAAGATGTGCTTGGTACAGAGGTTGGACAAATAGAAGTGTGTGTAACCAATTGCCGTTTTGATGCCGAAGGATTGACATTGGTTTGATTTGTTCGATGTTCCAAGCAAGAATAGGGGCGACGACATGGTGTTAGAGGAGGAAAATATACAGGTTCTAACATGAATAAACTGCTCTCTTTCTCATCGCAATTGTTGTCCTCTTTCACGTGGCGATGTAGACATTAGTATTTCATTTCTTTCCCAATCTCGTCGTGCACGTTGGGCCAGTACAGCTTTCGATGGTACATTATTGTTGGGTACCTAAAAAGTTTAGGAGATATGCAAACCTATTTTACATTGTTTGCTAGGATCAAAAAAGTTCAGAAGTACCAAAAAAAAATGTCTCTGAACTCTGAAGTACCAAGAAAAAAAGAATAACTATCAGAGGTCATACCGTTGGACATAAATTTTCTTTTCCATTCCCTGCAGTGGTTATCTTTTTATTTCCCTTATCCGCGACTGTTCCTTTTTGTTTTTCCATAGCCACTGCTTCAGCCTTTCATTTATCCTTTCCGACAATAAAGAGTAAAATCAATACCAAACTTTTAATGTATAAACCAAGAGCTTGTAGCAATAAAGAGTAAAATTAATACCAAACTTTTAATGTAGAAACTAAGAGCTTGTAGTATTACCTCAAGCAAGCGCATAATGTCCTGCTCATCGTGGATCACAACACTAGTATTTCTTTCTCGAAGAACTTGAACCTATATGTGCAAAGTCAATAGGAAGGGAAAAATTGTTTAGGTAAGAGGTTGTAGATGATAAAGAAAAAGAATGACTTTAAGAGGTCATACCACTGGACCTGAATTTTTTTTTCCCTTTCCTGCGGTGGTTAGCTTTTTCTTTCCCTTGTCCACGACTGTTCCTTTTTGTTTTTCCTTAGCCATTGCTTTAGCCATTGTTAAAAAGGTAATTTCACATCACAGCTCAGTCATAGCTTCATTCCTAGAAAGAAAAAATAAAAAAGGTTTGAGAGGCAGTGATATGTTTGAATTTTAAATTCGTGTGCATTATCTAGTGTTCTAAAACTCGCTACTCGCTCGGCCAGGCACCTTGGAGCGGGATATCAGCCTTGAGAACAAAAAAGCCACATCCAAAAACAACTTTAAAACTCACGAATCATACCGTCAAAAGAAAATTGTATGAGGACACCAAAACAGCCACGAATCTTGAAATAAATCAACTTTAAAATTCAGAACTTCATTTCGGACCATAACCATTAACTACCAACGGAGCGGGATATCAGCCTTGAGATATAGAAGATATTCTATTTAATGTTGTTAACTTTATGGGATCGAAAGCTTGTAAATCACATAAGACTTACACGTACGATTGAAGCGCAGCGGAATTAAAATACTTCAGCTTTTTACGATCTGAGGAAGACCCGCCCTACAAGCACCAACTACAGCACGTACACCGTCTTCGATTCTCGCCGGGTAGAGTAGACTACTAGAGTCTGCTCTTGATGTCCACACCGCAAATCCTAGGGTTCTTAGATGGAAACCCTAAAGAGAGAAAATATTTGACAGGAGAATTTTTCTAGAGGAGAAGGAGAGATGAAACTCTAACTCTTTCGTATTGTGTGTATCTCCAAATATCTGCAGGACTATATTTATAGATTAAAGTCCAAGAGTTCAATGTCTCCTAATAGATGTAGGTGATCTATTATCTTTGAACTCTCCTAACAGATAAAGATTAGGAATTTGACTCATTCTTCTAACCAACTCAATCACATAACCCATGTGGACGACCCAAGTGGGTTGGGTCCGGTCCGAACCGACCCATTTTTCTAACAAATGTTGTTGAAGAAACGGAAATGATAACAATGTAGTTTTTCATTACCCAAAAAAATATATATATCAGCTGTAGTTTTTCATTTACTTTTTTTGGTTTATTTTTTTTTGTGGTAAAGGTGGTGGAGTTGTAAATTCTGCTAATGAACAAAAAAATAAGAGAGACGGAGATAGCAAAATTGTAACGACCCGGATTTTGACCCAAATTTTTTTTAATAATATCATTTAAAAAGTATTAATTGTAATAATAAAATTATTTTCCTTAATAGATATATACAAAAATAATTATCTTATTCTATTTATCTTTGTTTTATTTTCTTTTTAAATTGCATGCATGCACACACTCCTTCCATCTCTCTCTCCTACTCCTATTCAGTCTTTACTTCCTCCCTGATCCTATTTTTGTCCATATCTCGTCCATTAAAAAAACTAAACCAACACTCCACCATCACCTCACATCTCCTTTTTCCCATTTTTCAGCCGAAACCCACCCTCTCCTCTGCCAATTGCAGTAGCCCCATCCCCATCTCCATGACTTCTTTTTTTTTCTTCTTGTCTTTTCCTTTTTACTTCTTCTTTTGTTCCCAGCACACACACACGGCACAGAGAGAGAGAGAGAGAGAGAACTCAGCTGCCATAGCCACCGTGCACCTCCTCCGTACCTCCTGTCCTCCCGACGCCACCAGCCACCTCTCACCGCCGGTTTCCATCATCATCGCCAACCATCATCACCATCGGTCCGCACCACCACCGATCAGCCGAACCCGCCATCTCAACCGGAGCAGCCATCAACCGGAGCTCACCTCTGTCGCGGCTCCGACCCGCCACCGAAGTCAACCGGCGCCCCGTTTCACCGTCGACATCTTCGTTTTACCGAAACCGTTTCTCGCTTTTCGACCGGACCCCAGGTAAAACAACCCTCTCCTACTACTCCCTAAGTGTATGTACTCTGTACATGAGTTTTCTTAACAAGTTTCAATAGAGAAAATCGAACCCACGGATCGAAATCAGGTAATCGGACGTTTTCCCCTGTTTTTTTTTTTTTTTTAAACCCACTGTTCCTGGACGTAATGTTTTGGAAAATTAACACCAAATATACAGTTAACCCCCTTAGGCTATTGAATGTATTGTTTTGGCCCAAAAGTTAATGATACGTTATTTACAAATTGCAGTTTTAACCCCAAGATAGTTAACTGTATAATTTCGGCTCAGGTAATGTTAATAGAATTATGGTTTAGTCCTATAATTAAATAAGGTTACTGTACCGGCCTGACAATGTATTTTTTTGGTCACTAGTATAACCTCGATTTTAAATTGATTCTTGACTAATACAAGTCTAGGCTTTCTAGTAATTGAACAAAAGATTAATTTTTTTAGATTTCGCTTTAAGATTAACTTATTGGTCATATAGGACTAAGGGCAACGGCTCATCCATAAAAAGTTACGTGATTTGTTTCGTTCTTTATTTATTGTAAATATTGTCCCTGATTGCCTGTTTATTATTTCAACTTCTGATTGATATGCTAGATTGGACCCTAGAGACATGGGGTGGTATGCGAAATAGAAATCACCTAGACGATGCTAGGTAATGGATGAATTGGAAAGTTTTGTTGGTTTTAGATTGCCTGCAGGCGTGACTTGAGATATGATGAGATTTGTGATGAGATTGAAACTGACGAGTGTCCAGTGATGAATTGATTAACTGGCGAGTGTCCAGTGATGAATTGATAGACTGGCGTGTGATTGTGAAGTGGTTTATAAGATAGGCGAACCCTAGTTATGATTCAGGCATGGTAAGCTTTCTTTTGTTGTAATGAGAAGGATACACGCTGGGTACATAACTTAGGTGCAATCCGCGACAGCAAAAGAAAGTGATCCCATGGGACCGAGCATGGCTAGCGGTTGGGGAGGAAAGATCTCCCGGATGAGATCTTAGATTTCATAATAGGTTAATGGATAGCAATAAACTGTTTATGTGAAATATCTCCGTTTACTTCTTCGCACTATATATATCCTGTTGCTTGCTAGCTGTAAAGTAAGAGGGGTAGTTGGGTTGGATTATTCTACTGGGTGATTTATCACTCACGGATACGTCTGTATCCTGGTAAATCGATTGCTTCGGCGATCAATTTGCCAGAGGGCGCAGGATTCGATAGAGGGGATTCAACGATGGTGCAGTTCGACACGGGAAGAATATCAGGAATGGAGATCGAGTATGCTTGGGATCCGTATCAAGTCTAGAGTCGGCTCTGAAAATAATGTATTTTGAATCAGTAAATTTATCTTGAGATTGTAATAGCAAAACCTTTATTTTGGAAAATCATATTTATTTAGCCAAATTTTCTTATGAAATCATTTTATTTTGCTTCCGAAAAGTCGGGGCGTTACAAAAATTGCAATATTCTGATTTTAATTGTCAAGTTATAAAATATTGCTTTGAAATGTAGAAAAGTCTAGAAGTTGTGCGCGGTGGCCGTAGCGTTCACGACGCTTTCATTTTCTAATCTATCTTCCTTGCTTCTTCTCTACTCTGTTCTATTTCTTAACATTGGGAATTTTTTTTTTTAACCGTTCGGCACAGTATTTTTCTAACCGTTCAGCACAGTATTTTTTGATTTACTTAATCAAACTATCACAAACCCAAATGCCCATTTTTGGGAGATCCACTGACCGTTTGAACTTTCTGTAAAACACATTCAGAAAGCCATGAACGGAAATCGAGACAAAAAAAAAAAAGGAACGGTATAGGCTAGAAAAGGGAGAAAAAATTATGTCCGTTCAAAGCACGGTATTGTAAAGAAAAATAAACTCACCTCAAACTGTAGTGTCAGTGGACAAAAAAAAAAACGTGAAGAACTGGAAAAAAATTTATTCTCCTTGTCCGCCGGTACCGGACAAAATTCATTCTCTATAAAATTTATTCTCCTTCCAGTAATGAGCTAGAATTCTCGTTATGAAATTTTCTTTAAAAGTGAATCCACCACTTCTTCCACGTTTTGATGAAACTTGATCCTTTCAACTCCAAGGATAACTCCCAACTAATGCACCTTTTAAATATCACTGGCATGAAAGCCTTCTTTGTTTGTCATTACTTTTTATTTAGTTTTACAGTAGATCACAAATTTAGTGAGAATAGTAGTAAAATGGTCAGCTCTAAATTAATTACGTGATTAGTCTTATTTGTTTTCTTGCATGTCCAAATTAATGATTTTATTGGGCTGTTGCATTTTATATTTTAAGAGTTCAATACATGCAAGTTTCTTCCCAAAAAATCAAACAAACAATTAGGGTTCCGACTAAATCCATCAAGACCAATGCAAATGTTAAGAAACAATAAAAGATAAGTAAAACAATCGTTAATCATCGATACCATACTCTCATGAATTGAAACCCAAAATGAACCAAAAGTCATTTTCATAAAAATAAAAATAAAAATAAAAGAAGAAGAAGAAGAAGAAGAAGAAAAGTTGAAGGAATTAGCAATACAATATGCAATAATTTAATTTGTGCTTACCACTGAAGCCGTAGATCGATGTGCCATGGTGCCATCTTCAGGATCAAAACTCTACGGAATAGAAGTTGATCAAAACCACATTAACAAAACCGAAAGTGGAAATGATTGGAAATGATTTTGGAAAAGTAGGAACACATTATTGCATAAGGAAATGATTTGAAATGATTTTACTTATGTCACTACCAAAAAATAAGTGTAGTGTAGGAACGTTTTGGGAAATTTAGTGTAGAAATTCATTACTGAAAATAATAGTATTCAATCAAGCTTTCAAAAATCAACGCCAATCTATCCCATTACCCAATCAAGCTTTCAAAAATTATTACCAAAAATCGGCATTAAAAATCATTACCCAAAAAATCGGTAGTCAAAAGGGAAGCAAGATTGAAATCTGTCATTATAGATTTGTCATTATGATCAAGCCAATCAAGCTTAAAAAATTATTTCCAAAAACTGAAAAAATCACTCTCAACCGTCGGATGAAATCAATCTGAGTCAATCTACAGTATCTACCTATGGAAACTTTTGAACTATTATATAGTCAGATTGATTCATTTAAATTTCAAATTTGAAATTAGACAATAAAAGATTAGATTACCATGATTGATTAGGATATTTCAATTCAAATGAGCTCCTTTAGTGGTCTTGAAGTTTCCAATATTTACCAAAATGCCATGTTATAGAAAGGAAGGATGAAGATAAATTTGGACCGTCGGATTTATTTGTATGGGTAGATAAATTTTGGATAGGGATAAATCTGAACCGTTGAGAAAGAATATTCTGTAAGACACCCGTCCTATTTGATAATATAGATTTTTGTTCCTTATCCTTCAAAACAGGAAAAACGAGGAAACGGAGAACCCGAGACTGCAGGTCCCATTCCGTCCCCTCCCGTCGGCTGCTTATACAGTCAGTTCCGGCCAGGAAAGTCCTCAACGAAATCCCCATTTCGTGAGTTGGTCAATCCGTAACTCCCAAAGCTACCCCAAACCCAACCAATCGGACTCCATTTCTTCCGTCGAACGCGGTTGAAAAGCCCCACTGTTTGCCACCGCCCTAGCCGTCGCCGGACTAGATGTGGTAGCGCGCGTTCGTCGTCGATCTACAACAAGAAGAACGCTGAAGAAAGGTGCTCAATATCGGCTATGAAGAAACAGTCATAATGATAGGGTTGCCAGTAGGAAGGCGCTCGATATCGGTGATGAATCCGGTTGGATCCCCTTCCCCTTTTCCCGTTTTTTAATAAAATTCATCTTGTCTATAAAAAAAAAAAAGGTGAGTGTTGCTCTGCTTAATAAGTCTGGGAACACCAGGGTTGTGGTGTAGTGGTTTTCCCCGTAAATTGATTCTCTGCCTTGTGTACCGATACGTTTATGTATCTGTATTTATTTGTATATCAATACCAATGGTGAAATTTGATTGAATTGGAGAATCAAAATTGGATTTGACAAAGGCAAAACCTCTGATGGGTTTCTAGTTGGTCAGACCAATGGGGTATCGAAATTGTGTCATTTTTTTTTGACAGGTTTGTGCCATTTTTTTACCGGTTTGTGTTGAAAATAAATCATGAAATGGTATTGAGCTTCAAATTTTATGACAATTTTTTAGTATTTTTTCATGATAAGTATGGTTGATTTAATTTGAATGTGCGTGGTTTGACTGATTTTGTGCCGAAACATGTCATGATTAAACATGGTGAATTTGCAGAATTTTGTCATGAAATAGTTGTTGTAATTGATCCTCAATTGTCATGATAATTTTGCATAACTAATCCATGTTTTTAGAATATCCACCATGTTTCGAAAAATAATTTTAATGATAATTTTGCAGAAAATTATCCATGAAAAATATGAATTATTTTGAACTTGATCACATTTGTCAAATTGGGTAAGGTTAATTGCAATTTATTAAATAAGAGAGGTTTTTTTTTTTTTGCCTAAGCTATTAAATAAGAGAGTTATGAATTAGTGGAACTAATTCTGTTTGAAATGGACGGAAAACGTTCCCATAATATAGGGGACTAGTTATTTGAAAATTAGATGGGACGATAAACGTAAATATAGGGAAAATCAAAATATTAGGTAGACAATATACATAGTAATATATGGATAGGGGTATAATGGGCAACATTAGATTTTAAGAATGGGAACATAAGTATTTAAAACTTCTAGGATGGACACATAAATAAGTCCAATTAAGAGGATGTCTATTTAATTTCTTTTTTTTTTTTTTTTTTGCTTTTGGTCATAATTTTTTACTTTTTAGTACACCTCATCAAGACGGAAGATTAATCAAAACACGTCATTGGTCGTTATTTTCCCATATTTTAAGGCTACAGAAGTAAGATGGGACGGAGCTTTGTTCATCCCTTGAGAAGCTGAACAACCTTCGCTCATTGTCTGTTGCGGCAAAAGAAGAAGATGAGATCATTGATTTAGATTCTCTATCTTTGCCGCCTCGACTTCTTCGAGCACTCTATCTAAGAAGACATTTGGAGAAGATACCATACTAGATACCATCTCTTCACAACTTGAAAAGTGTACGTTTAAGGTGGAATAAGTTAAAAGATGTTGATCCACTGCAATAACTTCAAGATTTGCCCAATTTGCTTCACCTTGAACTTATCACGGCATATGAAGGAGATGGATTGTTTTTCAAGTCTGGTGGCTTTCAAAAGCTTAAAGAATTGTCGTTGACTCGCTTAGTAGGATTGAAATGGGTGAGAGTGGAGTCTAGCTCGATGTCTCTTCTTGAAAAGCTATTTCTTGAAGATTGTAAATCGATGATGGAGTTACCCTCAGGTGTTGAACATTTGGCCAACCTTAAATATCTGCAATTGAATGATACGTTAGAAACATTAATTTCAACCTTGAATCGAGATTTACAAGGTGGGGACTGCTGAAAAATTGCATACGTCCCTGAGGTTTTTATTGGGAAGGACTCCAAATCTGGTTATTTGACCTGTCATTATCTATGATGTTCCCTTTTTCCCTCATATTGCCCTTTCTTTCTCGTACTCTTTTGTGTGGAATTAATTACTTTATCGAGAACCTCATATTTGATGTAATCAGCTTGACAAAATTTAGAACTTCAAGCATGCCTTCCGGGAATCGCTTTGCAACAATCTTGATTTAGATTATTAGGTGAAGTTCAACACATCTGTAGGGGAACATAATTTCTCTGGGTACAGATTTAAAATATTTGATATGTTAAATTCCTCCCTATCGATATGATCACTATTTTTTTTTAAAGGCAAAAAAGGATTTCATTAATCTTTGAAAGTAGAATTATAAAGATTAAAGGAAAGCACGTGAGAATGGCATTACAATCAAGGAGAAAGCATCCAAACTAAGTTGGCACCCAACTATGATTTTGGGCTGTATAGACGGCTAAAAAATCCCCCATTCTATGCTTCCCATATCAGTTAAAATTTATTTGAAATCCCTCTCTCTTCTTTTTCCACCTTTCTACGTATAGTAAAAGCATCCATTCTTCCGAGCAAAAAAAAAAAAAAAGCATCCATTCTTTCTAACTTCTGTCTAAAATTTTTTTTGGGTAATTTTTGTTTTTGGTAACTTTTTGTTTAGATTTTGGCTGTAATTTTTAGGGCTAGCCATTCGTCTTGACAAGATGAATTAGAAAAGTGCAAAAATGTGGACCAATCTTGAAAAAAATTCACTAAATACGAAAAAAATGTGAAACACTTGTCTTTTTTCTTTAAAATATCGTCTTATATGAACTTTTTTATTTTAATCCAAATAAAACAATGCAAATCTAACAAGAATTCTGATCAGCCGAACAAAACACACAAAAGAAAGAAGACAAGAAGAAGAAGAAGAAGAAGAATGGCCTATAACGTGTAATTTTTTTTTTTTTTTGATAACAGGATGTCCGAGCTAGGTTGCACACATCTCAACTAATTCCGGGACTCTGAAGGTAACAAACGGACATAACCCCAAGTTGTCCCAAGATTTGGAATGTTTGGCTTCCGTAGGAATAAAACATGTGACTTCATAGAGAAGTACTCATTGCTTTCTCACAACCACTTGGCCAAATCCCTTGGGGTTGCCTATAAAGTGCAATTCTTGTTTTTGAACACCCAGGGCGTTTTCACTTCTGTTGGAACTAGTGGCTCATATGTTGTATATGAGAGGTATTAAGAAGTTCTCGTAAAAGGCTAGTGCCGAGCGGAGTGAGGGAAGCGAAGCGACTGAACGGAGCGGAGCGGAATGGAGTCGCAGATTCAGTTGGTTGGGCCGAAGGCCCAAAAGGTTTGGGGGGGTGCAGGGGGCTATGCCCCCCCGCGGTATGGTACGGAATTATTAGGGTTGAAATAGAAGTAGCAGCTATATATACTCTCTATTGTAAAACCCTAAGTACTGTGATCATCAATAAACAGATTCTCTCTCCGCTCCCGTGGACGTACCCGATTTTGGGGAACCACGTATATCTCTGTGTCAATTCTTTACTATTTATACTCGTATATCGTGTGCGTGTGTGTGTCTCGATCCTAACAAAGACTTCCAAGTACAACACCCTTGTTCATCATCATAACAAATTCAGCCCCTTCTCGCTCCCATCACTTCAGCTTATAAAATGTAACTAACCTCCCTCTCCAATCTCGGCGTCATATTTTTCAGGGAACTAATCTTCTGAACATTGGTTAAAGCGTCGAAAATACTCGAGCCGCCTTACGGTTACTTCTACCATACCTGGCCAGTACCAATCTACTTAAACGCCGAAGGATTTCTGTATTGTGTTGATTCGAGTAGGTTTGATCTCTATCTAGTTCCCCTCCATCTCCTAGAGCTATTAAATGTGATTTTCCAATGTTGATTTAGCACCGAAGTGACACAAAAACAGAACTCTATGAAAGAAGCAAGATTCAAAGTTCCTTTTATCACATCAATTTGTGTTCTCCACTTATCAACATGTACAAATTCTTGGACTAATATGGTTAGTAACAGAATACTACCACATTTCAAGAAATATTTTCCACGGCTATCTCCTTGTTGTAGTTTTCGCCATGGCTTTTATAGCGCTGCTAACAAAATACTTGGAACGGAGTGCAAAATGGAACATTAAGGGGGCGTTTGGTAACGTTTTCAGTTTTTAGTTTTTTGTAGAATCATGTTTAGTTTTCATAGAAATAAAAACAAAAAAACATGTTTGGTAATACTTTTTTTTGTAAAACATTTAAAAATGACAATACGATAAAACATGTTTGGTTAGGGCTGTAAATGAACTGAGCCGTTTGCGAACTGTTCGAGGGCTCGGTTCGGCAAGAGCTCATTTGAGTTCGATTCATCTGCTAAATGAACTGAACCTGAACCTCAATTCTAGGCTCGTTCCATAAATGAGCCGAACCTGAGCCTAACGGTATTCGGCTCGGTTAGGCTCGTGAACATGTACTTAAATTTAATTAATAATTCAAAAGGGGTCTATTTGTAAATATAAAAAATTTTAAGGTTGTATATATAATTCAATACTTATTTTTCTTCCAAATTCTATACGATCAATGAAAGAGTTAGGGTTCGCTTGAGTTTAATGAGCCAAGCCGAACCAAACCCGAGTCTTGATGAGCTCAATTCGAGCTTAGATTCGGCTCGGCTTGATTCATTTGAGTTTAACGAGCCGAACTCGAGCCAGACTATTACCTTAACAAACCCAACCAAGCTGAACCTGAGCCTTGAAAAATTTTAACGAACCGAACTCGAGCCAGACTAGTACCTTAACGAACCCGAGCAGAACTTAATAGGGTTCGGCTCGATTCGGTCCGTTTACAGCCCTATGTTTGGTGGATAATTTCATTTCCTTCCAATAGAATGAAATGAGAGAAAAACAAAAGGGGTTGGATGGGTAGGAGTATGTGCAGTATGTATATATATATACATGCTCACATGTGTTTATAGTATATACACATACATCATGGATGAGTTCAATGAGAAAAAAGTAGTACTACAAGGAAGCAATAAGTGGATCTTGCAGTGCATGTTTCTGAAAGTGCGCCGGTCGGGAAAAAAAAAACAGGGGAAAACACCATTTGTGGGTTTTCACAATTTATGGAAACTTTGAAAACGTTTATAGGAAACAAGAAACTAAAAACAACTTACCAAACATGTTTTCTTTATCAGTTTTCAAAAAAACAATAACTAAAATTAAAAATTAAAAATAAAAAGGTTACCAAACGCCTCCTTAGTATTGTGACTTCTGCTTTGGAGGGGGTAGGTGGTATTGGAGCTATTGCACTCTCAGCAGAGATTACTTTACACGCGTGCGCTCACATTCATCCATGCTCAACAGCTCACACTCATCCATGCTCAACAACTAGATCGACGAAGTTCATCAACAAACTAATTCAATTAAAGCAGAAAAATCCAATCATCTCTAGAGTGCGAAATTCGAAAAATTCGAAAGGTAGTAGGGCAGAGTAATCGGGATAGGTTAACATGTCATTCTAATTGTTTCAGTTGAAAGATAAACCATCTATATTAAAACTGGGATTAATAACAGTCAAATGCGGTAAGATGCTAACGAGCAAACTCTTTTTACGTACAAAATTCCATACAGCTGACAAATTCACTCACCTGAATAAACTAATAACATACCGGTTTTCCCTCACCATCGTCTTTCTCTTCAAATCCAAAGCAACTCCGTGAACCACAACAAAAAAATGGCGGAGGCTATCTCCAAGAAGAGTTGAACTTACAGGAAGACATCGAATTGAATACATAAGAGCCAAATTCGAGCGCATGACACATTTCCTCAGAGTTGCTGATACTATAGAAGATAGAGACCCAAAATCAAAATATGGGTGAAGCAAGTTCGAGAAGTTGCATATGACACTGCTGATGCTCTTGACATGTACATGCTTTGCCTCAGACATCATCATAGCACCGGATTCCGCAAGTTCGTACATAAGGTTTCTTTATTCATTAAGACTTTAAAAGCTCGACACCAAATTGCTTCTGAAGTAAAAGGAATCAAGTCCAGAATCATCAATATTTCTGAGAGACATCAACAGTATAGTGACACATATGGAAAAATAGAGCAAGGCTCAAGCTTTACACATTCAGACATCGCACGGTATGATTATCGTGGCGATGCCCTTCTACTCCAAAAAGCTGACCTTGTGAGCATTGAAAAGCCCAAATCACATCTGATTGAGTCGCTAGTGGATGAGGATCCTCGACTCAAGGTGCTTTCTGTAGCAAGAATGGGCGAATCGGGCAAAACCACCCTTACAAAAAAAGTCTATTACGATGCAATGGTGAAGATCAGGCACTTCTAGAACCATGCTTGGATCACCGTTTCTGAATTATTCAAGGTCAAAGAGCTTTTAAAAGACATGATTCAAGTTCTCTTTGAAGAAGTCAGGCAACCACCCCCATGAGGAATGGACAGTATGGATGCAAACAGCTTGAAAGGTATAATTAATGACTTTTTGCAGCAAAAGAGGTATGTGGTTGTTTTGGACGATGTATGGGGTATTCATGCATGGCAAGTTTTAAGAATCGTACTTCCTGAATGCAATTGCAGCAGTCGAGTAATTTTGACAACATAAATGTAGATTTAGCTTCTTTTGCTAGTGAAGAATATCATAGCATGGTGTATAATCTCAAGCCCTTGCCTCCTAAAGAGTCATGGGCCTTGTTCTGCTCAAAGACATTCAAGGAGAATTTTTGTCCTTTATATTTGAAAGATCTTTCAATAGACATCTTGAAAAAATGTGAAGGGTTACCACTTGCAATAGTGGCAATTAGTGGTTTGTTATCAACAGAAGAGAAGATTGTGGATGAGTGGGAGAGGATTTTTTTTTTTTTTTTTGAACGGCGAAAAAGGGATTATATTAAAAATGATAATGGAAAAAGTACAATAGTTTGAGCAAGAAAAGATAGCATCATAACATGAGAAAAGCATCTCAACTAGGTTGGCACCCTACACCACGACAATCATATGTTATTCAAGCTCCAAGGATTGGCAAGATCAATCCACACAACACCCAAATTACAATATACATCTAATATCACACCCAAAAGACTTTTCTTAATCGAAGCATAACAGTAAGCATTAAAGCATCATCCGAGTGGGAGAGGATTTACCACGGCCGCCTTGGCGCAGAACTAGAAGGAAATGACAAATTGATGAGCATGACTAAGATATTGTCCCTCAATCACTTTGATTTGCCTTACTATCTTAAGTTATGTTTTTTGTACTTGAGTGTTTTTTCAGAAGATTGTCTCATTGGTCACTCGAGATTAATTCAAGTGGCAGGATTTATTAAAGTGAAAGAAGGAATGACAAAAGAAGAAGTTGTTGAGGGCTACCTCAATGAGCTAATAAACAAAAGTTTAGTTCAAGTGGCAGGGAGAGAGGGAAGGTCCAAAGCATTGAGTTGAATTAAATTTTTGATTGCGCCCCAACATAGAATTACAGGCTGAGGGTGTGCTAAAGGGCCAGCGGAGCTAAAGTGGGGGAGTGAGAATATGTCTCTCTTTCTCATCTACAGTAACATTTTTTCGTGTGGAACCTCGCAGACACTTTTAAAAAATAAAATAAAAACTAGAAAGGGAATTGCTTTTACATTAACTTGATATACGACAAATCTTAGACACTTTGGGTACTCGAAAGAGTGTCAAATTTCGAGATATACAATGTCAAATTATTAATGTTATATTGATGTAGGACAAGATTTTGAAAGATTTTATTTTTATTTTTATGATTCCAAAATTATAAAAATAAGAATTTAAAATCTTATTTAGAATTAAAATTTTATTTTTGAAATTATATTATTAGGAAATCTTATTTGTGCTACTTGTTTTGCACGTTTTTAATCTTCTTGTTTTGGCATGATTTAAGATTTCTTCTAGGAATTTTATTTTCTTTCCTTTTAGGATTTTATAAGTCTTTTATTTTATTTTATTTTCTTCTTTATAATTTCTTGACTAGCAAGAAATTGTCTTACTAGATTCATACCTAAGATAGGATTTCTCTACTAGTATAAGAGTTGTAACCTGTTCAATTATTCAACTTTTACGTCAATAATATTCAGAGTTTTTCTTCTTTTTTTCATGTGCGCAAGGTTTGCTTGTGGATTTTAGTTCTATCATTAATATTCATTTGATTAGTACGCAACTAATCTCTTCGTAAATTCCGCTGCATCATATATGCTGATAGATAATGAACCTTATAAGAATATATGTATTTGTAATTAGCAGTTGAAAATTTGTTTTTGTTTTTTGCCCATTGGCCACCCTCGAGTTCAAAATCTAACTCCGCGCCTAGTGTACCTTAATTATATATTGAGCAATATTCTGTATACTTTTTCTTCAATATATTTCAAAATGAATACAGCTACTGATATTTGTGCAAAATGCTATTAACTAGCTAGCTATTCACAATGGTATTCGAGTCGAATTACAAATGGAACAAAATTAAACATGTTGGATGATGTTCTCAATTGCTTCTTTGTTAAGAAAGTGATGAAAAGAATAAAATGTTGTTAATTTGATCCTTTCTTTCAGCCTTAAAGCATGTTGAGAAAGGTTAAAACAATCAGCATATGCCCCTACGACATTCCTGTATACATGGGAAACCATGCATATGGACAGTGGCGGCTTCAGGAATTTGTGATAGGGTGTTCAGAAATTACCTTAATTCTACTGGCTGGTTATTAACCAATAATATATGTACAAAATCTCATAAATTAGTATAAATAGTGCGGTCAAAAAACATAACCTTTATTCTAAAAAAATTAACTACGAGACAAAATGAGAACTCAAAAATATATACTACTATTATTTTTGGGAATTGATATTCACACTCCCTTTTTTGTTATCCACACTCCCTTTTTTTCTTTTTGTAAAAAAAAAAACACACACTTTCAAAAAAAAAAAAAAATTTACATGGTTCAAGTCATAGGGCCTCTCTTTTTCTTCCCCATAAGAATATTTTTTTTCCTCACAAGTTCGTTTTAGGCCCCGAAAATCTCAGGATCGGCACTACTTATGGCTTTGTGGGGATAGTATGTGAAACAGAGGATGAACTGAACGAGAGAAAAAGAGTTTTCACCTAGGAAAAATCAAGTCTCCAAGATTGTACCTTGCTAGGAAAAATTATTTGCTTTCCAATATTACTTGACAGTGCTCTAAAAGTAACGAAAATCACTCTTCATGTCTAGGTTCTTCTATTTAACATGTGATGTGAACGCCTACTATTCCTTAAGTCACAAGTGTTTGAGATCATAAATACCCAAATTCAGAACCATCACAATATCCCAAAAACTACCATTTAAACATTATTCTTATTTAATTTTTTAGCTACAAATGTATTAATTAAACTTGCATAATTAAGTTTCCTCGTCATAGTCTTTTCAACAAACAACAATCAATCCATTCAATCTCTGTTATGGCATGGTTGATCGAAGGTAAGTTTTTATCAACTTTATTTTCGAAAAGATTCTTTCTCGAGTTTTTATCAACTTTATTTTCGAAAAGATTCTTTCTCGTGCTGCAACAATAATTGGAATAGTGTGTGCAATCCATTCATTTGGAAACACAAGCATCATTTGCCTTCAAGTACGTGAGCACATTAATGGGTTTTCTTCGTTCTTTTGATAAAACTTCTCTCAAAACTTTTAATTCGAAACAATAATTCCTCCCATCAATATAGGAAAACTCATCTTTCTCAACAAAAATCTTTCAGACTTGCTCAATATATAGACACCGAATTATCTCATATCTAGACTTTTTCACTCGGGCTTTACTTTGAATTGGACCCTTAATTTTCAACCAGATTAACTTAATTTTTATGTACGCCTCACTTTTATATGGGTCTAAACAATTGAGGTCCCTCAAAATTGGGCAAAATTTGGGAGCTTAAAGCGGTGGCTTTACATGCTTTAGTTCAAAGCCGGCGAGGAGTGTTAGTCTATTACGGAGACATTCGAATACAAATATGTCGGTAGTCCCTTGATTCAAATGGATTTCACACTATACACGTGAGTCTCATCCGATGCACGTAGAATTCACACACATCAAAGGATTCTTAAAACATTTTTCTATTGCCAATAAAGTCCTCCAAAATCAACAGCATCGTCAATGCGCATGCCGCAGAGCTGGAAGTAACGGTGAACGCGGTCGGAAGGGTACTAGCAAACAAGAAGCAATATAGGATCCGAATCCTCTCTGAGGATTTGCCAGTGAGGGTTTCAATGAGAGAGTGCCATCTAATTAACTAAGATAAGAGATCCAACGGTGCAAAACAATAATGAAATTCGGGTAGCTCATCTGATTTAAGTAAAGCAGCAACGTTTTGGGGCAGTCTCCCAAACGGACAAAACACACTCCGTTTGTTCCCGCGCATCTACTCCATTAGTTCCCGTTCTAAGTTCATCTCCCCCAAAGTCTTTTCAACAGTATATCTCTCCAAAAATCGATTGGTTCCACCCAACGTTTATCCTTCACATGTCTGTTTTCTCTATTTGTCTGGATTTTTTGTTGGGATCGTAAATGGAATGAGGATTTTTCATGTATGAGAGAGTTCAGACCTTCGAATCATTCTGCAGTGTTTCTTTCATGTTCCAATTTTATCGACAGATACTTGTCTAAATTAACAGAAACAAGAACAAATACTAAAATCCATGCCAAAACCAACCTTACCTAAATCAAGGACAAATTGGATTCACGGTATGGAGAACAGAGTCTACAAGCCAAAGTTATTTGCTTTTTGTTTTCTACTTGGTACTTCGTGATGTAATAGTTCGTGGGTTTTCTTCTTATTGTAACTTACAGTATTTGAAGAAATTGATGGAATATTGCATGGATAAATTTGTTTGAGGGGATTTGGTGGGGGGTTTTTGGTGAATGGACATGGATATCACCGTCGACAACAAGGTATTGGCCGGAAATGGAACTGGGAAACGGCGGAGAAGGCACTCTCTCGTCAAAATTCTCACAAGATCCTCACAAGGAGATCCTCACAGAGGATCCGGATCCCAATATTGTATACCTATCTTATTCGAACCCTTTTCTTTGTCCTTACCTTAACTTGAATGATGGGTGTTAAAGAGGGGTGACTTTGGATTAGGGATTTTTTCACTTGGTTTTCTTTATTGTTTTCTTTTAATTCTTAGTATAAGATTGGAGTATAATTTTTCCAGTGTATTTTTTGGTGTCGATGAGAGAAATCGAAAAAATATGAAACATAGATCAAATTTGAATAAAGATCATATAAAACGACAAAAAAAATCCAAAAAGACAATCTCTCATCGAGACGGAAAATGTGATTCAGCTATCTTGATGTCTTGTGGAAACAACGCAGGTCACTGCAACAAATTCTGGACAAATCTCTTTCTTCGCTAGTATTCAATAGGGCATAAAAATTAATTACGTCACGAGCATGATGGATATTCATAGAGCTGTATCCATGGGATAGCAACCAAGAAGACGAAGAAAGGTTGCGAATTCCTGAAAAGAAACAACAGATAATCTGAGGGGTTTGGTATACAACTATGTCATCGCGAAGGTATTGTAAACAAAATAGTCATCGATGCTAGCAGAGAAAAAAGGTTCTTGCCTTGCAACTCCTGACAAGGCAGTAACAAAGAAGTAGAACGACAATGCCATATCTTCTGGGATGTTTTTGAAGGATTATGTAATTTAGTCCTTCGCAAAAGGCAGCTTGTACTGCTCTGAGGAGTCTATAACTTAGAATTTCGTTTCGCTGAGTTGTTTGATAATCTAATTGGATTCAGAAAATAGGCTTCAGTTTAAGGTCGTGCCTAGAATACACTGTTTCAGTTAAATGAACAAAGACTGTCTAGAATATTTGTATCATGTGGCAGACAGTCGTTAGGAATTTAATGGCATCCTATGTGAAAAACAAAAATAAGAAGGCATAGCTGGATTCAGCGTAAATAACAAACCTGCAACTGTCCCAAAGCACTTTGTGCACGAGGCTCCGCCATAGAAGCCTCAAAATCAATACAGAACAGGTAATCAAAATACTTGCAATAATAAATTAGTCAACTAATCTGAAAAAGATATCTCGAAGTAAATCAAAATCCCAAGACGAAGTAGGACATGTTGAAACATAGTTTACGGAAAGAAAAGGATACACAGTTTCAAACAACAGCAGAGTATGATTGGTGACAGAAAAATAAGTCCGTAGACACAACTGGGATGACATGTTTCAAATTCTCAAACTTGCTAAAGAATAAGGGTAGTAAATTGTCGATTTCCTCGAAGGATGTCCTAGAATAATGATCTCCACTTAAATCACTACGATGACAATTTTACAATTAATTTGAATGAGCTAATCAGGTTTTGGTTGTAAACTCTCTCCACACACACCAAATCTTTGGTAGGTCTGCTTTCACCACCAGTCCATCACTAATACATGAACTCAAAGTAAAAGAGTTCTTCTAAATAACTAAAAAACCAGCCTTCCATGGACAGAGGAAAATATTACTAATAGACAACTCAAGACTCATGAGAAATCACGATACCTGAAAACACTGAGAGGACATCAATTTGGGTCAATGCTTATAATAATCTAAACCTAACACGATCTTTCAATAGAAACATTGGCATGATATATATTATGTTGCCTTTGCCATGTTTACGATCGTACTTCAAACTTTTAAGCACTCAATGAGTCAGCAATTCTGACTACCCAGTACCCACTATATTTCCCATGTCAATATCCATCCAATGTAGCCTTCAACCAAAATATGTCAAATGCATCAAAAGACATTTTGGGAATGTACCCATAATCTTGTAGTGATCAGCTTTTTGGTATTTTATCCAAGGGAAGTGCTATGGGTTCCATGTGGTCTTCTTCTAGCCTACTAAAACCGAATCGAAATACTCACTTGGCAGCTCCAGTGTTCGAGTCATCAACTACCCTAAGGGCGCTTTCTCTGTGACCGGCTTTCGATCTAAAATTGCAAAAGTGCAACAGTTGTAAGGGTGGGACTTTTCTACAGAAGAATAACCTAATAGAGACAGCAAGTTACCTACGTCAAATTGATACCCCTCAATGCAAACACCGCCAAGGCTTTAAACAAAACTCCAGGCCCTTCTTGCAAAGTGAATATGATGCTCATCTGGAATAATGGGCATAAAAAAGTTCTACTTGGGGGAACTTCAAGCAATGATTAAACCAAAAAGAATAGCAAACGGAATTCTACCTTAAAGGGCTTATCAGCTCTTGGAAAGAAGGGATCCCATGCAAGTACCAAATAACGAGTAATAATAGCAGAGTCATCCTGAAAGGTCATCGAGTACAAGCGACCTGTTTAGAATCAACCAGAGTACTACAACACAAAAAACTCACCGCAACCTTAACTGAGTGTTTCACACAACTGTATAACGTATGGTTAGCAACTTGTATTGCATAACTCAGGTTGTTTGGTACCACCCCTTTGGAAAATTCGATGGAAAATTGAAATAGATTGTATCACCTCATTCATGTTGTACAGACCATCAAGTCGACAACCCCATCAAGGATATATATTTCTCAGAAACTGAAAACATAGTAGCCAATAGGGGCCACAGTGTAACGACCTGACCCGACCTAGTGTAATAGTGTCCTCTTTGCCCACCACACTCCATGCACTCGCCCATATAAGTACGTCTATGTAGAAAGTTCACAGTTTTGTTCTACCTAAGTTTCCTGGGGAAAAATCCTTCTATTGAGAAAGTTGAAGTTCCTGCTTATATAGTGCCAAGAACTTTCCCTCCAAGCAATTTGGGACAATTTGAGGCTCTCATCACCCATATCCCATGGCATAGGTCAACCTTATTATGTGGAATTATTAACCTACCACAGGCACTTCAACATCTGACTAAAGGTAAGTGCATATGATGTTCAAAACAATAGTCTCGTCAGAAAATAGAAAGGAGCAAACAAAGGGAAGTTAGAGATCTACTTTTAACAATTGACTTGTACAAATGCCAAATGATAAACTTGCTTGCTATGTCATTTAACTATGCACACATATATGTATATACAGTCCGGATCCCATTAGGGATCTCTTATTTGCTGTAAGCATGAACCATACCTTCTTTTTTTTGCTGTAAGCTTTTTTCCATTATAAAAAAAAAAGTTGTACAAATTGACAAGGAAACCGCTTACAGTCTGGGAGATATGGTAGGTAAGCATCCTTAGTTCCTTACCCCACTTCTTTTTTTGGATAGTGTTATTCTAGTGATATGAACCCCTACTTTAGTAGACGTCTATATCCCCTTCGTTGAATCAAAATGTTCTGTTTCCCATTTAAGCAAGAATAGAACTTTTAATATGTCCAACTAGTCGTTCTTCCTTTTTTGCTGTCAATTTCCTTTGTCCAATTTCTTTGCAATCAAAACAGAGGTTAAAAGATTAGGGAAATTGGAGACTATTTTTGAGAAGGGTCAAGGGGAAACTAACCTGGATTCTCTCAGCAAGTATATTTAGGCCATAAATTTCTGCAGCTCGAGCACTTGCAACAACACCACCATCCCTAAGTCCAGTTGAGGCTACCAACTGGAAGTTTGAATGAGACTTTGACCTAGAAGGATGTCAAAAGGATCCCACACACACACACACACAAAATACTAACAATATACTACAAGAAAAACGACTTTCCACAGCATGCGATAAATGCTATAAAAAGTATAAGATAGCGTTTCTCGAAACGCTATATTAGGCGATGTTATTAAAAGTCGGGAACTTTAGATAGCGTTTTTTGCACACGATTAATAACCAACCATTTATAGCGTTCACTATTGATAAGATTTAATCTATAGCGTTCTTGGCACGTTATTGATTGGTTTTCTAGGATTGCATTCATTGCCCGCTTACCTTATATGCCTTAGTGTGGGAAGAGAAAAACTTACAATAGCGTTTTGTGCTGGCTATAAATACTTTTGATAGCATTCTGGAGGTTGTATTTAAAAAATTAATTATCAATATTTTATACAAAAGAACCAAATTAAGCTGATTACTAGATATCAATGCAACACCAAGTACTGATAGTCAAATTCATCAACAGATTAATACAAATGTTTTTCATTATCATACTTTGCATTGAATAGTAACATCTGGTCTTGAAACAGAAGAGAATCAACAGCCTCCATGTCCAACCATAACCCAAAAGTGGGCATATGAACAACAAATATAACCCAAAAATAGAGCACATAAGCAACCAAAAAACCCATAAACTATTTGTATCTCTAACAATCCAAGACGGCGTGTATATGTCTTCATACAAAAGAATGGAAATATTAAAAGAAAATTCTTCAAACAGTTCCCATTCGACAGTAGAGCAATCTCCATCTCCAACTATAAAGGGAATCTTCTTTCTTTTTCAAGTCATAAACCTGCAGATGAAGAAAGTCTTTCACTTACAAGGAAAAATATTACAATCTTTAATCACGTCAACCATCTTGAACACATTAAGGAGTGAACAAAACAAATATCCTTTTTGGAGTAGGAATGATGAAAAATACGTTACCCTTGGGCGGAGTCCATATGCTCCTCTTGTCTGAATGAAACTTTGCTCTTTAAGTCATTTTTCAACTACCTAGCATCTGGCATGCAAAGATATCTCTAGCATATATGAAGGGGAAAAATCAACCAAAGATCATTGGAAATCATCACAATATTTTGAACCACAACTTGCAAATTACAGTCTACACTAGGAACGATTGAATAATAAATCGGTCATATCTCATAATCTACTCTAGCACTAAAATTAGTTTGCGGCACATGAACCTGTCCCCCAGCTTCCTATTAGAAACCAAGTAAAACTAAAGTGTCTTACACATGTTTCAATCAGAACATGTTGTTTTGGATAAATCATTTTTAAACATGGAAAGAAGCAAACCATGCCAGCAAGAACCTTCAAAGCTACAAAGTGAACAAAAAGTGCAGACGAATTAGGCAATTTCAAACATATGGTTTATATTACTTCCTGTTTGACCCCAAAAATACTCCATATTCCTCAAAGAAATAACAAATGAACAGGCAACAGTATACACAAAAAATTAGCTCGCATAAAGATGATTAATGACAAATGGAAATATAACCTTTGTCCTAACAATGTTACTGATGCTGTGTCAATCATAACGTAATCATTAAAGTAATTAATTACTACCATTATTTGTTGTAGTGTTTTTCGCCAATAGAAACAAATGAAGACGCGACAGGTAACAATCCACGCCGGACTATTATCATCGTACATCAACAGCTTTCGTGTTTCAATATGTTTGGGAGGAACCAAGCAAAAGCCAGAGTTAATGTGGATGCATAGATACCAAACCAAACCAATCCGAGCCTTAAGTCCCAATCACTTGGGGTCGGCTACATGAATCCGTTTTCTCCATTGAGCTCTGTCGAGGGCCCCTTGTTCGCACAAACCTATTATACTCAAATCTTTGCGCATCACAGCATCTAATGTGGATGCATAGATACCATACAATAATCAAATGAAGAGGACCTAGCAGTGTAGCATGATGAAATTGTCCAGAGGAACACATTGATTAAGTAGAAAACTAACTTGAAAGTAACACATTGCAGAACACATTATTCAATTATTAGTCAAATCCGCCCTACACCAACCATGGGATAAATAATAACAGAGTGGATCCATATACCATATGCAGGAAAGGTAACCAACTTTGGAAAGAAAAATCAGAGAAATAAGTACCTCAAGGTGGAACTTGCACTTTAGTCTTTAGAGCCAAATGGGAGTTAAGTATATCACTTATGAACAAAGAAAAATTAATCAGTTCTAACTTTCACACTTATTCTCAAATTATATAATGACAAGGACAAGAATAACAACAAGAATGAGAATAAGGCCAAAGAATTTGAGCAAATTAAGAAAACAACCCAACAACAGGTGTGTCATTTAACTAATCATGAAGACAGATCAAATTTCAAGCAAACCTCAACCAAATACTGAATTTCAACCATTAAAAATGTTATTGCTTTCTACCCTGCCAAGAATGAACTATAAAGGTCGTTATAGTGAGAAAGTAAAACCAAAGCACCCATAAGACAGACATTTGTAAATACCTAACCCTTCTCATGCAAGCGCAATGCCTTCGCAGTTCGCATTTGACTATTTGAGGACTAGACTACCATTTGGACAGATTGGCTGGATGAACTAGTGCTCTGGCTGCATGCTCTGGCTGGATGAACTATTTGAGGGCTAGACTACCATTTGGACAGAAATAAAAAAACCACATTCAGCTACTCACACACAGTAATGATTCATTATTCTTCCTTTCCAACCTGATAAGAAAAAATACACTAAGCAATTGGGAGTCATATTGTTGAGTCTAATAAATCAGAAGGTATGAGGGGGAAAAAATTGGAAGCCTAGACATATGCGTGTAGATCTTGAGGGTAGCAAGGACCTTCCATGACCAAAATGGAAATGAAAGAATTAAAATCTGTAAGTAAAGAAAGGCAATTCTTGCAATAATGAGACTAGGTGTTCAAGAAATTGGTATCGTTTTCCACCCTACAACCAACGGGTCTAGGGCTTTACACACACACACAGAGAGAGAGAGAGAGAGAGAGAGAGAGGGGGGGGGGGGGGGGGGGGGTTGTAAAATTTAAAAGTAAAAAAAAAAAGGAGAATTAAGTTATTTTTTAAATAGTAAAAAATAGGGTTAAAGTAAATTTTGATAAATACGGAGCAGTAAGAAAGAAAAAAAGAAAGAACTTTATTACATTTTTATTTACTACTAAAATAAAATAAAGAGTTAAAGTAATTTTTAAAGTAAAAAGTTAAAAAAGAAAAGAAAAGAAAGGTTAACACCTTCCGTAGCTACATCCGTTATAAGTTGACGGAATTGGACGGCGGAAGCTAATTGTTAACGGAATGGTAAGTTTATATGTTTTTTTTTGTAAAATTCATGAAAGTTCAGGTATTTTTTTGAAAATTTTCCTATATTCAAATACGAAGATTTGGGGTGATTCAAGATTTGCAATTCAGAATCTCTAGCTCAGTCTCTTTATCTCTCTCATTCGTCTGCCTCACAAAATCCTGACATCTCACATAAAAATCTATAAACTCTCTGTCTATCGGAACAAAGGAAGAGAAAAGAGGTAACTGGTTTGGCGGAGAACCGAGTCTTGGTCGACATAGTGACTGATAAAGTTGGTACTGGCGAATTTTGACATCATCCGGAGAGTTTCGAACGTTACCGACGAGTTCCGGCCACGATTGGCTACCTCTGTCTTCAATCCAAAGAACTATCCCGCTCAATTTCTGTCTACCTCTTTATAGTATTTGATTCTCCTCATCTCTGTTCTCTGTGTACAATTGGGCTACATTCCAACTTGATTTGAAACACTTCAAATGAATACTGTCAAGAAACAATTGAGCTCGACAAATCTTACACAGATGAATATTTTTTTATGTGTAAATCAAATATCGAAAAATAAAAATTTGAAATTTATTTTCTGAAAAAATATTTTACATAAAAAATATTTAGATTGTAAAACATTTTACATCGAAATTAACAAACGGAGCCTAAGAGCATCCACAATGCTATAATCAAAAGTAAAAGGTTTTTAAAGTTAATAATGTTGGTGTAAAATATGGCTCATAATGCTATAATAAAACTTAACAACCTTCTTATAAATAATCATTAAAAAATTGGAAAGTCGAAGCATTTTTATGCCGAAATTGAAAGGTGAATGACAAATGAATTTTTGGTCAAAGTCGAAGGGATATAAAAGAAATTTTCCCATAACAAAACATAACAACCTTTTGACAATAACCAAATTTAATAGACCATACATATTCTCAATTAAATATACCAATCATTATATAAAAATGTTCTATCTCTCTTCCCTTTTCCTCTCTCTCTCTCTCTCTCTCTCTTTTTATCTGAACAATATTTTACTAAAAATTGTTTTTTTAAACAGTTTTTTAAAAATAGTTTTTTTCAAGAAAAAAAGTTTCAAAAACTATTTTCTGTTTATTAGTTTCAAAACTATTTTTAGAAAATCTATTTTCTATTGTTCATAGTTTTTAGTTTTTTGTAGTTTGAAAATATGATACGATAAGTTTTGTTTATTTAATTTTGATTATGCCATTGTAGACATCTACATTTCTAGTCTTAGTAGTCTCTTAAATGAATAATCAAAAGCTGATGTGGCAATTTTTTGTTATCAATTTTTTATTATAGCATTGTAATACCCAAAGGGAGACATAATTCGGAATTTAGCCCCATATTAAATGTGGAACTCTACTACTATCAATATATTGGAAAACAAGTGATAGATTCCAAATGTTATCAATAATTGGTGATAAAACAAAAAAATCTACTACTCCTTCCGTCTCAATTTGCTTGTCCCTTTTGGGGAAGCGAGTTTTTATACTACTATTAAAAAAATAATGAGAAAGATAATCGGTATTGGCTTTTTCAATTTGTCCATACTTTGTACTTTGACATGACACTTAAAGTAGAAAAAAGAGGGTGAAAAAGTAATGTTACACAACTTTTTATGATTACTTTTTGGAATGGACATTGATTTTAGGACATCCATAAAAGAAAAGATGGACCAGCAATATGGGACGGAAGGAGTATTTGTTGGGTGAGCAGTACTTTAGTCAAGCGTAGATCCCTCAAGAAATACTAAATTTGATACAAAAATGTTATTATTTTACTATAAAAAAAGAGAGTTTTTGCACTTAAAACTTTCATAACTACACACATAAATTTTCATTAGCTAAGTATAGAGATGCATCTCTCCTATGTTTCATTTTTTCAAAAATAGCATAGGTACATGAGGCTATTTGAGATATCATAATAACTAAGCGGTTATAAAACCTAATTCATATAAAAAATAGGTTAATCTGATGACTGTAATCACATGATCAAGATGAATTTAGTATTTTGTAAAACATGTCGTCCGATTAGTTGTCTATTTTTATCCGATTAACATGTTTTTTTTCCTAATATGGCTCAATAAATAGTATAAAATGAATGATTCAAATCGATATGATAATATAGGTCCCAAAGTGCTATAATAATCTCGTAATGTGCCAGTGCACCACATGGACCCTAATCAAAATGAGAGGTGCTATTGACACAAACAATCTATGTGCAGATCGTGCACAATTTGCGATATGGGGGCCACTATAGGTCTCATACAAACGTTCCGAGCAATTCATTAAATTTAAAATAATTTTCCAAGGGCTTGCAAAAATCGACTCAATACGATACTTATAAGTATTCGATCTAATCATATAATGGTCCGAGCCGTTCATTGAATTTAAACAAATTTTCAAGGGCTCTAGCAAAAAATCGGCTTAATCCAATACCTGTAAGTACTTGATCTAATAATCTAACTTTTCATTCAGGTTAGATGATTATATTGAGTACTAAATAAATATCAAATTAAACTAATTTTTCACGGAAGCTCTTGAAAAAATATTTTAACTTTAATGAACGGCCCAAATCATTGAAGTGAGACCTACAGTGCCCCACATTGCGATGTATGCACAATATACGCACAGATTGTTCGTGTCGAAGGATTTTCAAAGAGATGGTCTTAGGCTCCGTTCTAGAAATCCAAATAAGTACTTAAAAAATATGGACTTATTTTCAAATTTAAAAATAATGGGGTTACGAAAATAATTTGTTAATTTTTTCTATAGGGTTTGATAGATCTCGATTAGATTTTTCAAATAAGATCCATATTGCATATTTTTTAATTTCAATAAATCTATTATTTTTAAATTTGAAAATTATAAATAAATATTTATTTTTTAAGGGGCCTTTCTAGAACGGGCCTTACGCGTGTGGTATGTTTGTGCCGTTGTGCGCTTACTTGTACTGCGTAGAAATTCAAATTCCGCAAATCCCCCATAAAAGCCCATCTTCGTCTATAAACCCTATTTTTCTCTCTCTGTAAACAACCGTCTCTTTTTTCTCCCGCTTGTTCAACTCCACAATGAAACAAACCTCTCAACGGTAAAACCCTAGCTCTCTTCTCCGCCCGCCTCTCCTCACTCTAATCGGATTGAAAGGGCGGGCTTCCACTCGATTACCTACTCCCCACCGGTCCGATTCCACAAAGTTACCGCAATGGCCACCGTCACTTCGAGGGACCTTCAAGAGATCGTCTCCAAGCTATCCTCCGATAAAGCTAAAACTCTGCGAAGTAACATTCTATCTTCAACTCAATTTTCCTTCACAAAATCGTGGCCCTAAAACGCAGGAAAACAAAATAAAAGTAGAAGACCCAATCGGACTTGTTTTTTATTTTTTATTTTTTTATTTGTCCTTAATATGGTTTCGTTAAGGCCCTGTTTGCTTCTCGAAGGGTTGGACTAACTCTCCGGTAACTGTCCGGGGAATCTAAATTTTCTCACAGTGGATGATTATCTTACTCCTTAGATACTTTTGAGGGACCACATTTGTAAGACAACTCCAGCAATTGTTCCAACGTTTTTTTTTTGGTTTTGTTTTGATAATTGGATGTCGAGGCCAGTTTGCGCGCACCTCGACTAATTCCGGGGCCCTGAAGTTAAGAACCGGGCAAACCTCCAGTGGCCCCGACAGTTATGAGGATTCCACTTCCTTTCTCAGAATGGTTGGGGGAAGAAGGGAATAATGCTTCCTTAGCCTAGCAACGAAGCGGTGATTTCGAATGGTGAATGATGATACACCCTGTCGTTTCTTAGCAAACCACATAAGTTAGAATGAACATTACAAGTGAATCATTCACTGTGTTTCCTACATTGGTTTAATGTGTTTGTGTATTGTATGAAGGGTTTGATTTGTGATTTTCATGAAGGAATTAAGTTGTTGAATACCTGGTTAGAAGGCGAAAGATCCACTGGCTTTGTCAGATACATTGGACAGAAAACTGCAATGCTTAAACCGAGTGAGATACGTCATTGTAAGATTTGATGTAGATACTTTTGAAATATGTTCGTTTGGTGAGGTGAAATTTTTGTTCTTTTGTTGGCCTAGGGTATATATGCATAATTTGTTGAGAAGGGATTGGATAATTGTACTATTATTTTCTTTTTGCAGCCGAATCATGGCCTTTTCTCATTACACTGCTCACTCAGTGTGTAACACTGGAGATATATCCTCAATCAAGCGGCGATTGCGAAAGTTAATTTTTGCTAAAACTTTGCGCATTGTTGTACAACGAGTGGAGGATTCCAGTCTTTCAGGTTTTTAAACGAAGGCTACACTTCTTAGTTAATTTGATCAATTAATTTTTTTTGGTTAAATAATTTTCTCATTTGTTTGAATCATTGACCTGTAAAGATGACTGTAAGGATCCCTTATCAAAATTCAACTCGGTACACATCCACATCTTCCACTAAATCATGAGCTGTCATGAATTTTCTTATTTCCTTGGGCACATTTGTCTTATTGTCCATAGAAATGTTTTTAACTTCAACCATAAATCCCCTCATTGATTAATTCAACGGTACTACACACTACACAGAATAAATGAACCACCTCAGACGGCATTACCTCTGCTTTGAGTTGTTGCCAAGTCTGGTTTATTCTTTATCCCTTTGTCCCATTTTATTTGCTCTCTCAGAAAGACTGTGCTATTTTGACCTTAAAGAAATTCAGTCCTTTTCGGTAATAGTATTTTTTTGGAATGTTTTTACACCTTTCAAAAGATGTCAGTGCGTGCTTTTGAATGCAAAAAATAAAAATGAATCCAATGTACTCTTTTTTTTTTAGGTCAAAATGGCATGATTTTTTGGTAGGAATAAAACAAAATGGGACGGAGGGAGTACTTGGTAGCTGACAAGATAATTTATATTTTTGTGCCCATTATATGATCCTCAATGGAGTAGATTGGTCAATGATGAAATAGCAGATTCGAAAGCTCGATCATAGGATGAAGTTTGTATTGAGTCTCGGTTCGAATTGTGATATATGTAATTTCAGTTTGCCTCCACTGATGAATAAACTTAGAAGTTTGGACTTTGGATTGTATGTTTGTCCTTGGTTGGACCCTAGAAATGGAAAAACACCACCCCATTCAGTTGAAGGATAACTTGGCTTTGTTGCTTCTATAAAACCAAAACAGAAGAAATATGACTTCTTCACTGTATTTTCTACCAAACAGAGTTGGGTCACAAGGGACATTTTCCATTGATGCGATAATTGGATTGTCTACATTAGTTTAATATCCTCGGACCTCGGTGAAGTTATTTGATGTAAGTCATTTACGCCCTCATTATCCTCTCACAGGCATGAATTTGCATCTGGTCTCGGTGGCGAAATTGCTTTTCAACCATATCTGGGATGTCTTAAAGGATGTCCCCAGCTTTCAGCATGAGTACGGGATTATCCTTCGCCATCTTTTGCAGTGAGTCTCCCTTTACCTTGTACAGCTGCTCAGGGCGCTTTAGAATGCTGTCTTTTATAATTTTGTTGTATCATTCTATTACCTTTGGCAAGGTTTGGTGATTTTTCACATAGAGAAGGTGCAGACAAACTTGAGCGTGAAGAATAGTACTCAATCTAATCCGAAGGAGGACTGTTTCGTTGCATTCTGACTCTCCATTCACTTCTTGAAAATCCTCCTGGAGATTTTCCAAGTAATCTCCGAGAAGACATTGTCAAGGGGATTGTCACGATTTTCTCTTTTGTGAGGTAAATAACAATTGCTGTTTCTTAATGGTGCCTTTTATATTTTCTGAGATTTTCTTGTGGAAGCATTGACTTGTGGTGTAGTGTCCAATCCCTTTGCCTACCTTTTCGTTTCTAGGGATGAGGGGAAGCTTTCACGTAAGCTAATCGAATGTGTCAATACATACTTGTTGAAAGATGGTCCAAATTTGGGCTGTCAGTCCTTGGAAATCCATGATGATGTGAAGCAGTTTGCGTTCCGTTGTTGGACAACAACCCATGACTGCGGTCTAAAGGTTTCTTACCGTCGTGTTAGTTGGTTTTCTTTGTCTATGTGCATAGATTTGGAGTGATTTTTATCATCAATCGTATTTCTTTCGCAGGATGCACTTGTTCTATATGCTAGGTTACAATTAAATTTGACTAGGGGTGCTGCTGACAGTAGTGAATTGGTGGAACATCTTTTGGATGTAGTTGGGAAGGAGCTCAATCAAAATAGTATCTGTAGTACCAATCTTGCCTGGTGAGTTTTGTTTTCACTAATTCAGCATACTGGCGTCCCCTCTTCTCTTTTCTCTCTCCCTTCTTTCTTGTCTATCCTTTGATCGGCAAAAAATGAATAACTATACAGTCTTTTTGAAGTTCTTGAAGGAGTCTTAAAGTTGTTCCCGTTAGTGTTCACTGTTTTTAGGAGTGACACAACCAAGGATGACAAGTGTGGAAATTTAATTAGCTCACAATGTGGCATGGTGGAGCTCGTGGCCCTTGTCTTTTATCGGGTAGTTGTTCAGAAACTCTTGGCAGTATTACAGTTTTAGGGTCTGCACTCTGTATGTTTTCTATTTTTCGTTGTATTGAGTTAACCTTGACAAGTTTGAGGTCTCTTGATCAGTTGACCTTGAGAATTTAAGGGTTTTTAATTTGAAATCTGTAATGGAATTTGACTTTTTTGTACATCTTTTCCATTTAGTTTTAGTGTTGAAGTAGTTCTGAGACCTTGTAAGGGATCATGATGTTTGCTATGCCAATATGTATTGCGTGGTTACTAATTTTTCTCCTGTTATCAATAAACTGAAATTTGACTTTTGATTGCTTCCAAACTTGTAAGTGGACAGAAAGAAGATTCACTAGTGTGATTTTGATTTTCCCAGGTATGCCTCCATACAACCAAAGCACCATCAGCTGAAAAACGAGCCAGGAAGGAGCATGCTGCTGCCTACATAAGAGAGGGGCTCATGAATGAAAGATTGTTGTGGTAAGTTTGGAGCCGAAGGATTCCATCTGTTATTCGCATGTTGTTGCATGACATGCATACATATTCTCAATGACTTAGGAGGGACATTTATAGTTGGTCTGAAACTGAATCCATCACTGTTTGGTTTACATAAAACTAAATATAACCTACAGTGATAAGTTTCCATCTTCAAATCCTTTAACCATTAAGTTTTCTATTTAGTTTGTTGGACCAGTGCCTGGTCTAGTTGAGCTTACCTGAGCTTGAGTTCGGCTAGTGTAATAATCCAGATCTTTCTTCGTCTCTTGCCCATCTTTGCTCCTGGCCAACCATGGTGAAGCTTCATCACCTTCCAGGAAAAAGATCCCAAGCCACAGAACAAGGCATGAGAATTACAATATATAACACGAAGTGACTATACTTACCTCATGTGAATCCTATTATCTACATGGATCTTGCCTTTGGCTGTGAGCTGGGAAAGAATTGAAGAAGAAAGAAACCTTCACATGGGTAGAAGCCCCCCGAATGGGAGTGGTGATCTTTAGCACTTCCACTCTGTTCTCCAAGTCAAAAACGTGTTACACCTCCACTTGTTGCCTTATAAAAAAAGACTTAACTTGAAAACACACTGAAACCGTGTAGACTCCATCTCAGTCCCCAGGTTCTCAACCTCTTCGAAAGAGTTATGAACTCATCCATATCTGAATCCTGTATGGACATCTATTTGGAATATGATTTGCCCTATACTGATGCCTCTCTAAAGACACACCCCATCGGACATAATAATCTCTTGCGAGCTCCAGTCCGGCCAACCACTTCTGTTCTTGTCCTGTTTACCACACCTATTCTTGATCACCACCATGTTCCTCCACCATATCACCTTCTGTCAAGAAAGTCTCCAGAGTTGATTTTAATACTCCGATTGTAGCCTCTAAGACACTTTTAGTCTCTCATACTACCCTTCTAAGATGCCAAAAGACAAAAAATTGAGTGAGGGAGGTCCAAAATGGAGTATGGGTCTCTTTGCAGATGTGTTTGGTTTTCTGTCTAACAAATGCATTCATTTGGCAGCCATCTGTAGTTGATTAAGTTGATTGTGGTAATATACTAATATGTAAACTCCGACTCTGGGCTTGATAAGCTGCGTTAAACCTTTGCTTCACGGGCTTTGGAACAATTCTTTTTATTACTGACTAGATTTTTCTTGATACCTTTTTCTTTATGCTAAATTTCTGAATAGCTGGCTGAAGAAAGATGCTGGAACAACTCAGAGGAACAAGTTCAGTTTCAAGCCACTGATTTGTAACACTGGGCATGACTGTTCAATGATCTTCTAATTCTGTTGTGTTATGGCTATAATTCTGTATCATGTCTTGTTCTATATATATAGACTATAGTGGGCATTTCTTCAACCTTGATTTTCATTTTTTGGGTAAATTAACTCTCCAACCTTGACTTCGGGTTTGTTTTGAAGAAACAGAATTAAAAATGGTTAATAAAATAGCACCATAAAATGCAATGGCGAATACATTTATCAACTGGTTTTCTTGGCCAGTATTTTTTCCTCTAATGAAAACTGTAATAACTTTTAGAAGTGTTTCTGCAGACTGACAGAGGTTGGCACACAATATGGCGCTGTTTGATGAGTGGCTTACCTGTATTCAGTAATGTTGCCTCTGTTGTAAGTTTTGCTAAGGAAATCATCTTTTTGTACACGTAGTCACCACTTTTAGTGTTGCGAAATCAAATGTGAAAAGTAAACCTTTGTTGTTTTGGGTGTGGAGCCCATTATTACCCTTTGTTTTAGTATTGTGGTAAGAGGAGCTTTTTTCCACCATGTTTGCACCCGCCTGATTGTACAGGTGAGCGCTGTAAATCTGTACAAGTTTTGAATTAATTACTATAATCATGTAGTTGAAACTAGCGTACTGGGATTGGGCATCTTGAGCATCTCTTTCCTGCATATTGGATATTATCATAATCGGTTGCAACAAATATAAATATATACCGGGTTAAATTGTTGACTGATATTATGTATGTGAATTGAATTCATTCCTTTCCCCACCTATTGAACAAAATTGAGCGTCCCCATTTTACTTTGTGTGGCTTGGCAAAAGTTTTGGTAATAATTGAGTGCCGACAGCAAATATCAGTTCTGGAGATATCCATGGAGAGAGATGTGCACTGGTCATATGAGCAATGTAAATAAGAGTCGGTGTCCTAGAGAATCTCGTTATATTATCTTGGACATTTTATATGAGGACAATATGTTGTCCCTTGTCTCTCGTGATTTTTTTTTAAATGCCAATCGATTCTCTTAACATTTATGGGAAAGCTATTGTTAAAAACTTTTTCCAAAGTTCGTCTATGTGATTTGTCAAAGCTGAAGATTTTTTAGTTCGTATACTACCTATGATTTTGCGTAAAACATGAATAGAAGGAAAAGAGGTTCTTATTTTCTTTTATTAAAAGAAAGATTAGGTGATGTACGTCATTACATTTGTAGAGGAACTAGTCTGAATATACGAGCTCTAGTAATCCCTTCTCTGCATATTGTTATACAATCCTACTTGCCGCATACCATGATATCTTATTCTACTGGGAGAAACTGAACGTTGAAGTTTTCTTGGAAGTTATCCGCTGAGAGGTACCTATTGAAATTGCTTGCTTTATTACAGCTATTTCAGAATGTGAAATTCTAGTACAAATGGCTTGCTTACTGTTTGAGCTGCTACTACCACACAGTATAATATTTGGTTCATGTGTAGGCAGATGCTGTTTTGATTGTCCTTGGAGACATAATATCTAATGTAAGTATGCTTTTCTTTCTCTTGGAGGCTCCTTACGCTTAGGCGTACATTGGTTCTCTTGCCACTTTGTCTTCCTTGTTAGCATTGCTATGAATACATCTCTGGTTTTAACCATTACTATGGTACACTTTTATGTCAGGACTCGACGAATACATTCATTATACCTCAAGATGTATGGGGCCTTCGTTTATTTAAGCGGCTGCAATCAGTGTAAGTGTAGTTGGTCAACTGGACAATGTCCTTACATGTGCATGTTGGGGCTTGGTATGCCAAGGAAAAAGTTGCCACATTTCTGATATTAATTATCTGTAACATCGTTACCTTTAAGTGTCGATATTGTACAAGGACATAAACGAGGAGCATTTTCATGTGCAATTAATATTGCTAGTTGCAGTCCTCTCAAAAGAAAATAAAACTAGTAGCAGGCTTTTGCGGCCTCAAAATGTGAGTACCAACACTATTGATAGTGTTTCAACGAGCTGATTTTGTGTGCATGGTACTAGTACTTCTTTTAGTGATATTGGGGCCTTGTACATTTCCATTGAATCACAACAAAAATCATTAGCTTGGGTCCTAAAACCATGAGTTGATACTTGATACAGAGGTCAGTGGTTGATTGTGGAAATGCAGCAGCCAATTGCCAAATTAGTTGGTTGATGCATTACCTTGTCTACTTTTCTCTTAGTCATAAGTGTTGGCCTCTCTTAATCTTCAAGGAAGCACAGGTTAACATTTCCGATTATGAGAGAATGAATTATGCTTTCATTGTCTGGAATGGTTTTGGTAATGTTTCTTTAGTTCCTTGCCTTCAGCTATCGACCTTCCTCCACTAAGCTATTCCTTGTTTTTCTGTTGTGAGTCACAAAGCCTTTTTTCAGGAAAAAATAGCTTGCAAATCTTCCGTGCCTTTGTTGATTCTTTCATATTATCAATCGTCATACTGCTTAGTTTAATGATTTGAGTTCAAATAGTGGACAACAATATTGCACATATATACTCTATGACTTTTGATTGATTATGCTTTTCCTTCAACTTAGTCCTGGGAAAAAAGTTTTAACTAGAGTACCAGGACAGGTAATGTTAAAGTCTGTGGCATAATGGTATCGAGAGTTTCGAATGCTACTTAGGGGAAATTGGTTCTATCAGTTGTGAATTTTTTAAAATCTTTTTTGATACAAAAACTTTTGAAATTGCTAAATCACCCTTGACGGTCGAGTATTGGCCATAACAACTGTGAACTGGTCTGAATTGAAACGGATTGATACGTAACGGGAATGGCCGATACACGCATACGCTTTTTCTTTTCACTGGGCTAATGGGCCTAATGGTATCGGAAGGTGCCAAAACTGTTATGTATCAGTTGATATGGTATGTGATGGCGAATATTTAGAAAGTTAGTCCTTAATATGGCACCTGTTATGTATCAGTTGATACGGTATGTGATGGCAAATATTTAGAAAGTTAGTCCTTAATATTTACATGACCAGCTTGTTGATACCCATAACTTACCTTGACAATACTGGGAGTAGCCCCTCCCTATGCCTACGCACCTTCCCAAGAAATTTATATGTGGGGATTCGCTCTGCTGAGAAACCTAACCAGCAAAATTTATCAGTGCCTTTGATAACTCGAGGACTTCGAATGTATAGTATTACAATATCCACGTTGTGAGGTTTGTTTGATATTCATATAACTCCTGAAGTTTTGTGTGGTTCTGTCTTAACTTTTTTCGTTTGTACGAGATTCCTGTATCTTATTTCAATAGGATCTGTAATCTCTGGTATCTATCCCTATGCAGGCCAGTCTTGTGCTTCATTTCATGTTATTTTTCAAGAAGAGGCTCTCAAGTAAGCAAGTATAGCTTTCTGGTTGTCTTTTCAGTCACAATCTCATACTTTTAGACTTTGCTTGAAAACAGTGGGAGCCATTTCAGGTTCAAATAAATCAATAAAAGCATGACAGCCCCTTTTCTAGTTTAGCCTGACCTTTTCCAGTATTGTTTTTTGCATGGTGATTGCCTTGTCTATTAATGCTAACTTTTTAGGTTCACTACCCATTTCATCATTGTCTAAAGGGACTTGCATGCACCTGGTTTGGAGTGTATTGACTGGTCTAAACCATGGGGTGAGAGGTTGTGACGATCTTTGAGAGCAATTTGTGTCTTATTTTATTTGTTTGTGCATCTTATTATCTGCACGTGGAATAGAGTCAGGACTTCAAACAACATATGTAGCATACATGTTTGATATTTGAATTACCTACAGAGCTTGAGATATTACTGTGTCATTCTTGTCTGTAATCTGTCATCTATCGTTTTGTGCAGGGTGACCTTCGTGACAGTTTACATCTCAGAAAAAAATCTCGAGGGCAGTTTTGGCTAGAAACTGGCAGGTTTGTTTGTTTACTATACTGAAGTATTTTGTTTATCTTTCCCGGTTGTTCTGTAACATCTATATCCGTTGGGTATATTCGTAAAGTTGGCACTGAAGTGGCTGGGATATTCATTCAAACAATTTGAGGTTCATGAGTAAAGAAAAGTGATGTTCTGTCTCTAGGATACTTTTAGGTCGTAGCATTTTTTCTTGAATTTATAAAGTTATCCTATTCTAACTTTTCAGCCAATGAACCTCGCTTCAATAGTGGGTAAATTACACCGATCTCCACTAATGTGTGTGACAATCAGTAGCCTAACCTTAGATTTCTGAGATGACGAAGATGTCCCTTGTCAGACTTTTAGCCTGGTGCTATGAATGGAAATTGTACTTAATTCTTTTTATCTGTTCAATTACTCTTACAAAGTCAGATCGTCAGTGCTGCTAATAAGATAGAATCTCACTTACGAGTTACGGCAGGACAAACCTTCGCATCCCCTGTTTTATCTTCTTCTTGCCATCAAGATATTCTCCCTTGCACAAGATCTACACCACCGACTCTATCTCTCATCTCTCTCTAAACCAGCGTCATCATATTCCACCATGACAAACACAGCCTTTCCATCCAACACAAAAGTCACTCATCTCATATCACATCTCTCCCTAATGGTTTTGAATGATCCATGGGCCTCCGGTGTTAACCCGGTGATAATCTGACTTTGTCTCAAAACGGATAATGTAGAAACCTAATCCCACTATCTACAGGGACCATTGCTCCTTCCAAATTCCAGAGATGGTGAACCCTATCCATAAGAGACTTGAAACCAATGTTTTTCCCCAAGAGCTTGATAATTAGGCAGCCCTTCTGGTGAGCCCTGCTCCGTTTGAGACGTTCCTTAGAGAATGTGATCTTGATCTTGGATTTGGTTTGGTACATTTCATCACAGTCCATTTCCTCATCATCCTCACTATCCCCAAAATCTGCGATTCTTTTCTCAATATCCTCTTTCAAGAGACCAGGAGCTTGGATTAAAGTGAATTTGAAAGAGATGGCAGGGGAATGTAGAATTCCGTTCTCTTACTCCCGGGAATTTGGGTTATCAGAGACGCCCATGGTGACCTCCACAGAGATTGGAACCTCTTTAGGGTTCTCCATAGCTTATGCCGACAAGTTCTCTTGAGGTGCTGACTCACTGGTTCCTAAAATCTCCATATCACTTGATGGATCTGTGATGGGAGTGGAACTAGTGGGGGGATCTTCCTTAACTTTCTTGGTGCTCCTCTCAAGATGATTGAGTTCTTCCTTAGAGTGGGATTGAAGATGGGGGGAAAGAGAGGGAGGGGGAGAGAGAAGAGAGCATTGTGTTTTTCACTATGGGTCTCATGTTAGTGATGAGTTTGATGCATGTCTATTTTGTCTCCACTTCATTGAGTTTGATGCGTTTCATTTTTTTTTGTGTGTGTTTTCTTGCACATCAAAGATAACTTTTTGGTAAATGTGTGTGTACTTTGTGTTTGCTGTCTTAGCTGTTTAAGTGTTATACAAAAATTCTCTTGAAGTTCGAATTGCAATCCTTGTTTCTCAGATTATGCTCAATGTAATCTGTTTCTTTGCTTCATTGCGTAGAATCTATGGAGCATGTGTGGTACGGGTATGGCGGTATGAAAGAATCTAACAAAAAAATGATATGGATACAGCTGCGATACACCTGAAATGTTTTATGAGTATTATCACTACTAGGGTGCACTGTATATATATGTGTGTGTGTATATATAACACTATATGAAATAACTTTTAGCTGTAAATAGCAAGATACAATATAATCAAGTGTGCTGCATCTTGAGATTCTTCCTAGAAATTACATTTATATAGGCTTTATTTGTTGGGTGCATTGGTATTGAACACAAGACAAGAGAAACTAAACACTAGACTGGCCCTCTCTCATGAAGCTCCAAGCCTCCAACCACTTGGACCCCAAGGGTGATCATAGTCTGCTATGGGGGGTCTTCGACCAAAATCAGCATCAGACCCAATGTTTGCTAAAATTTCACCACATTCATTTTGCTGCCCTTGGAGTGTGTTGGATGTGTGAAGTTCTGACTTGCCCCTTCGTCCATCTTATATTTAATATTACTTTTGGGGAACTTCAATTGCTTGAAGGAGTTTTTATTAATTTCAAAAAAAGAATAGGGTACAAAAGAGTGCCGGACGTAGAAGCGTTACCTTTCTCCTAATAGAAAGGTTGAGACATGACAAGAGGGCCAAAGAACTGTAACATAAACAATAGTTACAGCTCCGAGCCTATCTAAAGTAATAGCATCCTTGACCAGGAGATGGACAAAGTCGAATCTATTGAAAATTGTTTCATGTTGATCACAACCTCAATCATTCAATGAATGTGCAGTGGTATTGCCTTCTCCGAAGAATGAGAAATACTATGTTTCGTAGAAACAATGTTATGAACTACAAATCAAGGAAGGGATGTAACAATCTCAAGAGATGAGGATCCCATGTCAAAGAAAAGCTTGACCCTGAGCAAGACTGCTTTCGCTTCTGCAACAAAATAGGAACAGCATTTCTAAGAAAATTGTTGTAGCATGCATCTTCATCAGCTTTACTTCCTTCTGTATTTGAATGCAATCATCTATCATTTCTTTTTGTGTGATGTTCAGTGGTTGAATTAATGTACTCAATCTGACAATAATTACCTCTAAATTTGATAATCCTTGTACTTGTATTTCTTTCATTTTACTTAACTCCATTCAACCATTATCATCGTCCCATCTCCACCGAGTGAACTTAAACTACCCTTTTGGATCTTTGAAAATACTGCATCTACTTAGAATATTAACGATATAGAGATGAAATGAATGCCAAACCTACAAAGAAAGAAAAGGAAAACAACGTTGTTGCCAAACTTAGGAACCTAACTGCAATGATTCGGAGGAATTCAGTTAAGCCATTTAGCTTTAGACAAGGTCATGGTCTTCATAAGTGCATATCTTTATTGGGCTTGTTTTGATGCACTTGAATTTTTATTGGTTCTTGATGGTTGCCAACTTCACATTTGCAACCTTGGACTTGTTCTGATTAATGAAGATGCAGTATCAGTCTATCAGATAATTATATACTTGTCTTCACAAGCTCCCTTGTCAAAGTCCTTTCCTTTTTCGGTACCTTTCTTGTCTGTGTGGAACTTTTTCAGCTTCAAACTATTGGATTACATTGCTATGTGTTTGTCTAACTAATTTGTTATGACCCTTGAATGAGAGGTTGGAGATTTTGTGTGGACTTGTTTTTAATATCCATCAACTTGATAAAGCCTGTCCCCAACTCCATGGGTCGGCGACATTTTCTTGTTTCACCTTTTCGTTCAATCATAATCCAGGGTAGTTACCATTTTACTTCTCTTGATGTTAATATAGTGGATACTCTCAATTGGTGGATACTCTCAATTGAAACTTCTCTTGATTACAGGGGATACTCTTGAAAAGGGCCAAAGAGCTTTGCTATCATTTGATTTTCTTGATCTCATTGACATTACTACCTAATGACATCTATTATTTATAATACATATATTGCTATTAATATAGGATTGTCTTGTTTTCTTCCATAATTGGTTTGAATGCTTTGGAAACATTTGATCAGCATCCTATAATGACAAGGTATTGGTTTAACTTGGATCTGATTATGCTATCGTAAATATTAAGTTCTGGATGAGTTTAAATTTGATAAATAAGTGAAGCGTTTGGAAAAATACTGCAATGCTCTTCTTTCTCTATTTTAGACTTGTAGTGAATCGAAAGTGATTACTGATATTAAATACTCCAAAAATTTTCCCTGTTCAGTTTTTGTTGTTGTGAAGTCGCAAAACTAGTGGAGCCCACAGCCACAAATTCTTCTTTCATATTGCTGATCTTGATTTCTCATTTACACATAACTAGCCTGCAACGTGGGTCCACAGCCACAATTTTGGTGATTTTTTCGATACTGGTGATTTACGAAGTTTATGTGCATTGTAGGTCCACTTAAGGGTGTTAATATAGAGCTCGTTCAGAATCTGCTATTGGATCAGGAGAGGAAGTTTAGCGGTACGCTTATACTCTAATCCACATATTCATTTTGCTTTCGCCTGCAGTGATTGTAGTTTTGGGGTTTATTTGCTCTTACTTTTTTGGGAGCTTGTTCGTGTCATTCAACATTAATAACACAACTTTTCCCCTCATATATCTTTTTGAGTTGTTTGAGGAAATTGTTTTGGTAAGTGCTTATCATTGTCTTTTTTTTCTTTGTGGGCTTGCGTATACCATTTTCAATATTATCTATTTCAGTTTTTGTTGTTTAAGCGGGCAAAGTAAATTTCCTGAAATTTTATTAATTGTTTGAGGATAGTGGACCTTGAGGAAGATTAACAACCTTTCATCCATAAGATTCTACAAAGAATATCTCTTCTCGGTTGGAGATTGATTTTTATCTAGGGATCCTTGACTTTTGTTGGTTATCGTTTCAATGGTCTCATAGCAAGGGGCCGAGGGTATAATATTCCAGGGCTATGCTTTACCTTGTTTTATTTTTTTTTGTTTGATTTCAAAGAGAGCTTCATTTTGTAGGTACTTTGTTTCTTGTTTTCACTTTTGTTTCTAGTGTTAATATATATTCTTTCAGTAATGTTTGTAACTAATGTTTATTATCAGCTGAAGCAATTTCATTGGAGAAGTCTACTCTATGGAAGACTCATGAGAACAATTTTGAGACATGGATTTGCCCACTTGTTTATGCTCTTATTGGTTATTCCGATGATATTATTTTGAGGTACCCTTTTCCTCTTCTGTGTAACAAGCAGTGATTGTGCAATTCCACATATTTGGGGGTTTCTCAGAGCTTGCTTTTCGGTGATCAAACGATCTTTCAGATTATGCCAAGCTATTGTAATGCTTAAAGCTGAAGTTGCGGAACTTCTGTTACCGAATGTTGTGGTCAACCTAGCTGGAAGGAAGAATTTGGACATTGATCTTTGCAGAATAATCTCTTTGCAGGTTATTTATTCTCAAACTATTATGGATAATTGTCAGCTTTTGTCCTGTTTCTGTTCTTAATTGAATTTGGTCCACATATTGCCCAGCTCTTTTCAAAAGTATCATGTTCGGCACATGGATTATGACACGAATTCGATTACATTTCCTCTAGGACCCACATTTCCAAAGATTGGATACCACGCCTGGTGAAACATACGGCGACATAAGCTCACTAGTTTCATTTTCCATGGCTTAACTTTCCTTCTATAGACATATAGTAACATGAAGTTCCAAAAAAAAAGGTTCACCGTCTACCTACAATTGAGACAACTAAGTCTCCATTAGTAAGTGCTTCCAACCACGCGTAGAGAACAACATTCCTTTCCTAGCAACAAACACAAGGTTTCACATAAATCACAAATGATAAGTAGCATTGAGACAAGTAATACAAGGGTCATGTAGAAAGTTATCTGGCATCCTTTACTGCACAAGAAACATCTAGCGGGATTTGGGGAGCTCTGAATCACCAATTCCACTACAAAGGTAATGATCAATCTCAGTAGTAATTATGGTAGTCTGCAATGAGCTATCATGCCTGTATATAATAGACCAAGGATGTATTCATTTGGGATATATGGTGCCCTTATGGCAACCTCAATCACGAGAAAGTTTCTATGTTGTTGAAAAAACCCGTGAGAAAGTTTCTCAATGAACCTAAATCCATTTCAAAGTCTTTGATTAAAAGAGCTATAAGTACTAACTCCACATTAGTACTTGTCAGCTGCCACCTATGTCAGCTGAATATACGAAAAGATCTGTTGATGAACATGTGTGATCTTCATGACTTGGCTTGTATCCAGTGCACACAAGTCACATCCCACCCTGAGAGACCTATCAAATCACACTCTGGCCCCGGAGTGAAAACTTCAAACAATAAGAAGCCTTATCGAACTTGCCTTTTTTAATTTGACTCTGAGAAGAAACGTGTTGTAAAATTCGTGTTCTCTAGAATAATTGTAAGGCCAAATTCAGATTAGATACACATAATTTGTATTTTGAAATGCTTGGTTAAAAGAGACATGAGGTTCAACACTTTCTCCACGTTATTAATTGTCACCACCATTATGTCATGGACATATACACATGAACTGTGATACTCTACTGTCTACCCTCTCCAATCCTCATAGCCTTGTAAGACCTATCAAATCAAGCTCTAACCCATAGCAGAAAACATTAACACATGGGCAGATAAAGTGATCAATGGCCCCCACAACTCAGATCTGAAATCTTATGATGAAACATTTCTCCTCTCTCTTCTCTAAGGGTATGCAAAAAGCAAATGGTAACAAATCATTCATTTCTCTCTCTCACTATCACCCCCTTTTGTAAATGGTATATAAGTATCTCAGTTGAACTTGAATTTATTGTTGATATTTGCAATTTTGCATTTGATGTCTCTCGGATGAATGAGGACCACTGCAAGTTGTGAATCTTGTGCTGCCACTTCATCAACCCATAACAAAGCTATTCAATTTGCATACCTTGCTTAAGTTGACTTCGAAGAGAAATGTTGTCGCATATTTATATCATAAAAGTACTATGAGGGCAAATTCAGAATGCAATTTGTCTTCTTCACAATGCAAAGTCTCTTAATAGTCCATGACCATAAGTAAACCGCCTTAGCAACAAGTCCCACATTTTAGTTCTCATCCATTTCATCTTCCTTCTAGAAGACCAATTACATCTCGCTTTTTTCTTGGTGTAACATGCCTGCTGATTTTTTCTCCCTTTTTTTGATTTGGACATTTCAAATGTTGTGTTTTTTTCCTTTAATCTTATGAATTGTATTGTCAATATACATTAAAAGTAATTAAGGGATTTGATTGATTAAAGTATCTACCATGTTTGGTAGTTGTTATAGATCCAATATAAGCCTATAAGTTCTTTTGTGGAATGTGCGGTTGGAGGAAAATATCTTGGCAGAATCCAATGCGTTGATTAAATCGATACAGGTCATTTTGGACACACTTAATGAACTCCGACTATGTTATGTTATGGAAAGAACTTCATCTTCCTTCGGAAGAGACAATTTGATGGTTAGTATGTCGCACATTATTAATATGCTTTAGCTAATGTTTTGAGAGTTGTTGTGGGCCTGGTTTCTTTGTCATTGATATATTGGTGGTTTATGCATAGAATAAGACAATGTTCTAAAAATCGCTAGGCTCTAGTTGGGCAGAAAAGGGGCGCCTAGCACCGAAGTGGGGACTAGGCGCCTGACTAGTTGGTTGTCTAATCTAGGCGTCGAATCACCGCCTACGGCGCCTAGCGCCTAGGCGGAGACTCCTTTTAGAACACTGGAATAAGATATTTATATATGTACTAAAACTAATAAGAATGAATGACCATGTGGTATTTTATAGACCTATGCTATTGTGTGTTTTCATAACTTGAAGGTAAATTATTCAAGGTCACTTTTGGTAGTACAAAAGACAAACTTGGGGCTTGATAGGGGTACATGTTCTCAGGAGTTGGGGTTGGATGCAAGGATTTCTTTGTGTTGGGATTATCAAATTCTTATTCGAGGGACTTCGGACATTCTAAAATTCATTGTTTTTGGAAATACTTTTCTCCTTTAGTTTGGTAAAATAGTATTCACCCCCTAAAAAAAAACTTGAATTGTATAGATGAGAGTTAAGTCTTATTTTAATTTTCTAGTAAAATCCTTGTGTTGTGTTTATGCTCGATGAAACATAGACACTATGTAGCACCGATACTCCAAAAGGGCACCGTGTCCACGTATTGGACACGGGGACACGGCGGGGACACGCCCAAATACGTATTGGACACACCACGTGGCGTGTCCAATAATTTTTATCATTTTTTGATAGGGGACATGTGGGGGACACGGCTGGGGGTCAAAATGTAATATATATTTTTAATTTTGAGGGGTCAATATGAAATTATTAAAAAATATTTGGGTTAAACTGTAATTACCTTTATTTGGACCATGGTAATCTTATACATTCATATAGGACATGTCTTCATCAACAGACATGGAAGAAAAGAAAAAATATATGCATATATGTATTTATATATATATATTTATTTATTTATACACGTGGCGTGTCCCCCGCCGTGTCCGCATCCCCATTTTTTTAGAATTCCCGTGTCCATATCCGTGTCCGTATCCGTATCCGTATCCGTATCCGTGTCCGTGCTATATAGCATAGACACATTCCCATACATTCACCTAACTGGCAAGTATCCGACGCATGTAGCCTTGTACTAAACAAATTGTAACGCGTGTCGGCATTTTATATAAACTAGTTATTGACAATTGATTACAAAAACAATAGTATCCATGTATCCCCAATCAATGTGGTTATGGGCAGGAGAGGACTGGAGACGGACCTAACCTTTGAAAATATAGGCACGAAGTGCTCCTCTCTGAAAGTTTTACCATTGCAATAGCTGCTCCCCTATAGCCGAGCAAAAAAAATAGCGGCCCCCTATTCCTCCACAAATCAAGGAACTCATGGGGCGTTGTGTCATGTAACCATGCGCCCAAATCAAAGCTGAAAGGCATCAAAGTGGTAGGCCTAGAGACCCGATTCAATTTATGTGCTCATTATTTGCCGATTGAATATCCCAGTGACTTTCGTCCCACGAAGCCATACTCTATCTTGTTTTTGTTGGATCCTTAAATACGTAAAAAATAGTCCTATATCTTAGGTTTTCAAAATAAGCTTATATAATCTATGTTTTGGGATCTTTTATCCCTATGTCAAATGGCATTGAATTAAATGGATAATACATTCTTGGGTGGCCGGAGTAAGGTGATTTTGCAATATGTAGGCACTAATACATAGTGAAAACATTATAGATGGAGAAAAGAAAGCTAAGGCAGTCATAGAGTGAAGAGAACAATGAGCTCTCCTTAGGTGTGTTGTTCTATAGGAGGAGACCTTCTTTTCTAGAAGAGGTAGGCCATAAGGCCAGCTCATCCTCAAGAGCCATGCTGAGTAAGTATGACCTTAGTGCGTAATCGGTTGAATTCTGCCAATGCACACACTCCCAAATCAAGCTCTGGGGTGTTACAGAGCATTTCGGGAAGATTTCGCGGCTTCGATTTTTAAATTTGCGTGCTTACTCAAACCAAGTTCACAAAGTTTGGATTCATGCATTTATAATGCTACAGCTGACAATTACTTAATCCAGTTCGTTGACAAATGCACTGCCGAACATCAAATCAGATTGCGGAGTCTTCTCTTGCATATGTAACTATGTATATGTAACAAAAGGTAAGTTATAAAAAAACAATAGCAGGTGAGCCTAGGACTTCTTGGTTGGGGTTGGCAAAAACTTTGTCAATGATCCACCAAGGGTGGTTGAATTATCTTTTTGTAGCAAACAAATCCTTTACAGATGAACTTCATTGTTTCCTGTAATTAAAGCTCATAAAACTGATAGGAATCTATAGTTATACGCCCTTTGTCCCAATTTGTTTGTCCATTTTGGGAAATCCAACTTATTAAGGGAGCATAATCATTACAATTCCCAAACTTGAACTTTCAAAAATGCCCCCCAATTAAAGTTGTCACATCAATTCAAAAGGGATGGGCAAACACAGAATTTCATATGGGTTTTTTTCCTTGCCTTTTTCTAATGGACAACCATTTTGGGACATAAGAAAGTCAAAAAGTGGACAAACAAAATGGAACGGAGGGAGTAATAAACTTTTTTATTATTATTTAATATTGATGCTCAAACACACTGTAGCATAAGTGTTTTTAAAATTGACGCTCCTGCACCCCTCCAGCACTTGCAACTTGCAAGTCCTCCACAAACTTGCGACTTAGGGTATGACATACGTCTCAAGGTATCTCTAAGATTGGTCTGATTGTGAGAGCAGGGACACCTCGTTGGGTGGGCCAAGCAGCTTCAATGATCCCTTCTACTCTAGCTGCCAATCCACAAGTCTGCGCCAGTCCCATGTCAGGGATTACTGAAGCATCACATAACTGAGTAACCAACCCTGATTGGGGTCTTTAGACCCTGCTCCTTGTATGTTTTGGTGTGACTTTAAAGTTGAGCAGATTGTGGCGCGGTATGAGGTGCCAATGGTAGGAGAGGCGGCTTTGCACGGCTGGTTGTTGACCCCAAGGCCTTAAGGCTGGCTAACTTGATATGTTGTGTGGGTGAGGCAGATACTCATGCCATTTACCGTGAAGTCAAATTTTCTGGGTCATGTTGCAAGAGATATAGGATACTAGTACCTACAAAAGTTGAAATTTTCAAGGAAGGTATATCAGAAAGAGAGTCGAAGTACATGGGTGGTTTGTTGGATCATTTGACATTGAAGATGTGGAGATCTGTTTTGGCCGCCCTACTCCATACTTGAGCACAATGACGAGGGTACTATGGGTGGGAAGATGGAAGAATTAAGTCTTGCTAGGGACGATGGAAGAATTAAGTCTTGACCACATAGCAAGCCCGTTCTTACTTCTGAAATATTGAATCGGCACAGTATTTGACCAGTAGTGATTGGTGAAGAAGAATTTGAGAAGCTAAGCAACAAAGATCACAGAGTGCAAACTAGAACTTGTTGGATTTCCCAACATTAGAATGTATATGCTTGAGTAGTAAGTGCGCAGACCTGCACACACACACACACACACATGCACGCACAGAGAGTAATGAGTATGCAATATGTTTGGAGTTTGCGGACCCTCGACCACATTATCTATGTGCAGTAAAAGGAAAAAAATATTGACCCTTAGCACCCTACACGCTTCATTCTATAATTTTTGTTGTTCGTAAAATTTTTGCAAATCTCTCTTTTTGTCCCTATTGGTTGAAGTTGGATCAATGTTCTGCCCTTCTCTTACTCTCTCATGCCGAAGTAGGGATCTGAGTGACACTTGGGATTGTTAAGGGTTCATACATAGTGGCATAACTGTTGTGTTGTTTTTGGTAAGCTAACTATCATTGCACATTATTGTAAACCCCATAACACACTTTTACAAATTGTGAATGTTTTAGTAGTATCATTACTATCATCATGAAAACTAGGAAATATAACTTCCATGCAGAGTCAGTAGTAATATTGTGGGGAGCACGTTTTGAAGTTTGAATTAGCAGAGAATTTTCTGAAGCTTTAGTTATTCATGCTATGCTTTAGTTTTGTTGTCAGCCTGAAACTATTATTTATTTTTGGATTTATCTCTGCTTTGTATTTCCGGTGCATTTTTACCCAAGCTAATGTTCTTTGTCATCATAATTATCTTTTCTTGAGTTGATCTGGTCTCAAATTCATGGCATTAATTTTGCTTACTTACGATTGCAATGATTCCACAGTATACTAAGCCATCAAGTTGTGGCCCAAAATCCCGTTCCACCTCTGTTAAGACAAAAGATTTTACTTCTACTTCGACTGCATTCGTGATCTCAACATCATTGTGGGACAAGGTATGACTTCCTTGTATGGTAACTATAATCGTTTAATTTTTTGAGAAACAAAACAAAATCGAACCCTTTAACTGAGGATATCCGGGCTTCTGGAAGTTGATAATCTCGTAGTTTTTTTTGTTATTGTGAAAACTAACTGGTATGAGGACTGGAAGAAGAGAAAAATAGAGGAATGAAATGAAATTGAGAAAGACTACAACTTTGCCTGTTTGACTAAGACTATATCTTGACATTCACTGGGTCATCTTGGTGTTTTACCAAGTTTACAAGGACTCTTCTAAATCTACAAAGTACTCGCCCCTCAGATAAGGGTGAGGGATTTGTGTCCGACATCTTTAATTCGACCTTCACCTGGCAAGCATAGTTCGTACTTATTCGTTTTCTTACCATGAAATATTGGTAGAACTCTCGTATGGTGCCTGAAAATTCCCCAAGGGACACTAAACACCAAATATGCTAGATAATGGACGAAATATACTAAAGACATAATTAGAGCTGGACAATCTATTACACACAGCCAACAACTGTACCTCAGTCCATGTAATATAGTATAGGTCTTTATAGTATTTCTGATTAAAACTTGTTGCCGTTACTTTTTTGTCATTAATCCTCTTCTTCTACACTTATACTCTTTCTCATATTTCTAGTTTAGTGAGAATTTGCTTTTGTTAAAAAGCCTGCCACAAGGAAAATCAGCATTCATTCTCCAGTAAGTTGCAATTTATCTATCCTATCATATCACTGACTTGGAGTCAATTGTATTACAAAAGCATTGTTTAGTTATCTCATCAATGAAGCCAGCAAAACCCTTAGCTATGTATGCGTAAATAACATAGTTTCTACAGTTCTAGTCACATGAAATGCTTTGAATGTAGTAGTTTAAGATTCAAAAGCTGTATGCAGCAAGAAGTACGTTTGCCAGTAATTTGATATCACTTTCTGTAAAACGCTTACTCTCATCGGCTACTAAAATCACATCTTACTGTATTGGGTGTCTCCTGGCTGGTATATGCGTAGAATAGCTAAGAAAAGACCCAGTCTTAAGTTTTCATTTGTCTTTATCAGGCAGAAAATGTGCTATTGTTCCACTTATCAGGCCCTGTGCAGATCAAGCACATGAAGCACATGATCTATTATCTTCTGTGCTACCATATTGAAATGTCGGCCATCAACTCCTTTAAAAGCATAAGCTATTAGAAGCACGGGTAACAAATTTTGTTATACCCTCAACAATTGACTTCTTGCTTTCCTCTATTCGATTTCTTTCCGTTAGTCCAGTTCAGAAACATTTACTTTGATGGATATTATGACTTAGAAAACTTGGGATACTCAGTTCTTGTGACTGGTGAAACTTCCGTGATACTTATTTTGTTTTATTTATTATATTTTATTTCCAGTATCTAGAGATGCGTTTGGTTATGTTTTTAGTTTATCAAATACTAAAACCATGAGTTGGTATATTTTCTCTCAAAACGAAACCAAAAAAACCTGTTTGGAATTGTTTTAAACAAAAGTGAAAACGAAAACAGATAAAACCTGATCGGGTAGTGAAATTTGATTATGCCTCCAATTTTTCTTTATTTTTATATGACTTCTTTATCTTCCCTTCAGCCTTCCCCATCGCCATAAGTGCTATCATCAACCTCAAATCACCAGCAATGTTCCAAACCCTGCCGAATCCAAAATTCTAGCCCTAATTTTTACTTATGCCCTCAAATCAAACACAATTGTGCAGCTCCCAAACAACCAAAACACCCACAAAGTAAAGTGTGGAACTTACTACAGGAGCTTCAACGATAAAATTCTCTGAATTGTAGAAAATCAGAGCAATATGTCCGATCAGCCAATTGAACCAATTTTGCAAGTCGTATATGTGATGGCAAATTGTCTTCGATGATGATTTTCTGAAAGAGAGATGTTTGGTGGGAGCTAGAGTTCCATTGAAGTTGTTGATTGGGGTGTTCTTTTGCATCATAGTGCAGATAGAGAAGAAGAAGAGGTAAAAGGGAAGAGGCACGCGAGTGGGACAGAAATCTTGTTTATTCTGGCATGCACTTTTTTTCTGTCCCTGTGATTCGACCTTGGGTTCCATGTGGCTAACTCTCAGTATTGTTCATCCCTCAGGCACATGATTCTGTAGGACCATTTGCTCGTGCTCTTAATCCTCACTCCGTGCTAGCGCTCTTAATCCTCGCTCTCGTGAATATTTGTAGTTTGGAATGTTTTTGGAAAGATTTTTTTGCCGCTTGTGCTCTTGGTCACATACGTTCACACGCATTATCTGACTTACTTCATCTGTGCGTTTTGTAGGTGTTCGTCTTTTAAACACGTGAAAACACGAATTTGGTGTTTGCAGAATTATTGAAAACTTGGTAAATATATATAATAAAAAAAGTAAAAACATTTTACCAAACACATTTTGTAAATTGTTTAAAAAAAATGTAAATGCATAAAGAGAACTATATAAAAAACGTTATCAATCAGGGCCTAGATGATTTGCCAGGTTTGAAGGTGAATATCAAGAATTAGTCAAGAAATATTATTCATGCTTGTAGAGTACTATGCAAATACATAAATATGAAAAATTATAAATTGTTATTTGGTTTTCTATATTTTTTATCTGTTTCTGAGTGGTGATTTGTTTTGCAAGGTATATTGGCTATCCGTCAATTATCTTCTTGTTGCTAAGTCAGCAATTGTGAGTAGAATTATATACCCTCCCTTTCCTATAACCTTCACACACACTCTCCCTCTCACACTCACACATGCGCACAATTCACATCCCTTTCCCAATCTCCGGTTCTTTGGAAATAAAAAAGGACAAATAAACAAAGAAAGTATGGGCTATTCAGAAAATAGGTTTTTATGGACATGCCATTCTAATTCTGCTGTTGTATATCCTAGAGCTGTGGTTCTTATTTTATTGCTGTTTTATACGTGGAGCACTGGTGCGAGGAGCATTTTAACGACCTCACCTTGGGGAGCCCAGATTTCTCTCATGCTGATGTAGTAAGTTAGTAACTCTGTTATGGTTCCAGCAATACGGTATATGCTTGTATGGTGCTTCATTCATCATATAAGAAATATACTTTTGACCATTTTTGTTGGCTTCACAAATTTAAAAAAAAGACAAGAATTGATATTGTAAATTTTACTCCCTCATTGTTTCCCCTTGTGTTTTTGGCCAGCTTCCACCCCACATCTCAATATTGGTCTCGGCAGTCACTCAAATCAATGAACGGGACAGCTTGTATGGTATTATCCAGTCCCACAAGGTTAGAAGTAAACTGTAAAGTTAATGAGTATTGGATTAAGATTAATCTATCCAGTTCTTGAGATGAGTTGTAGGCATCCAGGATAAAATTTTCCTCTACCTCATCTGCAATAGCTACTTATAGCCATCACATTGAAGCTTTTTATATACTTCATTTTTCTTCATGTTTTGGTACCTTAATATGTTTTAATCATAGGTGAAGGATCAATACATCCCCAGCTATCATGGGATTTTTTGTTATTGATTCCTAACTGGAATTGCTGTGTCTGGTTTCCATCTTATGTGATCGCTAGTTCTTATTGTATATCAGAAGACCATTTTGTCACTATCATGTCTTGGATTCTTAAGGTCGCTAGGTGGTATATGACTACATTCTACACTTCTCACATTCGTGTACTATAAACAGATGATAATGCATAGATGGTCTCGTGCTGTCACTTAGATGTAGTTTTATTCTTTGTCAATTGAGTTAATTTTAGTAAAGGATACTTATTTTCCCACCTTTGGAGAGAAAGGACTCAGCTTCATTTTGACAGCGAATGCCTTTTTAGCCTTTTGATCAGTTGGTAGTCTAGAAAGCGTAACCCCTCCCTTGATAATTTTTTTGTAGTTTTTATAGCTTCTTTTTCTACAGTGCCGCATGGGATTGTTTTGGATTTGCTGCTTTTCGTTTTCTGTTGCTTATGGATGACGTTTTGTCCATAATTTTTACCTTTTACCAGGAAAAAAATGGACACATTGTATTTCTCTGCCATTCCCCTGAATGAGTACTCTTGATTAGTTGAATTGGTGTTGGCCTGAGTAGCTGAGATACCCGCTACAATGCCCTCTCCCAACTATTTTTATTGGGATATCAAGTATAGAAACAGTATATATTTTATTGTTTTTTTTGGTTAATTGTTGGACGAAGAAACTTTAACATTTCTTAAAATAAAGCAAGCAAGAGTGCACAAAGAGCAATGTCCTTGACTGAAAGCAACACTATTACCATTCACAGCACTTTTACTTCAGATGAAATAAAGAAAATACCAATAAAAGAATTGCCCACAAAGCCACCTTGTCGAGAGAAGGCTTCCTTAAGGCTTTCAGAAGAGCTAGAGTCTCTGGCTTTGTGACATGGCTGTTTTCCTACTGGCTGTGAAAGAAGAAAAAAAATGTTAAACACTCTTAACTACTGTGGACTCAAACATGCACGATGTGTTTCTACAATTTTTGTGCTAGCTAGCCTGAATTCTCCTCCAACTATGATAGCAATTACCTGAGTACAAATCACCCGTTTGGTTATCTCCTGCTGAGGATGTTATAATTCAATATACAGAAGTATGGTATTTGATGCATTTCTGCAATTTGATATGTAGGCCTCAATGAGGATTACGTAATACACCACAAATACAAATTATGAGAAGTTAGATATATCTATTGATTCTATTCTAAGTTCATCTTTTTATTTGTTGTGATTACACATATAGTTAGCCTCGGAAATTGTTACCTTTGAACATGAGGGAAATTGGAGCAAAGTGCTAGAGTACTATGACTTGCAAGTCAGATCTGAGGCAGAGATTCAAATGGAAGGCTCTTCCAGACAAAAGTTTCATGAGCGTTCCCAACCAACAATGTCTCTTTCCTTTTTGAATACAGAAGATGAAATGAGACGAAGGAAACCATACAAAGGGCTGATTAGATCTTTGCAGCAAATGGGTTGCACTCATATGTTGGACCTATACTGCCAAGGTTTGACTTCTTGTAAAGGCCAGTTTGAGTAGGACTTGGAACTCTCTTTACTCCAGGTTAGGCTCTTATATGGTTTTATGTTTTATGCATATAAAGGATAATGTTACAATGTTCCTTTCGCTGTTTTTGGGTCGATGTACCTAGTTATTGTTTTTTTTCATTGTTATTTTCTGGTGCTTGTTTATCGTTATCTTTGATGTTTCCACTGAGTTTCTTGATAACCTCTTTCCAGTACGAGGCTGCTTGGCGAGCCGGAAATTGGGATTTCTCTTTGCTGTCCATGGGAGATAGCTCTTCCCATTTGAGTCAAGACCCTACAAGAGGGCATTTTCATGAACATTTGTACAGGTATTGAGGATTAACTGATTTTGGTTTGACTTTCCGACCTCAGTTGATTGGAACAGTAAAGTTAAAACATGGAAAACAAATCAGGAACATATGATTTTGGATGGTGATAACTTGTTAAGGCTAGCCCTTATGCCAAGTTAAACTTGTAGTAAAACTCTGTAGTTTACTTCTATCGGATGCTTTTGCGGTTAATTGGTTCTACAAGTTGGCCTTAGTCATACTCACTCTTACACTAGGTTTGAGATAGAATGGTACTGCAAGTGGCTTTTCATACAAATACAGAGATTTATAAGTTTTCTGCCCGCTTATAATGTCTAGACTCTACAATTTTCTCATATACATTTAAAAACCATCCTCTATCTTTTGGAACGTCAGTTGTTTGAGGGCATTGCAAGAGGGGGACTTCAGAGAATTTCACTCCACATTGAGAGATTCAATGCAGATGATAATTGTTGCATTTTCCTTTTGTTTCGAGTAGCAGTATATGGAACTTTACTGTTCATGGATTTTTTTCTCTGTCAGGAGCTTGTGTTGTCCATTAATCATGCAAGCAAGGAGAGCACTGAATACATCTATTCTATGATAATTAAGCTTCAGGTTTTAATTTCGTGTGTCTTCATTCTCCATTTTGCTGGACCATCACCTTTTATCCTAGTTTTGTAATTTCTTGTTGCTTCTTGCTTGTTTAGCAAATGGCTTTATGGAGTAGCACTCTACGGACTCAAGATTTTTTCTTCTTCCTATTTGCAGAAATTAGACGTCTTACCTACTGGTAGTCTGATGCTGAACAAAAAATTGAAAGCAGTTTATGGTATAGCGTCCAACTAAAAGTCAATTGGCAATGAGTGGATAGGCTTCAAAGGCTCACATATTAGTTTGGGAGGTGATAGTTAGACTGTGTGGGACAAGGCCTAACAAAATCAAATAAAGAGATTTCAAAAACACATGCTGAAAAAAGGGAGGTTGGAAGTTAGTTACTAAAACTTACCCTTTAGATGGTCTCAGATTTCCGTTAGTACTCGAAATTGTTGAACATCTTCAAGGCCAATGGAATCAAGTTGGAATGATATATTGATCACTCAGTAGTTGTATGGTTAGAGTTTCAGAGGAGTAATTGAGCTTGGGGGGTTTAGCTCACAGTCAATAAATTTAGACCTGCCGTCAACAACAATAACCAGCATCTGAAAAGAGTCGCTAATCAGGGAATGACATTATTCTAATCCTCATCGTCAATGACTCAAAATTCATATTTGTATGTAACTTGCTTCTACTTTATCAGGTAAAGATTTTCCTAACCTTGGTTAATACTATGGGAATGCAGATATTCTACCATCTTGACATGGCATGGAATTTGAGCTGGGCAACTTCTTTTGGTGAAAGTATGAAGTCTAGAATTGAGATGCGGAAATTATTATCTGAACCTGATGTCCCTACCCTGGATCAGGTACTGTATTTTTGTCGTGTTTATGACAACCAAAATTCTTCAATTTTCTTCAGTACCTTTGAAATCATGTTGAATTATTATACAGACACAGTCACTTTTCTCAGTTGTCAGATTTACTTCGTTCATGGAAACTGCATCATTTGATTGTTTGAGCAGTTGCCTCTATACCGATATACAATGGAGTTGGTGGAAATTTTGTCCAACACATTTGTTTGCAAAGGTCGGACCAACACTCAATCCACCTTTTCTCAGGACCTTAGAGTGATGGAATAGAGCTGGCAATGCCTCTTTCTGTTTGACTGAGGTTTTAGTGTATGTCATAGCATCATTAGGCACATGAGGTAGTGGAGAACAACTATTTTATGTCAGTTGTGGAAGAAACATCTGAGAAATGGAAACAAACACAAAAGCAAGAAGTGAGGAAAGGAAGACTGATTTTCTACAATTTGTTTTTTCTTTTTGTGTTCTGGTTTTGTTATGAATCCTTTTGAATCTCTCCCTATAGCTGTCGTGGCTAAATACGGATTGGTGCTGCATACTGAAACGAGCACAACTACATATGAATTTATTAGAACCATTCATAGCATTCAGAAGAGTTCTTCAAATATTAAAGTGCACGGATTGTACGGTGTAGCATCTTTTGGATTCAGCGTCTACTCTTCGCAAGGTATCTTTGAGGAATCAAATTTGTTATCGGTAAATCACACTTATTTGTGTGGTATGATATTTTGTTTGTATTTTGAAGGGCTCTAGATTTTCTCAGGCTGCTGGTGCTTTGCACGAGTTCAAGTTTCTCTGTGCTGGAGCTGGAGAACAAAATAGTGCCCTGTATTGGCTTGGAAGGGTACGAACTTTCTCTTTAACTGTTGGTACAGTAGCAGGAATAATGGAACTCCTCTCCGCTTTTGTACCATAGTCTAAGGTATAGTTTACTTGACAATGCATGTTTATTGGCCTCGGGCTGACATCATCCAATTGATGTGCCAGAATAAGCTACATCTGAACCAAGAAGATATTTGACTCATGGGGATTTTTGGTCCCCTGCAATTGTTTTTAATTCCAGGCATCTGAATGAACAAACTATACCTCATTGCCACAGATCCTTCTAGCTACGCTTTGATGACACTGTTGCGGTCTTTTGACATTCTGCTGTAAATGTTTGTCGTGACAAACACTGTAAATGAACAAGAGCCAATGACATGCATGAATACTTGTTATGTTTCTTTTGTTTTGAAACTTGGATATTTATTTTGCTTCACACTAGCTATGTCACTTCACATTCGGGGACAATTCATTGTTTTGCGCTTTCTTTTAAAGCTTATTATGGATGAGCTTTTGTACGATTGTTTTTTTTTTTTCCCCCCGTTCATATTGATCTAAAATGCCTACATGCATGGTTCTTTCTTGCTCTTTCTCTTTTGTTTTGGACAAAGAAGCACTTGCATGATCATGTTTCTGTGTCTGTATGTGAATTTACCTATAAGAACATATGCTTGTAGCTTGAAGAGGCTAAGATTTTGCGGGCGCAAGGTCAACATGAGATGGCTATCAACCTTGCAAAGTACATTTCTCAAAATCACCAGTCCAGTGAGGTAATCTCGGATGTGTATCGCTTAGTTGGGAAGTGGCTTGTAGAATTGCGATCTAGCAAGTTAGTTATACATCACACATATGAGAAAGAAGTATATATGGATGTTGATGCCTTTTGGTGTATAATATATAATTATTTTCCCCTCACTTCATGAATGTGATGATCATGCAGCTCTAGAACAATATTGGAGAAGTATCTGAAACGTGCAGTTATGTTTGCTGAGGATTGTAACCATACAGACAAGAAGTCTATCACAAGACAAAGCCAAACACATTTCCATCTGGCACATTATGCTGATGCTCTATATAGGAGTTATGAAGAAAGACTTAACTCTAATGAATGACAAGCGGCAATGAGGTTGAGGAAACATAACGTACTTATTTTCACGAGAATGTTCGAACCATAAGAAGCTAGAAAGAAACTAATGAAGGACAGTAGAATGTACTATATGAGAGTTTGGTATTTGTTGAAAATTTTGCAGACGAAGGAGTTGGAAGCACTCATTAGGCGACTAAAAAGCTCATCGAAGGCAAGCTTAGTTCACTTGTCTTTTGTTTCTTGATAACAAAAGTTCCAATTCAGTGTGAAAAAGTGAAATTCCTCCTGAGCTGTATTAACCTTGTCATGCCTTTTATGCCTCTAAATATTCTTAGGGGGAGAAGATTGATTATTCGGTAAAAATTCAAGAATTGCATAAGCAGCTTACAATGGATAAAGAGGAGGATGAAAGATTTCAGGTACCGCATATTGTCTGCAGTACGTGGAATCCACATACATGAATCGATTGACTTATAATCGGATAAAAAAAGGAACATTATAATTTGGTCGTGGAACTGTAATTTTTCAATTGCGGATTCTTTCTTTTTTTTTTCAAAGTTTCAAACATGATATGTGATATGTGCATTGGTTTGTATACCTATATGTGCTTGGTTGTCTGTATAGATGTCTTCACAGTTTTTTATCTTTTGCTTGTATATTCTTCTAATGTGATGAAAACACTCAAATATTTTTTTGGCAGAAACCTTATTGTTACTTATGTGAGACCAATATTGGTCTAGCTAAATATACTTTCCATGTTGGATATATTACCAAGTTACACCTTTATATCAGCGTAAGTTTTAAACGACTGGGTTGCATGATATGGTCATGTAGCCACCATATAATAAGATCGATTGCTTGTGTTCGCTCCACTCATTCTGGGTATCTGGCTGCCCTTGAGGGGACATGTTGAGAGGACTCAAGTAGTTACGTTCCAACCTCTCAGCTTATACTTTTAGATGAGTCAGTTTTGCACAAGTCTCTCACTTTCATTGTTTACTATCCATCTTTATCTCAATTTTTCTTAATGTTGATTTTGTTTTCTAGATTATGGAAGTAGGTTTCTTCTTCTAAAATCGGATTCCACTTGATTGTATTTAATTTTTTTCTTTCTTTTAATTGGATTTTTAAATTTTGTAGTCGATTCCTTCTTCAAAGTCGGTTATACTGTGAATATCTTTTACTTGCCTTAATCTTTCAGGGGGACAGGGATAATTTCCTAAGTGTAGCTCTGTAGGTTGGTGTACTGTCGGGTATTTATTTTACTGCTTTTCTGTTGGTATGGTGGAGTATCTCAAGAACGTTCAAGTCGATGCTCTTTCTCAAAGGGAGTTACAAACTCTCAGGTGCCTAATGGCTAAGCTTGACACTCTGTCTTCCACAGCTTCTACTTCCACTACCTCTTTTGCTCACACAGGTTTCCAACCTAGTGCATCTTTTGCCTCCTCTTCTCTTCCTTGGATAATAGATTTGGGTGCTATGGATCATATGATAGGTTGTTCATCTCTTTTTGACTCCTATTCTACATGTTCTAGTAAGGATAAAGTCAGAGTCGCAGATGGATCCCTATCCCCTATTTGAGAGAAAGGTTCCATTCGCTACTCTCCAACCATTTCCCTTACTTCAGTTCTTCATGTTCCAATTTTTTCTACTAACCTTCTCTCTATTAGTAGTCTTACTCATTCCTTAAATTGCTCCGTGACGTTCTTTCCTTCTTGTTTTAAATCTTTTCATGCGATGGTGCGCACCCAATTTGATGCGAATATCAAAATTCTTCGTAGTGACAATGGCACTAAGTATATCGATTGGAATTTTAGGGCTTTCTAGATTAAAGTGGCATTCTTTTTCAGACGACTTGTGTTGATACTCCACAACAAAATGGAGTTACTGAACGCAAAGATTGTCATCTTGCTGAGGTTGCTCGCTCTCTTTTGTTCACCATGAACGTTCCCAAATATTTATGGGGAGAAAGCGATTTTGACTGCAACTTACCTTATCGACCGTATGCCATCCAGTGTTCTCCACTTCAAAACTCCGATTGAGTGTCTCCTAGGTAGTTTTTGCGTAACAACTCTTCCTCCGAGAGTCTTTTGTTGTGTGTGTTTTGTTCATGCCCCTCACCCTTTTGGTGGCAAGTTAGGTCCTAAAGCCCATAAATGTGTTTTCATTGGGTACTCTCCTACCCAGAAGGGCTATAAATGTTATGATCCTCACTCTAGGAAGTTTTTTGTCTCTATGAATGTCACATTTTGGGAAAAAGAGTCTTTTTACTCCCCTCCACTCCATCTCTTCAGGGGGAGCATCGCCAGGAAGAGATGAGGGAGGAAGAGATGCTTACTTTTTTTAATCATGGTGAGGGGGAGAAGGAAAAATCTGAACCAATATCTGCCGAAAGAGCTACAACATGACATTGGTAATGACATCGAGGAACTACCACAACGGCTGCAAGGGTCTAACTTGAAGGTCTACACTAGAACTAAACAGAAAAATGAAAGGTCCTCATATATTATGCCACCTTGTCAATCACAGTCGCCTACTCCAGTTCCGGACCCCTCAGTTGACTCATCTGGTAATGAATCTTCTCCCATTGAATCTCCCGTTAATGATTCTGATAATCTTCCTATTGCTCTTCGGAAAGGTGTTAGGCCATGTACTCAACTACCCAGGAATCATTTTCCTTCCCGAAAACTTTAGGAACCAAATGGGTCAGCAGTCTCTCAAAAGTAACCAAAAGACAAAACCATTTAATATTATTATAGATAGATCCATTGTACCCCTTTTCCGATCAGGACCATAGACAGAAAATAGGTGGGGAAATGTTTTCTTCAAGTACAATCACAAGCTCTATGACTATCCAATAATCATTTTCCTTTTAAAAAAAAAGTTTAGATCTCCATTTTGGAGGTACTTGAAGTCTTACTATTAGGGCCACAGACCCCTATAGGTCTATATTTTGCTAGCTTGTCAGGAGTCCAATTTGTGATATGTACAACCTTCTTGGAACTTAGTATTTTTTGTTCATAAAGCACATGTATCCAGCTAATGCTTACTTCAAAAGACGTTCTCTATGGATTTTGTTTAATTCCATTTACATTGGCGTTCTGATGTTAACTTATTATACTATGACTTCCCTTCTAGTTGGTGTACGAAGCCATAACTTCTCTATATTTGCATGAATCTTTAGGTACCGGTAGTGACATCCAGTTTTCCAGTTGACCGAAGTTGTCAATATCCTGAAGGCTCTTTCCCACACTTCAAAGGATTAGTTGAATCAGTAATGTATGTCTCACCCATATCATTGTGTTTTGGTTTCTTGTTGCCTTGCCAATCTTTCAATCTAACTTTTCTGTACGGGTAAAAATGTAGGGTGATGAATGATATAAATGCTCCAAAAGTGGTTGAGTGCCTAGGTTCAGACGGTAACAGATATCGACAATTAGCAAAATCTGGAAACGACGACCTGAGACAAGATGCTGTATGAATTTAAACTCTATATGTGATCCTGAAATTTCTCTGTCTGGGTTCAGACGGTAACAGATATCGACAATTAGCAAAATCTAGAAACGACGACCTGAGACAAGATGCTGTATGAATTTAAACTCTATATGTGATCCTGAAATTTCTGTCTGGGTTCTAACGGTAAAGTTACGAGAATTTTAAGGTTTTTTGTGGGTAGGGCGGATGGATGATTATTGTGGGATGATTTCCTGAAATTAGCTTTTTTATCCTTCTGTTTTTGAAATACTTTTATGCACACCAAAAACTCGTTTAAGTTCTCATAAGGAAGGTACTACTTGGTATCTGTCCTCTTAAAGATGTGTTTTGCTGTTCAACATGTTTAGTCAGCATATTTCCCCAGAACCATCACAAGCTCGGTTGTATTTTCTACTACACTGACAAGTTTTGCAAATGTTATTGCAGGTTATGGAACAATTTTTTGGTTTAGTTAACACATTTTTACACACAACCATCCGGATACATGGAAAAGAAGATTAGGAATACGTACATATAAGGTATTTTCTCCCTTTCCACAAAGCTGATTAAATGTTAAGCTATTTCCTTCTACTAGTTGCTAATTTGTAGAATACATGATCATATCAGGTTATTATTCTCATTAGAAATAAGTTCTTTCATTCCTCTGTCGACAGGATTTTATCCTATACACAATTACAGAACCTTAGTGATGTAGAATCAAAATATAGCCCCTGGGAATACCCACCTTTGGGCAAATTACATTCCACACGATTTCAAAGTAAACAAAAGCCTTTACAGATTCACTGATCTGGACAATTATGTAGGAGTCTTCTTTAAACTAGCTCGAGCGATAACACCTAATTACTAAAAATAGAAGGATGAAGCAACAAAGCAAGGTAAATATAAATAGTGACTAAGCTAAATCGTATGTCAAAATGAAGTGTATCCTAAATAATAATAAGGCTAGAAACATAAGAGAAAATCAGACAGACCCACAATTATCCATTGCCATAAAGACACTGTATGGGCCATCCTCCTGTGTCGACTTCAATAGGCTCGCAAGAACCTAATGTCCGCACCAACTCTCCCGGGGTGCGCTATTGTTACTCCTGCAGCATTTGAGAACATCAGGTGGCTATAACTCGTCTCCTTTAATCCAAGAATAATCCGTGCAGGCTGAACAAAGACGATGCCACTGAGAAGCCAATGCCTCCTGGAACTCGAACTGAAGTTTCTCAGGGAATTGGAAACATCATTACACCTTTTAACTCAAGGTTCTCAATACATGGTCAGATGTCAGTAGCACCTCTCTTTATACTTTCATTAATGCATGCTCACTTATGTAGCTTCCAAGTCCTCAAAACTAACACTTAGCGACTCCAAATGTTGAGTTCCTACAAGAAAAGGCCTACAACGTTGGGATAATACAAGATACCCTGCAAGCAATGGTACTAAAATATGAGTGTAGTTTTATTTGACGCCAACAACTGCAGAACTTGTTTGTGGAGGAAGGAAAAGAAGGGGAAGGGGTAGGGCTAGGAGACAATGTTTATTTTCTTTGGAAAGGTTTGGTTCTTGTTTTAGTGTACCAATCAAGGTTTATAGTGGATCCGTTTTCTTGGTTTTGATTCTTTAAACACGGACTCGTCTCAAAGTTGGTCTAATGAATCCATCATGCTCTCAAGTAGAAGCTCCCAAGAAGACTATTTTTTATTTGTTGGGACTCAAGAAATCCAATGTATCACGCTTTCCTTTCTTTTGTATTTTTTGTCACCAACTGACCTTCTCGTTGTGATTATGCATACCATTAATGGATTATTGTTTCGATGCTGTTGCATATAGTGAACTTTATAGCTATTTTCTTTCCAACACTATGTCTTCCATTTTAAAACTTTGATATTACCTGCCCTTTTTCTGCCTCTCAAATACAAAAGTGTTTTTCAGTAAAATGAAGCGTTGTTGATGAAACAGGTTGTTCCTTTTACTCCTAGTGCTGGTGTTCTCGAATGGGTAAATGGCACTCTTCCTCTTGGTGAATACCTTATAGGAAGGTAAGCAAAATCATGTCATGCAATCATTGGCGGCAGTCTAAGTCCCATTGAAATGGTTGAATAGTTTGATACTTCACTATTTTCAAATTACAGCACGAGGAATGGAGGTGCTCATGGGCGATATGGGAAAGGAGACCCGACATTTCCAAAATGTCGGGAGCACATGACAAAGGTGAGTACCATATGTTTCTTAAGGTGTAATTAATTAATGCTTATGAGCTTGATAAAGCTCTTTTTAGAGGGGAAATCGCTGTGGTAAACATGAATGGTTGATAATAGTTCAACGGGTCTATAGATGCTTCACAAAATCCCAGGACTAGTAACATTCCTATAGAATCTGCAGTGAATATGAAACCCATTAGAAATACAAACTAAAATGGGAGAAAATTGTGGTTTGATAGCACTCCTATTGAAATATTATTGTAGTGGATTCTACGGGAACTTTGTCCTTGATATTAGTGATATTGATGGAATCGACGTAGTTAATATAATATAGTCAAAGTGTTGTAGTGTAGGAATTTATTAATCTCCTATCCTAGGTAAAAGTTGACCTCGAGTTCTGCAAATCTGTAAGAAAACTTCTCCATTGATTTTGTCGAATTATGGATAGTTTATCGACCAGTCTTTTATATTGATAGTGTTACTTCTGTTGATCACCAATCACAGGTCAATTACAGGTGAACGATTCCATTTCATTTGATGCTTCTTAGTACTTCTAATCTTGACAGGTCGTGATATCCTAATGCATTTGCTTGAAAACATGATGAATCGTGATTTCTTGAGCCTTTATAAAGTTTCATTCTATTAGATTTCTCATCAAATTTTTTCTTCCTTAAAAAGGGTGAGATCAAGGAGTATTTTTAGAACTTTATGATTGTCAAATTTGGTTTATGGTATGAAAGTACGCCATCAAATGATTGTGATGGGCATTTAATTGTGTAGAGAAACTTGAGTGCATAGAGGCATACGCCTTGTAGCCCTATTTCTAGGTTATTTTTGTTATTTAATGTGTTAACAACATTTTAAAACCTACATTCAAATGTTTCTAGGTTATTTTTGTTAATGAATGCATTAATAGCATTTTATGACCTATATTCGAATGTCAAGAATTAAGAACAAAGAATGTGGAAGGACCAACCTGGCCAAAAATACAATATCCATTATTCTGATTATGAAGCTAAGTAAACATCATCTCTCCTCCTTATGTAGGAACACAGCAAGGGCAGGGCATTTCAAAAAGTCTGTTAGAACTTCAGGTTCATACTTCTGTCTATGATATCTATTCTTCAAACGTTTCTGCTCATTTGATTGACTTCCTTGATTGACAGGCCTGTCATGCATTACTTTTTCTTGGAAAGATTTTTACATCCGGCTGACTGGTTTGAGAAGAGACTCACTTATACATGCAGTGTTGCTGCAGCTAGTTCAATGGTATGTTTATTGAACTCTTCTGTGTTCACCTTCTTGCAGCAAAACCTGAGTTAAATTGTGCAAATTAAGCATGCATTTCTTGTTTCTTGATGGTCTCTACCCCATTTTCAATTATGGTAATTACCATTGCTCATCCACGAATTCAGCTAAGTACATTTGACTAGAAATAAGATTCGTCAAAGTAGCACTGATGCTCACACATTGAATTTTAGGTGGGTTACATTGTTGGACTTGGCGATCAACATTCCATGAATATTCTAATTGATCAAGCCACATCAGAAGTTGTTCACATAGATCTTGGTGTTGCCTTTGAACAAGGGTTAATGCTCAAAACACCTGAGCGGGTTTGTCTATTTCAACCTTGACCCTGTGCTGCCTAGCAGCTATTATGTGGTATAATCATCTAACTTTTCTCATGAACCTTTTTTGGTAGGTCCCTTTTAGACTGACAAGAGACATAATAGATGGTACGGGTGTTAGTGGTGTGGAAGGAGTTTTCAGATGATGTTGTGAGGAAACTCTCTCTGTTATGCGGACAAATAAAGAAGCTCTTCCAACTATTGTTGAAGTATGGTTAATTAATTTTATAGTATGTTTTTCTGAGAATGACAAAGTTATGTACTTTCGAGTTCTTGACATTATTTGCACATTCCATGCAGGTTTTTATTCATGATCCTTTGTATAAATGGGCTTTATCCCCTTTGAAGGCTTTGCAACGTCAGAAGGTATATTAGAGCTTCACCTTTTTGATCAGATATACACTATTGCAATTTGGCCATCTTCTAATTTGCCTTTCTGGAGAGCAACATCACAAATCACAATAGATAGAAAACTAAATGCAGAAAAAAATACATAGCACTAGATACTAGATAGAATTCTTTACTGAACATTAGTGGCATCAAAATTCCTTGTTTAGAGAAAGGAGATAAACACACTATGCCAAAGTGAACAATTGTGGTCAAGTACTTGAAGGAGAAACCACGACTAAGCTCTCTTAAACATTCCCACGTTCTATGTTAACCACAAGATGGTTTCATCTAACTACGTTCTCTTCACATGACAAAGTTACCGTGGTAGCAGAGCAATAGTGAGGTAATGAAGGTAAATGGTGATGACAGTTGTACTACCATCTTTTCTTCTTGTAATGGTGGTGGCTAGTCATATGGTGAGGCAAGATTAGGCTGATTAGCAGTATGGGTGTTAATTTGTCATTTAGTATATGAACCGGTGAAGAGCTCTGCCATGGTTACCTAAAACAAATAACGGTTGGGTTGAATCAGTGACAATGTATTGCTAGGTTTTGAAGAGTGATTAATGTGATGAGACAGGATAAAGAGAGTAGAAGGGACAAAGAGTAGTTTTTGTAGTACTGTGGAGAAAAAGTGGGAACAGACATTCCTGTGAAAGAAAACCAAATTACCTTCATGTCAAGGATTTTCTGATTCTCAGAAAGTACTTTATTTCCTTTGTCTGATGGGTTCCTTGTTAACTACTCTTCATGTGGATAAGTAACAGTACCTTTATTTATTTAAGTTTTGACTGGATGGTGGTTCATTATAATGTGCTCGTAACTGTAGTTTTCTTGGCATTTTATAACTACTAGACAATGTTATCGTGTTACCATGTGATGCTCACATAGTTAAGAGATCAACCCAATCTTGTATGCCATCCATTGAAGAAAATTTATAATCTGAATCATCTGATCCAAACCATTGTACGAAGCTGTGGTATTCAACAAAATGGAATGATGTATTGCCCTCCCTTTTTTTTTTCAAATGTTAGAAGATCTACAAAATTGAACTAACCATTGCAAGTGGAGTGGAGTACAGTTGGCCTCCCTCACATACTAACATGCACATGGGCAGGGTTCGATCCCCGTAAGCCCATCCCCCTCCCCCAAATCTCCTAGGATAGTGTAGATTAAGATTAACGAATGGCAAAAAAAGAAAAAGAACCAGTGCCCATTTTTTTTTGGTTCAAATGTTAGAAGAATCTACTCTACCCTGACCCTAACCCAACCCGTTAACAAGGGTCTCAAATCCCTCTCTATGTGAGTTGAACCCACAACCTCAATACACCTAATTGCAACTCTATAACGGTTGGGCTTGTGGACATCGCCTGGGTACCAAAGTAATATGAAGTACATAAACATGAAGGCATCCTCACTTCAACAACTAGCTTTTGAGGTTGAATCCAAGACCGTGTAACAGGGCCAACTGTCCTGGCTATTTGAAGCTTGAATGGTAATCTTACGATAGTTTTTTTATTCCTCCCAAAGCAGGGAGAAAATAATTGAACTCACCATTTGGTGCATCAATATGAACTATCGTAGGAAGTTGGAGTTATTCTTTAAACTATAATAGCCATAATTTGTGGATCTATAAAGCTGTTGTTTGATATTCTATTTTCATTTACCACCCAAGTGAGTACTGCTAATACATATATACATGTACATATATTAGTCCCCTTCCACTAAGGGATCCCTCAACTTGCGAAGTTAAGGATCTCTCCTTTCCCGATCAAATTTTGATGATCCGAACAGTTCAATGTGTTCAGAACGTAATTTTAAGGGTACACGCGAGAAATTAGCTCAAAATATGACCGGGAAGTGCTTGATCCAAAATCAGTTCAATGAAAATAAGGGTAATGATTGGAGAGAGATTGAGAGAAAAATGATTGGAGAGAAATAGAATAATGATTAGAATCTAAAATCCAAAACTCTTAAACGAACAAGGTCGATTTTCCTAAAAGTCAAACCATAAAAGCTTAACAAAGTGGGGTGCGATTGAAGTGGCAAGCACTAGAAACTATAGTGGGTGGTATCACCAATCCTCCAGACCATGGGGTGGGTGGGGAAGATAGGTAAAAGGTGTTTCTCATCTCATTTTCATTTTGTGGAGATGATGATTCCCTTATTTGACTCGAAACCCCTTCTGCTAGAATTGTCAAATTTAGTCCATAAAGAAGCTAATGCTCCAAGTGAAATTCCATTCTCTCTATTCGAATTGCGTAAACTACTGTACTACTGATGTGAAATTTCATTCTCTCTATCTGAATTGCGTAAACTATTGTACTACTGATATGGTCATTTATCATGTAAAACGGCAAAAGAACACTGGGGCAAAGAAGTTATTCAAAGTCTGGAGTATTGTGTTCCACAATATGGACACTGGGCTCCATAGTTGTTTTTTTAATGTCACAGGGGTAGTTTGGCTTAATAATAATTTGTTGTTTTTATTCCAAAGATGATGATCAAGGATGGATGGAGGAAGAGGAGAGGAGTGTGTTTGTGTTTGGTTTTTTTTGAAACTAGTCGACTGTGTATTCAGGGGGAAGGGGATGAAGACTGTGATTTTGGGTTGGGGTTGTGAGGAGAGGTTTTGTGTAGGGTTTTAGGGTTTTAGGGTTATGTGTGGAAATTAATAAGGACAACTTGGTCATTTCATGTACATGTATAAGGGCAAGAAGGTCAATTTATGTTGGGTATATTTGTCTTATGATGAATTTTTTTTTAACGAGTTACGTGGAGGAAATAGAGGGCTGTGAATAACAGCCCATACTCAATAGTTGATCTTATCAGATCTTGTTGGCAAGCAATTATAGCAACTCTCTTTATTTTATTACCGTACACGTGGGGCTGATTAGCCAACGAGATCTTGTTTGGGTCAAATCATCACATAATGGGGAACGGGAGTAGGAGTGTGACCGCAAGTGTGAAAATATTTTTTTTAAATATCTCAAACTACTGAAAATATTTTGTTTAAGAGCGTTTAACGTAGATCGAAGGGTTCGAAGAAAAGATTAGGACACAGAGCCCTAATGTGCCTTCTGTATGGACTTAGGGACCTTGTAGTGAGCAAAGTTACTATAGGATTGTAGTGAGCATCTCAGCCATCTATCTCAGCAATCAACGGTCTGTATTTAAAAAAAAAAACTCTTTCATGGAAGAGTTATTTTCTTCTGTGGAAGAGTTTTTTTTAATCCAAACCATTGAACACTTTTGGACGGTTGAAATTATTCACTACAACCTTGTAATGACTTTGCTCACTACAGGATCCCCAGATCCTGTATGGGTCTTGTCTCGATCTTAAAATTACAATTAGAACCGTTTACTTTCTCATTAAGTCTGTTGACACAGACAAATTAAACACTGATCGAGCATAGATTTTGTGTGGGGGCCACTACGGTTTGAATTTGTGCGCGATCTGTGCTCTATTTGTATGTGTGAATAACACAGATACTTTCTTGAGTTTTCACACGAACAACAAACCTGTAAAAAAAAATAAAAAATCAAGTCAGATCACGATTAATATCCTGTTGTGTATTTTCAAAATTGCATTCGTTCTTCATTTAGCAAAGACAAACTTGATTTTTTATTAGTGTGTCGTGGCCGTGTCTGAAGCATTATACTATTAATCTTTGGACGGAGTACGGGAAGACATCGAATACATAAGAGCCGAATTTGAGCGCATGACACATTTCTTCAGAGTTGCTGATACTATAGAAGATAGAGACCTGAAAATCAATGTATGGGTAAAGCAAGTTCGAGAAGCTGCATATGACACTGGAGATGCTCTTGACATGTACATGCTTCGCCTTAGATATCATCATAGCACAGGATTCCGTGAGTTTGTACGTAAGGTTTCTTTCTTTATTAATGCCTTGTTTGTTTTACTTTTTGAAAATCATTTTTCAAAAGATTCCTCCCTACTTCCAATCATTTCTCTCTCTATCTCTCTCCACTTATTATCCTACTACTCTCATAAAAAATTTCGCAAAAACTCATCCAAACACAGCATAAGACTTTAAAAGCTTGCCACCAAATTGTTTCTGAAGTAAAAAGAATCAAGTCCAGAATCATCAATATTTTTGAGGGACATCAACGGTATAGTGACATATATGGCAAAATAGAGCAAGGCTCAAGCTCTACTTATTCAGACATCGCACGGTATGATTATTGTGGCGATGCCCTTCTACTCCAAGAAGCTGACCTTGTAGGCATTGACAAGCCTAAATCACACTTGATTCTGTGGCTCGTGGATGAGGATCAGCGACTCAAGGAGCTTTCTGTAGGAGGAATGGGTGGATTAGGCAAAACCACCCATACAAAAAAAGTCTAAGACGATGCAACAGTGAAAAGGCACTTCCAGAACCATGCTTGGATCACCGTTTCTAAATCATTCAAGGTCGAATAGCTTTTAAAAGACATAATTCGAGTTCTCTTTTAAGTGGGGGGCCATGGCGGTGGGTTGCTGTGCTAGTCTCTCTCGAGGTTTGGATTGCGCAATCGGGTCCAATAGTGGCTTGGCTGCAAGGTTGTTCCTCGATTACCAAAAAAAAAAAAAAAAAGTCAGGCAACCACTCCCACGAGGAGTGGACCATATGGATGCAAATAACTTGAATGGTATAATTCATGCCTTTTTGCTGCAAAAGTGGTATGTGCTTGTTTTGGATGATGTATGGAATATTCATGCAGGAGAAGTTTTAAGAATCATACTTTCTGAATGCAATTGCGGCAGTTGAGTAATTTTGACAACAAGAAACGTAGATTTAGCTTCTTTTGCTAGTGAAGAATATCATGGCATGGTGTATAATCTTGAGCCCTTGCCTCCCAAAGAGTCTTGGGCCTTGTTCTGCTGAAAGACATTCAAGGAGAGTTCTTGTCCTTCATACTTGGAAGGTCTTTCTAAAGACATCTTGGAAAAATGCGAGGGGTTACCACTTGCAATAGTGGCAATTAGTGGTCTGTTGTCGACAAAGGAGAAGAGTTTCACAATTTCACTTTTCATAGCTTAAGTTTATAGCATTCTTTTGGGAATGCTATAAAAGGGTAGCAATTATAGCGTTTTTCTAAGTTCAAACAAAGGAACCACACGGAAGGATATTATACAGGCGGAATCGGAAGCAAATAGTATGTATACGGGCTGCGGGCACTAAAGTACATGTTAGTAGTTGCCTCAAATCTATGTTACTTTTTTTGGTCAAACGGAAATATGCCTTGAATCTATGTTAGCTCTTTGATATGTTGAATTATCAATTTTAGCTTTGAATAGGTGTCCTTCATGTAGTCCACTCCCAGACAAGGTATGCCTTGATATAAGTACGTAGAAGCAGAATCCAATCCATCAATGTAACATGGTCATGATAATGTAGTGGCCAAATCCACTTCAGTGCTGTAAGTGGATAGCCATGAGTTCCCATGCCATACCATGTCAGCAAAATTTCACACAATCCGCAACAAAAGACCGCAAAGTAATAGCATCAACAGAAATATTCATGATCAGCATTTTGATTGTAGTTTCACCAGTAGCAATAGGTTACTAAATGGGTCCCCAAATAGAAGTCAGCAAAACAAGGCTGCTGCACATAACCACAACAGCTGCAGAAGAAGCTTGTATCAGGAAAAACTGCAGCAGCAGCAGAAGCTTCTATCAACAGCAGTAACATTGTGTTACAAAAACAGGTTACAAAAAGATACCCCATTTGTGGCAGTAAGCAAACAGAGAACCCCAGCATCATCACATTGAAAACAGCAAAGAAACAAAGACACCCCTCAGACGCAAAGACACCCCAAAAGCCAACTCAATACCCCTAAAAACAAAAACAAAAACAAAAAACCCAATAGTGAGGGTCTCCTTCCTTGCTTTCAATAATCTCTCTGTCTAGTGATGGTCTTTTCTCTCTCGATCTCAGATCTGAGAGTTTATTTGTTTTTTTCATTCTTTTTCATTTATCTCGGCTTCTCCTTCATCATCAAGGTCCGTTTTTAGTTTCGCCAATGGTGGTGGTGATCGTTTAGGATTTATGATTTTATTTTTATTCGTAGATCGACGAATATAGTTGCTCATACTTTGGCAATTTTGTGTTTGTGAGTTTCTTTTTTTTTTTTTTTGATCGGCAAAAGATGAAATTTTATTAAACACGGGGAAAGGGAGAAGGGAATCCAACAAAAAGTTGGATGAACATCACAAGAGCAAAAGCCCAAAACACCCAAGGGTCTACAGGGTCCATAACTAAAAGGAACAATAAAGCTCAACCCATACCCAAAATAAACAATGAAAGCCCCAAACACCCAAACCCGGCCCAATCCTGGGCCGGCCCACCCAAACCAGTCCCCAAACCCTAACTACACCAGCCACCATCCCCGTACAAAACACCGGAAAAACAGCCTCGCCGTTAAGCCGAGCCAACCTCTCCCAGATGTAGAGGCCGGCGGCCAGATCCGGCCTACGAAAATGAGAACCAAAGCAATCAAGGTCTAGGGACATCAAAGCCACCACCGAATCTGCCAAACCCAAATCCCCAGCAACCACGATCATCACGAGCAGCAGCAGCAATCCAAAGCGACGAACTGACAGCCCCTCGCCCGATTGAGAGCTCCGAACAGCCGCCGGCCGGACTTCGGCACACAAAGACGACAAGAGATCCCAGCCATGGGGGCCGCATCCACCTCGACAACACCGGATTGAAACCATCACCGATCAACACCGCCATCTTCACCGATCATTTTTGAAAATATGAAAGGAAACCAGATCTAACACTGATCACCGCACCTCCACCAGGATCCTAGCCACTGCCAGCCATCCGAAAAACCACCAACACCACCCCCATCAAGCCACACACCACAACCAGCAGAAAACCCATCCACCAGGCTACGAGACAGAGACCAAATTGGACGAAAGACCACTGCCAAGGCAGCGATCCGAAAGCCTCCGTGATCAACCATCTCGAACCACCCAAAAAGCTCTGGCATCACCAACAGGCAATACCCCAACACAGCTAACCCAAAAACGCTTGCCGTGGAACCACCACTGCCGTTAGGCCCGACCGAAACCACCCAAGGATGAGAACCGGTGAGTGGCCACACGAAACCCGCCACCTCCTGCCGCCAATCGGACCACGCCGTTAGACGAACCAGATGCTCCCAGATGTAGCAACCAGCGGCCCAAAATCAGCGACCAAAGAGGGAGACAGAGCATGGAGGGAGATGGCAGAAAAACGGGAAGACGACAGCGGCAAGAGAAGACCCTAGGCGGCGAACACCAGGAAGAAGATGACGGCCCTAGCCTCCATCGATTGAAACCTGCAAAAAAGAGAAAACGAAACAAAGGAAGAGGAAGAGAACAAGAAAAGGAAAGGAGTAGATCCCTCCCCTCCCGCCGCCGGAAAATGGGGGGGAGGGGAAGGAGGGGGTGGGAGATGTTGGCGGCTAGGGTTGGGGATTTTTAGAGAGAGAAAGAGGACCCTGAAACGGAATAACCCAAGTTGTGTTTGTGAGTTTCTGATATTCTTACTTGGAAAGTTAGACCTCCTGATTAGTTATTGGATCCTCTGTGGAACGATAATCATCTTCTTTGATGTATTGTTAATTATGCTTTTTTAAAGTATCACTACAAGAAAAATCACATTGGGTGACGAATGAAAATCGTCACAAATTGCATGTTTTTCGTCACAAATAATATAGGTGACGAAAAAAAATTTGTCGACTAAAGGTTGTTGAGGATTCCTACTTGGTGACGAAATCTATTTTTTGTCACCTATAGTGCCTTTTGATGACGAAATATTTCGTCACCAAAAAGTGAATAATTGGTGACGAAATTTTTTTCCTCGGCTATTGGGCTTTTTGACGACGAAATTTTTTGTCATCAATTATTCCTTTTGGCGACGAAAAAATTTGTCACCAATGGGTCACATCGGTGACGAAATTTTTCGTTGCAAAAGACATTTTCATATGGAAAAAAAATCCTTCTTTCTTGCTCATGTTGGGTTTCGAACCCGAGTCTCTTGAGTTTTTTTGCGCAAGCTCCGACCAACTACACCACACACACTTTTCAGTAAATACTTGAAATATCTAATATATAACATATATGTTTAACATGAAAATATATTTCGAATGTAATTTTGAACCTTTAAACATTAAAATTAGGCAAATTTTGATAAACATGAAAGTTGTTGGCAATTGAGTTATTGTTCAAACCCAATTTGAATTATCTCAATCGGAGTTTTTAGTAAAGAGTTATTTCCGAAATACATTTGGTGACAAAGCGCAATTCATGAATTTCGTCACGAAAGGTACCCATTTGACGACAAAATATATTTTTCGTCGCTGAAAGCGTTAAAATGGTGACGAAATTATTTTTCTTCACCAAAGTTCAGCATTTGTTGACGGAAAAAATATTTCGTTACTAAATTGGTCTCATTTGGCGACGAAATATAATTTTTGTCACCAAATGATTATCTTTGGCGACGAAAAATATTTTCGTCACCTTTTTTAAGCTTCCGGCGACGAAAAATGTATTTCGTCGCCAAATGGGTTTCCTTTGGTGACGAAAATATTTTTTTCATCACTAAACAGGTATAATTGGTGACGAAATTATTTCGTCACGGAAGTTGTCAAAACAGTGACGAATTTATTTTTTTCGTTGCCAAATATACTCATTTAGTGACAAAATTAAATTTCGTTGCCACTTTTTCGTCACCAATTTTCATTTTTCTTGTAGTGTATGCTACCATGTTGGAATAAAAAAAGAGAAAGAAATAGGGACCAATAATTGTTGAGATAATAAGGTGTTCAAACTAACTTAAATATTCGATATTGGTGGTGAGCTTCTCATGGTTGATGAATTTTTCTTTTAGCTTTCAGGGAGAGTATTTAGAAATTAGTGTCAAAAGATATAAAAATACTAGTTGATGCCCGTACCTAAAGGCATGTCGGAATGTATCATAGTCTCAACTAGGGGTGTACACGGTCCGGATTGGTCCGGTTCTCTAGAAAATCAGTAACTGGACCATTTCAAACGGTTCTAGAAAATTGGGAATCAGAACCTAACCAATATATGCATGGAACCTAACCAGAACCAAACCGCAAGACCGGTCCGGTTCCGGTTCTATCCAATAAGCATCCAAACAGTTATTCACAAAATATTAACTCATAAAATTAAAGAAATAGGAAGATAATCTACTGGAATAGGAAAGGAAGGAAGAAAATAAAAGCTTTCCTAACAAATGAGATTTCATCTCTAAATAAATTAAGTTTAGCAAGGAAAAGATTAACCTACCAAATTCAAATACATATTTAATTACACACACATATGTATTTCTATATTTATCTTAGTTTTAAACGGTCCGGTTCTAACCATGGTTCATTAATTGAGAACCAGTAACCGAACTAAAATTAACGGTTCTTATTTTTTTGGAACCATAATCTGACCGTAGAACCGCAGAACCGGACCAAATAGGACGGTTCGGGCGGTTTTCTTGAACACCCCTAGTCTCAACTTAAATAAATTGTCATACTACCCGACTACTCTACGGGATAGTTGCAATCTCCACAAAGCGCCAATTACCATTTGAGATGAGAATAAATTATATACACCGTGGTGTAAACAATTATTTCCTCAAAATCAATTATATTGCGCAACGTCGTCAAAACAGTGATCCCAATTAATAGAATATTGGAACATGACGCAATGTAATTAATTGATTTGGAGGAAACAATTGTTTACACCGGTGAGGTCATACGTCTACCAATCACTCACAAAATTCAAGTTGAAGAAAATATGTGTGCCAAAACTGATCCTGCATTTAGCAGTTACATTCTGCGAGTTGGAAATGGCCTTGAGGAACAAAATGAAGCTGGTCAAATTAGACTAGCTACCAATGTCTTTAGTTCTACAGCCAACAGGAGCTAGACCAGCTTTAGACCAGCTAATTGAATTTGTTTTCCCAGCTTTCAGCAATCAAACAACTGACCCACTTTCTTTCACCAGTTCGGCTATCCTAATACTCTATGTTCAAAAGATAACTCTATAGAGTAATATTTAACGTAGAGTGATCTAACGATTATAGAGGTTGCTTCTGTTTATATGCCTAGATATTTACAACAGAAACCGCTCTATTTTATAATATAGATTAATCAAAGTTGAAACTTTTTACAAATGGCAATTGTCGAACTGCTTTTTCACCATCTCTCCTAAAACAATTGGTGTTAGAAAGAGTTTCAAGTAAGTCTTTTAAAACATTCGACATCGCACCCACAAGTTTGTTTTAGAGTGGTCTGCATTGTGTAACCAAATATCATGGGGGCACTCTGGGCCCAACAACAATAAAACAAAAGATGTACTCCACTAAATTTAACACAAATAGGCTCTAAATAAAATTAAAAAACAAACAAACAACGTGTCTATTGGGTTATTTCTAGTCAACTACTCCAAATAACTCAAAATGAATTTGGCTCTCAGCAGGTTGGCCTCAATATAAAGAAGCAATGGAAATTTCCTGTAGTTAAGCGTCCGGTCATTGATAAGTGAGAGGGGCTGTAACTTCAAAAGGACGGAAAAAAAAAAAAACTGATTTGGGAAAGCTAACATAAACACCGATAAGAAACAAAGCAATGGGAAATGATATTCACTTTTGCTGAATCTTTTACTGGAGGAGAGAAAATATCTCAAGGTGTACCAGAACCCGCGAAGAGTCAATCGATTGGTCCGACACAGAAGCTACAAAATTTACCTCTCACCCACCACATGTATTCTTTTACACATCCTTCTCACACCTACGTACCTCTCACCCACCCCTTGTATTCTTTTCCCTACCCCACAAGTGCAATTTTGTTCACCCTTCTTAAAAGAGGGTGAATATTACCCTCTTTCCTATTGGTTGAAATGGTGTGGATCCCATCACAAAGTAATGTCATGCTTACCATGCAATAAACTTTTTGGTAAGTATGACATCACTTTGTGGTGGGATCCACACCATTTTAACCAATAGGAAGGAGGGTAATGTTTACCCTCTTTTAAGGAGGGTGAACAAAACTCAACTCCTATCGGAGTGCAATTGAAAGTTGTCTGTTTTCACACCTACCACTCACCCACCCTGTGTATTCTTTTCCACATGTTTCTCTGTTTTCACACTACTAGCGGGGTCCATCCCATACACTTGACAATATGCTACTCTCTCGTCCCAATTTGTTTGTTCAATTTCGAAATACGTGTCCTTCAAAAAATTGTCTGTCTCAAAATTCATAATGTTTTATATAATTTCAAAAACATCGTATTATAGACCTAATCGAGATCTATCAAACAAGATTCATATTGCATATACAAAACATTATATACCGAAACATATAGATAATTTTGTAGGAGGTCCCAAATAGTGAAAAGAGACATACAAATAAATCGGGACGGAGGGAGTATATAGTTTAAAATACATAATTCACCTGCTCTTGGAATATGAGAATAAAATACCAAATAATGGATATCGTCCTCTTTTTGTAGTGTTGTTTTATACTCCCTCCGTCCCTTTTTTAAAGTCCAGTATTTCATTTTGGGCTGTCCCTTAATAAGTGTTCATTTTGTAAAGTTAGTAAGTAAAAGTTGGTACATTTTCCATTTTACCCCTAAAAGTAGATTCCATTTTGAAAAATTAGTGAGTAAAAGTGTAATGATGATGTCTCCATAGAGGGTAAGTAGGGAAAGTGGAGGTAAAAGTTGATGTGAAAGGTGTAATGATGATATTTTCTTAATAAGTTGGAGTTACGAAGTGGGACACTTAAAAATGGACGAAGGGAGTATAACAAAAAAAATTCAACTTCGGTCCGCATTATATACTTTTTTTGACAATTTTCATCAAGATGAATGATTAATCAAAAAAATTTGGCGAAAAGCTAAATAAAAAATTACGAAAAATAATAATACCAAAATAAAAATTTAGGGACAATGGACATGTATTTCTATGTGTGTGTTGTGTGTTCATACCTTGAAGGGTAGTGAAATATGGACCACTAATTGTGGAGATGGTAAGGGTTCAGATTAACTTAAATACTTGGTATTGGTAGTTAGTTTCTCGAGGTTAATTAATTTTTCTTTTATCTTTTAGGGAAAGTTTTTGGAAATGAAATGTCGAAAAAATATAAAATTATGAATCAAAGAGAGACTATCCATTTAATTTAAGACATAGTAAAAAAACAAACAAACAACGTGTCTCTTTGGTTATTTCTAATCAAATTCTCCAAATAACTCAAAATGAATGTGGCTCTTAGCATGATGGCCTCAATATAAACAAGGCATTATTTAGCAAATTGCCTATTTTTGATTAACTTCAACAGAAAATGAAAAAAAAAAAAAAAAACTGATTTGGGAAGTTGACATAAACACCCATAAGGTACAAAGCAATGAGAAAAGATATTCACTTTTGCTGGAAGAGAGAAATACCCCCAAGGGCTGCAAAATTGACCTCTCACTCACCAGGTTTATTTTTTCACATCCTTCTCTGTTTTCGCACCTACCTCTCACCCACCCCTTGTATTCTTTCAATGAATGAATGCTAGGTACAAAGAAAATTTACTACGAAAGTATTCCGAAAAAAGCAATCTATGGTTGAGAATCACTTTGATAATTGGGTCACACACATCAAAGTGAATCTCAACCACTAGTTGTTCTTTTCGGAATACTTTCAGGATAAATTTTCTTTGTCCCTAGCATTTTCCTATTCTTTTCCCTATCCTTGTCTATTTTCACAGCTACCTCTCACCCACCCCGTGTATTCTTTTCCACATCTTTCTCTGTTTTCACACTACTAGCGGGGTCCATCCGTCCCATTTTCCCGCTATTCTATCTAACAATTGATAAAGGAATCAACATTTTGCAAACAAATAACAAAAGAAGGGCACATAAGACTTGTCATCATAGACAGTCCCATAACACTTGGACAATATTCCATATAGCTATCAAATTCAGGACTCACCTAAAGAAACTAAGAACATCCCAGTTTTCCCTTACCATCCCCTTTCTCTTCAAATCCAAAGCTACTCCGTAAACCAAAAAAAGAATGGCAGAGGCTGCTGTGTTCGGACTTCTATCCAACTTCGCACCCTATCTCCGAGAAGAGTTAAACTTGTTGAGTGGAGTACGGGAAGACATCGAATACATAAGAGCCGAATTCGAGCGCATGACACATTTCCTCAGAGTTGCTGATGCTGTAGAAGATAGAGACCCGAAAATCAAAGTATGGGTGAAGCAAGTTCGAGAAGCTGCATATGACACTGCAGATGCACTTGACATGTACATGCTTCGCCTTAGACATCATCATAGCTCCGGATTTCGCGAGTTTGTACGTAAGGTTTCTTTATTTATTAAGACTTTAAAAGCTCGCCACCAAATTGCTTCTGAAGTAAAAGGAATCAAGTCCAGAATCATCAATATTTCTGAGGGACATCAGCGATATAGTGACATATATGGCAAAATAGAGCAAGGCTCAAGCTCTACTCACTCAGACATCGCACGGTATGATTGTCGTGGCGACGCCCTTCTACTCAAAGAAGCTGACCTTGTGGGCATTGAAAAGCCTAAATCACACTTGATTAAGTGGCTAGTGGATGAGGATCCTCGGCTCAAGGTGCTTTCTGTAGTAGGAATGGGCGGATTGGGCAAAACCACCCTTACAAAAAAGGTCTACGATGACACAACAGTGAAGAGGCACTTCGAGAACCATGCTTGGATCACTGTTTCTGAATCATTCAAGGTCAAAGAGCTTTTGAAAGACATGATTCGAGTTCTCTTTGAAGAAGTCAGGCAACCACTCCCACGAGGATTGGACAACATGGATGCAAATAGCTTGAAAGGTATAATTCATGCCTTTTTGCAGCAAAAGAGGTTTGTGCTTGTATTTGATGATGTATGGCATATTGATGCATGGCAAGTTTTAAGTGTTGTACTTCCCAATTGCAATTGCAGTAGTCGAGTAATTCTAACAACAAGAAATGGAGATTTAGCATCTTTTGCTAGCGAAGCATATCATGGCATGGTGTATAATCTCCGGTTCTTGCTTCCCAATGAGTCATGGGCCTTGTTTTGCTCAAAGACATTCAGGGAGAGTTCTTGTCCTTCATATTTGAAAGATCTTTCAATAGACATCTTGAAAAAATGCGAGGGGTTACCACTTGCCATAGTGGCAATTAGTGGTTTGTTATCAACAAAAGGGAAAAGAGTGGATGAGTGGGAGATGATTTATCGTGGCATTGGTGCAGAACTAGAAGGAAATGACAAACTCATGAGCATGACTAAGATATTGTCCCTCAGTTACTTTGATTTGCCTTACTATCTTAAGTTATGTTTTTTGTACTTGAGTATTTTTCCAGAAGATTATCTCATTGATCACTGGAGATTAATTCGATTGTGGGTGGCAGAAGGATTTGTAGAAGTGAAAGAAGGAATGACAAGAGAAGAAGTTGCCGAGGGCTACCTCATTGAGCTAATAAATAGAAGTTTAGTTCAACCGATAAAAGTTGGGGAAGAAGGAAGGTTCAAAGCTTATCGGATCCATGACCTCTGGCGTGAAATGATAATTGCAAAGTCGAGAGAGCAAAACATTGTCACAATAGCACGTGAAAGAGGCAAAGCGTGGCCTGAGAAGTTGCGACGCCTCTCGATCCACCATAATTTGGAAGATATTCAGCAAAGTATTTGTTTCACTCACCTTCGTTCTTTACTCGTGTTTAGCGCAATAGATTCAGTGTCCATTTTGTCAAAGGTTGCATCCTTAGGCAAGGATTTAAGGCTGCTAACGGTATTAGACTTGAGAGGATCACAATTGGAAATATTCCCGCATGAAGTTCTGAACCTCCTTAATCTTACTTATCTAAGTTTGAGGGCGACCAACGTAAAAATAATCCCAAAATCGATCGGAAAACTCAAGAAGCTAGAAACATTGGATCTGAAAGATACCAATGTCACCGAGTTGCCTGATGAGATCTTGAAGCTCAAACATCTTCGCCATCTCTTGTTGTATTGCTATTACAAGACCCATGGTTTTTATTCTTTTCACTCTGCAATCGGCTTCAAAGCCCCCGCGGGAATAGGAAGTTTGTTGTACATGCATAGTCTATGTGGTATTGAAGCAAACCAAGGGAGTAATAGTGGCATTGTGCTACGAGAGTTGGGGAAGCTAACTCAATTGAGAAGATTGCTCATTGCGAGGCTACAGAAGGAAGATGGGACTGTGCTATGTTCATCCCTTGAGAAGCTAAACAAGCTTCGCTCGTTGTCCGTTGTGGCAATAGAAGAAGATGAGATCATTGATTTAGATTCTTTGTCTTTGCCGCCTCGACTTCTTCAAAAACTCTATCTAAGAGGATGTTTGGAGAAGATACCGCACTGGATATCATCTCTTCACAATCTGAAGAGTGTACTATTAGGGTGGAGTAAGTTAAAAGATGTTGATCCACTCCAATCCCTTCAAGATTTACCCAATTTGCTTTACCTTGGACTTCGTGATGCATATGAAGGAGATGGATTATTTTTCAAGGCTGGTGGGTTTCAGAAGCTTAAAAACTTGTGCTTGGTTAGCTTAGTAGGATTGAAATGGGTGAGAGTGGAGTCTAGCTCGATGCCTCTTCTTGAAGAGCTGTATCTCGAAGACTGTAAATTGATGATGGAGTTGCCCTCAGGTGTTGAACATTTGGCCAACCTTAAACATCTTGACTTGAGTGATATGTCTGAAATATTAATATCGAGCATGAATAGAGACTTACAAGGTGGGGACTACTGGAAAATTGCACACGTCCCTAAGGTTTTTGTTGGGAAGGACTCCAAATCTGGTTATTGGACGGGTCGTTATCAATGATACGGTAGAACGGGAGGGGATGAGGATCTTCGAGATTGGGTTATCCCTGCTATTGATGTGCCCTTTTCCCTCATATTTTGTTGGCATTTGTGAGCTTTTGAAAACTTGTTTGTGTAATCATGTTGTGAATTATATATTTCTTTTACGTACTTTTTTTTGGTTTTGAATTAATTACTTTATCAAGAACCTCATATTTGATGTAATCAGCTTCGAAGCTTGCCTTCGGTTAATCGGTTTGCAACATTCTTGATTTAGAATAGATGAAGTCCAACACATCTCTAGAAGAACCTAATTTCCCTTTATGCTGATTAAAAATATTTGATATGTCCCTCGGTAATGTTGTGAACTCTATGACTCTTAATTTTTTTTCCTAATTTTCTACAGATGCAAAAACTACATTTTTGTCTAAAACATTTTAAAGTAATTTTTACCTTTTCATAACTTTTTGTTTAGTTTTCATCGTAATTTTTGAGATTAATCTTTCGTCTCGACAAGATGAATCAGAAAAATATAAAAATTTGGATCGATGTTTAAAAAAATTGGTGTTAGAAAGGGTTTCAATTAAGACTTTTATGACATTCGACATCGCACCCGCAAGTTTGTTTTTAAAGTGGTCTGCATTGTGTAACCAAATATCATGGGGGCACTTTGGGCCCAACAGCAATAAAACAAAAGATGTACTCCACTTAATTTAGGCAAAATTTCAAAATAGTACCTGACCTTTCACATAAATCACGCATAGGCACCTGACCTTTTAATATTATCAAAATAACACATGACCTATTTAAAAATCCATCAATTTTCCACCCGCCGTTAACTTTCCATCCAAAAACAGACGGAAATGCTGAAATGGCCTACATCTGGCCATTTGGAGGGAAACCAATATATATTTTGGGGAAAAAACACATTACTCTACTGATTTCTCCCTCCAAAACCCACTTGAGGGGCCATGTAGTTCCAAAGGTTTGTTATGGGAATAATGCTTATAAGACTTCATCTCAGTTATTGTAACTGTTTGTTTTTATTGAACTGGTTATTGCACATTTTGGGGATCAAATATATGTGCCATTTTTTTCGACAGAGCTTGAGATGGTGTGAGGCAAATGAAGGAGAAGATGGAAATGTTTGGGGATTTTGGGACATCCCATTCCACTTAACTTTTTCTATAACTTTTAGTTTTGTTTTTATTTAAATTTTTTTCGTGTTTCTTAGTTTTGCACCTCACTTTTTTTTTTCCTGATTCGTCTGGTTATAACGAATCAGAAAAGTAAAAAAAAATTATATATTTGCCCAAATATTTTGGAAAATAGTCATTTTTTTACTTAAAAGTGGTTATTTTCTAAAATATTTGGGTAAAAGTAAAAAAAAAAAAAAAAAACTTTCCGATTCGTCTTGTCGAAACGAATCAATAAGTCACAAAAGGTTGGCGCAAAACTAACAAACGCGAAAAAAAGAAAAGAAAAGAAAAACAAAACTAAAAGTTATAGAAAAAGTAAAAATAGTTGTTATTGGAATTCCATGGCTCCACATGTGGGTTTTGGTGGGAGAAATCAGTAGAGTAATGTGTTTTTCCCTCAAAATGCATATTGGTTTCTCTCCAAATGGCCAGATGTAGGCCATTTCAACATTTCCGTCTGTTTTTGAATGGAAAGTTAACGGCAGGTGGAAAATTGATGGGTTTTTAAAATTTCCGTCTGATAATATTAAAATGTCAGATGCCTATGTGTGATTTGTGTGAAAGGTCAGGTGCGTGCTATTTTGAAATTTTCTCCTTAATTTAAGGCAAATAGGCTCTAAATAAAATTAAAAAACAAACAAACAACGTGTCTATTGGGTTATTTCTAGTCAACTACTCCAAATAACTCAAAATGAATTTGGCTCTTAGCAGGTTAATTGGCCTCAATATAAAGAAGCAATGGAATATCCTGTATTTAAGCGTCCGGTCTGAGAGTATATTTGTTTTTTTCATTCTTTTTCATTTATCTCGGCTTCTCCTTCATCATCAAGGTCCGTTTTTAGTTTCGCCAATGGTGGTGGTGATTGTTTAGGATTTATGATTTTATTTTTATTCGTAGATCGACGAATATAGTTGCTCATACTTTGGCAATTTTGTGTTTGTGAGTTTCTGATATTCTTACTTGGAAAGTTAGACCTCCTGATTAGTTATTGGATCCTCTGTGGAACAATAATCATCTTCTTTTTGATGTATTGTTAATTATGCTTTTTTATTAATGAAAGTATGCTACCATGTTGGAATAAAAAAAGAGAAAGAAATTGGGACCAATAATTGTTGAGATAATAAGGTGTTCAAACTAACTTAAATATTCGATATTGATGGTGAGCTTCTCGCGGTTGATGAATTTTTCTTTTAGCTTTCAGGGAGAGTATTTAGAAATTAAGTGTCAAAAGATATAAAAATACTAGTGGATGCCCGTGCCTAAAAACACGTCGAAATGTATCATAGTCTCAACTTAAATAAATTGTCATACTACCCGACTGCTCTACGGGATAGTTGTAATCTCCACAAAGCGCCAATTATCATTTTGAGATGAGAATAAATTATATACACCGTGGTGGATACCATTTCTTCACAACCTGAAAAGATTACAGTTAGGGTGGAGTAAGTTAAAAGATGTTGATTCACTACCATCCCTTCAAGATTTGCCCAATTTGCTTCACCTTGAACTTACATCGGCATATGAAGGAGATGGATTATTTTTCAAAGCTGGTGGGTTTCAAAAGCTTGAACACTTGTGGTTGGTTAGCTTAGTACTTCTCCAAGATTGTAAATTGATGTTGGAGTTGCCCTCGGGTGTTGAACATTTGGCCAACCTTAAATATCTTGAATTGAATGATATGTCTGAAAAATTAATTTCGAGCTTGAATAGAGACTTACAAGGTGGGGACTATTGGAAAATAGCACACATCCTTAATGTTTGGGTTGGGGACTCTAAATCTGGTAAATGGACTGGTCATTATCTTTGATATGGTCGAACGGGAGGGGATGATGAGGATCTTCGAGATTGGTTTATCCCCGCTATTAATATGCCTTTTTTCCCTCATATTTTTTTGGCGTTTGTGAGAGCTTGAAAATTTGTTTGTGTAATCATGATGTGTATTAGATACTTCTTTTGTGTACTTTTTTGTCTTCAATTAAATACTTTATCAAGAACCTCATATTTGATGTAATCAGCTTGATAGACTTTAGAACTTCAAAGCATGCCTTAGCTTGGAACAATCTTGATTTAAAGATTATGTGAAGTTCAACACATCTCTAGAGGAACCTAATTTCCCTTGGTGCTGATTAAAAATATTTGATATGTTAATTTCCCTCGGTAATGTTATGAACTCTATGACCGTTAATTTTTTTTTCACCACTTTTGTACATATGCAAAATGCATTTACTTTTTTTGTCTAAAATCTTTTTTCAGTAATTTTTACTTTTTGTTTAGTTTTCGTCATAATTTTGGAGGTTAATATATCCTTTGTTTCGACGAGATGAATCAGAAAAGTATAAAAATGTGGACGTACCAATGTTTAAAAAAGTTCATAAAATACAAAACTTTAAAAAAAAGAAAAGACTATTGCTTCGTACTTTTTCGTCTTTAGTGAAATTTTTTATGCTTGGTCATAATTTTTACTTTTTCGGCTTATCTCGTCGAGACGGATGATTAATTAAATCTAACAAAAAATCAAAAATTAAAAGGTGAACAAATCACACAAAACATAAAAGACAAAAAAGAAAAAGAAAAAATGGTTTAAGACTTGTTTTTGCGACACTGATCAGGCCGTTATGACTTCCAAGTACCGTAACACTAACACCCTTGTTCATCATCGTAACAAATTCAGCCCATTCTCGCTCCGATCACTTCAGCTTAATTTACACCACAAAGTAACTATTCTCGTCTTCAGCTTAACAAGAAGAGGAGAGATTATTCACTGTCACATGGTATTGCTCCTCCCTTCAGCAGAAGTTAGTGGGTGGGTGGAGTGATTTTTCAGTGCTCTCTAGTGCAGGGCCGGCCCTGGGCTAAAGCCCGAGGTGCGGCCGCTTTAGGCCTCCGAAAGTTAACCCAAAACTAGGCCTCATTTTCCAGACAAGAAATTTTATATATATGTATTTTGTTCTTAATCTTCCAAATGAGGAGTCGTAGCACTGATGGTCCAAGAGTGGTTCTTAAAGCATTACTTCCTGTGTTCGACTCCTAGGAGGCTTTATTTTGGCAAACAAATTCTTTTTTCTTCCTTTTTCTTATTTTCTGTAGTTAACTTAGGTAGATAATGACAATTCTTGCATCACTTGTATTCTAAATTAGTTATACTTAAGTGATTGTAGATATTACTCAAAGAACATGATAAATGTTTTGATAAGTTTTTTTTGCCTTCATTTATTTCAATTTTATTTTCAACTTCTAATATCAAATTCAAAAATAAAACACTTTTGACTATATATAAATCAAAATAATTAATTTTCACTCAACAAACTCTGATAAAAAAAATATTTAAAGTAAACAATTTTCTCATTGCTAAAAATAGCATTCTTATGGTTAAAGTTAATAACATGATTAGTTAAAGAAATGCAGTGTATGAGCGGTATTTCTTTATGTTTGGTTTTTTTTTCTAATGATATAAAATATAAAATTTTATTTTAGTTAAATTATGAAACTAAAATACATGTTTAATATTTTTACCTTGTATTAACCACCTATATTGATTTTTTTTTTTGTTAGAAAACCTAAGGCCTCAATTTAAAAGTCGCTTTAAGCCTCCAAATTCTCAGGGCCGGGCTCTAGAATACCAGGTGGCGGTGCTCCAATGTCCTCCATAACACATAGGTGTGGATTCCAACACAAAGCATGTTGTTTCCATGGCAATGTGTGGTGAAAATAAAAATTCTGGAACACGACGTGGCAATACTCCAAGCAATGACAGAGCTACTTGTGGGCATATGGGGGCCACGGCTCCCATGTTGTTTCGAGTTTTTTTTTTAAAATTTTGTTACTTATTTTTTTATTTGGTAAGAATTATATTTTGTATTGGGTGTTATTTAGATATTTAATTAAATGCTTAAGAATGTGTTCGTTTTGGGTCCCAAAATCCAATTTCTCTCTCTGCTCACGGTCTCTCATAAATTTCTTCTTCAATTATTAATCTTATTTCTCTTTTTATCTCTCCCCATTGATTATCCAAAAACCCTCCCTCAAAATCTAAGCCAAACAAACTATCAGATTTCCGAATCTTGAAATTTTAAAATCATGTTGTTCATAGTCCTGCCCCCGCATTTATGAAATCCTAGCTCCATCCTTGGCTCCAGGAACATGATTATTCAAGTGCAGAGAGTGTGTGTTACTCAAACACAATTAGGCAGAGCCCACAACCGTTGTGAGAGAGAACAAATGCCTTGGCCGGGACTGAAAATCTTCTAAGGAGATAGAGAATGAAATGACTTCAATTTCCCAAAGCAAATCAACCCACCCACTCACAAGTCACAACTAGATGTACTTCTTTGCGCGTGCTGTGTATTCACGCCCCTTGAAGGGTGGTTAATCAAGTCTGTCCAGTGAATAATCTATTTGAATTATTTTTGGCAATAATTGGTCAGGTGGAGATAGTACGGACTAAATTTTTTTTTTTGGGGCAAAAATAATCTATTTGAATTATTTTATTGTTCTTATTAAAAAAATTGCATTCGTTAGTTTTTCGTCAATTTTTTTTGGATTATTGCTTTGTCGTGATGGGAAGAATCTAAAAAAGTAAAAAATGAACATTAAAATCCAATTTTTTTTTGAATAAAGACAAAAACAAATGCCTAATTGGCTTATTTTGTCTTTATTTAAAAAATTTGATTTTGACTGTAATTTTTTGATTTTTAGATTCCTCTCGTCATGACGAAGTAATATTCTACAAAAAATTGACGAAAAACTAACGAATGCAAATTTTTTAGAATAAGGAACTGGGGATTTGCGAAATATTATGGTTGAGACATCTTTTACAGGATTTGGGGTATCCATTGAGACAACCGATTCAATTGTATTGTGACAACAAGGCTGCGTGTGATATTGCCCACAATCCTATTCAGCATGACAGAACAAAACATGTGGAGGTTGATAGATTTTTTTATCAAGAAAAAGTTGGAAGCAAAGATCATAGAATTGCCCAGGATTCGATCAGAGTCGGGGACACAGCAGCAGAGCCAAAGAATGAAAAAGACCATTTTTGGGACACTTTGTTCACAGTGCAGCCCTTGCTAAAATGACCATAGTCATTACAATTATAGCATTTTACCTGGCTCATATCAAAGCCCTCTCCTCGTCCTTACATATTAAAGAGTAGTCTACAATCAGTCTTGAGTCAATTGTGAGCAGTCTCAACTGCGTATTAAGGTCGATTGAAATCACGCAATGTTACTAAAGTATTTGATTCCTTCCTGGAGGTGGAGCTCTGGGTGTTGGGCTGGGTTGTGGTAATGTGGATTTTTTTGTTAATCTTTTTTTTGATAGGCAACAAAATTTTATTAAAGCTCGATAAAGGGTACATCGAGGGGAGACCAATTACGGACCATAGAGAGTGAGGTACCGAAATTGGCCTCCAAAAGAGAGAAAAGAAAAAATTACATTCAATGGTAATTGAAAGAGCCTAGGAGCAGAGAGGCCCATAATAGCTTGCAAAGCATTATGGGAAGGCAAGAACAGCACCAGAACTCTAGCTGAGGGTAATATCTAAACAAATAAGACATCGAGCTTCACCACATCTTCCATACACATGATTTGAAGACCCCAGTGGCATGAGCCGTACCAATTGGAAAAAATGAATCCAAATGCATCCAGATCAGCTTCCATTAGAGTAGAAATAACCAACACAGGTAAACTGTAATATGGAACCATCACAGCAAATTAAAGCTCAACCTGTATAAGGTCAGGAGCATCAACAGCAGCAGAAAATCCCCTTTGCTCATGGGATTCCATCAGATAACATCATAGAGAGTAAACTATCTTTTTTGGTTTGGGACTTAGGGAAGTGAGTTAGATCACCCTTGTGTTCATCCGATGAACTTGACGTACTCTTCCATTGCTCATGTATGAATCAGTGTTCTGCTCCAAACCATCAAGAGAACAGGCAGAATGCATCAACTAGCAGAAACCAGCAATGACAATGAATCTCCTCAGCTCAAACAGAATAGTCTCCATAATTCAAGACAGATTTGCAACTAGTTCAAACTCAAGACATCAGCATCCATTAGCATCCATTATGTCTCTTAGTCCTCCCAAGAGTTGGGAGTTGAAAAGAAAAGAAAGTATACACCAGGAACTTTGAGATATTCCAAAATCTGAAGCATTTTCTGTCAATACCAGCAGCAGAAGCTTGGTGTTATATCTTCAAAAACTCTTAGCTCTCCCCAGATAGTTGGAAAGAGGGGAAAACCTCACCTGCAGCTTTAGCCATCTTCACTTTGGTTCAACATCAGAATTAACCGTTTAACATATTATCCACAGAGCACAATGACCGAAACTTGAGATCAAACTCTTAGCCCTCCACAGCAGTGGAGTTGTAAGAGAAGTGGGATTCCAAATAAAATCTCCAAGGTTTTACACAGCTACAGTTCTCTTACCTCTCTTCGCCCTCCAAGGAATACATGCTTCTCTCCAAACTGCGACACTCTTTTCTTTCACACATCACATTTATTTCATTGACATCTCCACCTATACACCATGGAATTTGAGAGACAGATTTCAATTGGAACAGGACATCAACAGGACATCCCTCAGTATCTGACTGCCCGCAGCATTGTTAGGAGCCTACACATTTACAAGAACACATTCCAAGTCCAATAATACACCTATCACCGTAACAAATGTCTATGAAACATCGATTCCTTGGTTTAGATTTGTCTGGATTCCAAACTGTCAAAATTTCCTCAGAAAGTCCCACAACGTCCGATTCAGCATTTTCCACATCAGTAGACCCCACATTCACTAGACAGTAGACATCTCAAACCTCTCAATCTTGGTTTCTTGCAGAGATATCCTTGACCAGCTTAATAACAAATCTCTTGTGGTTGAACTACCTAACCCCTTATGTTCCAGGAAATGATTTTCATTGGGGCCTCTTTTTATTTTGACAGCTAAAGAAAAATTAATCCCTCATGAGAGGGGCAAAGGGGTTGTTTTTGATAGAAGCTTTCAGTGCTATAGCTTCGTTTTCGATCATCTTTTTCATTCTCAAAATACCAAGATTATCAAACTTAATGCCAAGAGTGTTACCTTTTTGTTAATCTTCCTAAATATTTCAGTTTTTTTTGTTTTGTTTTATGTCCTTTAATTTGTTATCTGATTATAATTTCATAGAGCCCAGTGTGTTATTGGATCTGAGCCTATTGCATTCCTCAAAGTTCGGCAGCATCTGGATGTGAAGTGTGAACCTACTCGCGAGTTGAGTTTTGTTCACCCTCCACTTAAAAGGGTGAACATTACCCTTCTTCCTATTGGTTGAAATGGTGTGGATCTTAAGGGACAATCAGTGTAGAGTTAAAAATTCTTTGAAGGAACTTCAAACAAACTTGCCAAAAATTAAGATAATACATGTACAACGGTGACTACAAAAAATAAAATACATTAAATGCTTGCATCGGTCTATTTAGGGATTTTACATTTTTAGGGTGACTTGCTAATGTTTCTGCTTTATGAAAAAATGAAAAAAAAAGAAAGAAAGAAAGAAAGAGAAAGGGAGATGTTAACTATGAGGAATTAATAAAACATTTAGGGCTTCGGGACAAATTTTGTCTACCAAATGCATGTGAGCATTGTTGAAAATATGAATAATAAAGTTTCCATTCCCTCTAACAGCTTAAGTTTTTAGATGAGTTGTTGGTTAACAATCTAATATTATGTTATCAAAGCAGACAATAAATCCTGGGTTCAAAACTTACCGCCTACCTAATGATTAAAATCTACACGTGTTTAGCTTGCTTATGGAGGAGAGTCTGGCTACGTACACTTGAGGGGGCATGTTGAGAATATAAATAATAAAGTTGCATCTCTCCCTAACTGTTGCCCCTCTCTCTAACTGCTTAAGCTTTTAGATGAGTTGGTGGTTAACAATCTAATTAGCATCAGATGGACTATGTATCCAAAGGAGTACTCGACAATCGATCTCGAGATAGTTGTGAGGAGTCTCAATTGTGTAGTAAGGTCGATTATAATCACATGATGTTATTGTTAAAGTTTGATTCCTTCTCGGAGGTGGATCGCTCTTGGCGTTGGGATGGTTCTGGTAGTGTGGAGGATTTGTTAATTTTTCTGATTTTTATTTTGTTGTATTGTTACCTTTGTTGTTTACACCCGTTTTTGGCACCAAATCACAGGCCAGCGCGGGAAGGCCATTTAATTATTATTTGATTAAATTGGGCCGAAAAATGGAGATGTATTGAGTTAAAATTAATGGGCCAAGACAATATTAATTGGACCCAATTAATTTTAATGCTATTGGATCATGGGCTTAGGTTATTCGGGCCTTATTTTTTAAGCTTGATTTAAAGAGCCTCTAGCCCGGGATTATTATTTGGAGTGTTCTCACGAAAAAAGAAAATATGGTGGTGGTTATTTTTTGTAAGGGAAAATGATAGCCCATGACGTGTTTTGATAATTAATACTCGCCAAGGACAAGCTAAGAACATTTTGTTAATGTTGAAAATGTTCTTGACGGGTATTAATTATCAAAACACGTCATTGACCGTCATTTTCTATTTTTGTAAAGGCCATTTGAACCCATGATCTATTAGTGGGCATGAATCAAGGGAATAAAAAATGGCCCATGATGGCAAATAACCTTCGGCAACTCCCCATAACCGTTAATAACTTCCCACGTTCTCAAGGTGCAGGAGTGGAAGGCTTATCATGGGACACTTGTCATCACAAGAGCAAGGCGGGAAAATACACATGCAAAACCGTGAGCATAATTTCTGCCTATAAATACAAGAACTCAAGAAGAAAAATAGGTTCAACACCTTAAGCCCAGCACTTAAACCAAAGTTTTTCCAGAGAAATACCTATTTTACTTTTCCTGTACCAACTCAATTACTTCTTCAAGTAATTTGGGTTTTTTACTTTTCCATTGTACGCAAAACTTTAAAGTTCTTTTTACGTTGTTACTTCTTTCCTACATAGTTAGGAATTTGCTAAGTCCACTTCGTTATGGTAAAACCAAGAACCTCCATTGCGATCCAGCCCTTAGGTTCGCAACACACTCACCTTCACGGTAATTACGAAGTTAGAAAATGGCATCCAGTCCTTACGTTAGACTCGACAAGTTTTGGCACCCCGCGCTCAGTCCTCGAGACATTTTTGTGCTAAACAGTTATCTAATTAGAATTTCATAGAACCTATTGTGCAATTAAATCTGAGCCTATTGCATTCGTTGAAGTGTCGCAACATCTGAATGTAAAGTGTGAACCCACTTGCTTTATTAATTAATTAAGGACAATCAGTGCAGAATTAAAAATCCTTGGGAGTAACTTGAAAGAAATTTGCCAAGGATTAAGATATAAATAAGTACGACGGTGACCTATTTAAGAGATTTTACATTTTTAGGGTGACCTCCTAAAGTTTATGCTTCATAAAAATAAAATAAAAAAAAGAAGAAAAGAAAGAGAAAGGGAGATGGTAACTATGGAGAATTAACAAACATTTAGGGCTTTGGGGAAATTTCTGTCAACCAAATATATATGAGCATCACATGGACTATATATCTAAATGAGTAGTCAAAAATAAGCCTTCAGTCATATGTGAGGAGTTTCAATTGTGTAGTGAGATCGATTGTAATGACATGATGTTATTCATAGCGTTTGATTCCTTTTCGGAGGTTGAGCTTTAGGCGTTGGGCTGGGTTCTGGTAGTGTGGACTTAACTAGGGACAATTAGGCCTCATTTCCTCTAAATTTGTGCACTACAACTTATTGGTTTTTGTGAAGTTATTCATACTTGTTGGTCCAAATAGCAACCCAAGAGGGGGGTGAATTCACTTAATTGGGTATCTCAAATAGAATGCAGAATTTAAAAAACTAATTGACTAATTATTCAAGATATTCTACCACAACTCGTTATTCAATAATATATCAATTTACTCATGTGATATAGATAAGCAAAACTGAAAGTAAAGAGAGTAGGGAAAAGAGAGAATCGAACGCAATGATTTATAGTGGTTCGGTCCACAACTTCACGGCCTAGTCCACTCCCCAAGTGTCCAACTCGAGATTTGCTGCACTATCTCCAATAGTTACAATCTTCTAGTTTTGCGGGTGCTAAACAACCTTTACAACGAGCAATCTATCCCCAATCGCTCCGACTAATTTTGACTCCTGTGCTAGTTACACCTAACCCAACTAGTTTTGACTCCGGTGCTAGTGACACCTAACCCTCGAGTGATTTTCTCTCCAAAACCACTTACAAAAAGATAATTCTCTTAAGAATACGAACAAGGGTGTACAATCCCCTTTACAATTCAAACTAGTGTAATAAGATATTCAAGATAAGGCTTTAGAGATGATTAACGGATATTCAAGAGTAGCTCACTACAGTTTTTCTTCAAGAGATCATCTCACGTTTCTTCCTTCGACACACGTGTATATATATCCTTCAAGAATGAAGTCTCATTTGACTGTTGAAGATTAGTAGCTGTTGGAAAGAATAGGTTCCTTCCACAAATCAAGTAATCAGCTCCTTTCTTGTTTACAGAAATATTCTCCAATCAATCAATTATCTAGTTTCCATTTTTCCATTGAAATGCATGTGCATGGGAATTTCCACTAGCCGTTGGAAATTTAATCTCACAAAATCATGTAACCAATAATTTCTTTCATTTGAATCATATTCTCTAGCCAATCAAGTTAGGAGAAGATTTGTCCTTAATCTTCCTCCTTTCAATTTATCTTGACTATTGAGATAGTGATTTGGTGTAGCAATGTGTCCATGTGTACTTCAACCAAATCATACAAAATAAACATTAACTCAAATGAATACCAAATATCACAATATTAATTTATATTTCTTCTTCAATAAAATATATTTGTTATCATCAAAATCAACAAGGTATTCATAAAAACCTTTGGGCTAACAATCTCCCCCTTTTTGATGATGACAAACCATTAATGATTTTATTCAGATAAATTCAAAGATATAATTATAACAAAAGAATAAAGATACTCCTCCTGAATTTATGCATCCTTTGCTTGAGCTTTTTCTCCCCCTCTAGCTTTCACAATATTTCTCCCCCTTTGTCTTCAACAAAAAGAGTGTGGGAAGAATCGATAGAATCCTCTCCTTTTGGCGTTTATAATATTTCTCCCCCTTTGTCATCAACAAAAATTAGGGAACTCTTTGATCATAGGATTCCACAAAGATTCTGGTTATCAATAGAGTTTGAAACTCCCTTCGGATTTGCATGTCCAGAACTGTATTGTGGATCAAACAGATAAGGTGCACATGCCAGTTCCACATCCATTAAGCCTTCTTTATTGCACTAAAACTTCAAGCTTCACAAACAATTTATAAGCTGCATCTTTCTCGCTGTCTAAATCCATCTTTAAACATTTACCTTTGAGCGCACGTCAATCTACAAAAATAAATCATATGTAGTTCTTTGGTACCCACATTTTCTTGGGTCCGGGAGGGTTAGTAACAAGATGCTTAGGAACCCATGTCTTTTTCATTCCAACACAAACATTTTTACGAATAGGATAAGATTATGATAAATGACCAATCATTTCACAATAGTTGCAAGTAGTTTAAGCATGACTAGAAGAAGTTGATTTCACAAACAAAGTTTGATAAAACTTTTGCTTTTTGGTTGGATTAAAATTGATGCCCGCTTTATCAAAAACACATATTTGATTTCCGAGAAGTAAATCCAAATTTTCCTTTCCTTTAACAAACTTTGAAAGAGATGTTTTCAAATCCTTAACCTCATTTTTTAAAACATCATTTTCAAGTCTCAAATTATTTTCAAATACCAAATCATTTGCAATCTCTTTTGGAGAACAAACTTCTTTCAATTTTCCCTTTCAAGGCATCTTTCTCATTTTCAAAGATTCATTTTCAGGTAAGAGAGAAAAATTAGTCTTTTTGAGAGACTTATATTTTGAACTCAATTTTGTGAACTTCGAATGTAATTCTTCAAATGCATCTAATAGTTCATCATAATCAAATTGATCATCAGACAAATCACTAGACTTTACCTCATCACCATCGTGTGCCATCAAGCATAAGTTAGTAATTTCTTGGTCACTATTTTCTTCGGAACTACTGACATCAATTTCTCTCAATGCTTTAAGCAAATTTTTTTTTTTGTTGTCAAATTTCAAGTTGTTTCCACTAAACTAAATATCCAACATGTTTTCTTCTTCTAACTCAATACAATTTCTACAACTTATAATTTAGTGGAAACAACTTGACGATTGTGGACTACAAGATGTAGTCCATAACTTAACGATCAACGGAAACACCCCCTTAGGCCTTAGTGCACAGTTAAAGATTCTTTGAAGTAACTTGAAAGAAACTAACCCCAAGGGGTTGGCCAAGTGATTTTGGCTTAGGATTTAGATGTTTGCTCCATCCTAAGGTCTTAGGTTTGATTCTCATTGCCAACAACTCTTGGAACCATCTCACCCTCACGCGTAAGTGTGTGAAACGACTGTGGAATGGGCTTTAGGGATTAGTCCGAGCTGCGCGCAAGTTGGCCCGGGACACCCTGCATTACCAAAAAAAAAAGAAAAACTTCAAAGAAACTTGCCAAGGGTTAAGATTACATATGTATGTACGTCAATACTATCAAAGACAAAACAAAACAAAATGAAATGCCTGCATTTGTCGATTTAGGTTTTAGAGTGACTTGATAAAGTTTATGCTTTATAAGAAACTGAAAAAGAAAGGGTTCGGAAAGGGAAATGTTAACCATGGGGAGTTAACAAACATTAGGGCTTTGGGGCAATTTCCGCCAGCCAAGTTTGAGCATCAGATCGATGGACTGTATATCAAAAGAGAAAATCTTTTTCACGGCGAAGCCATGAAAAGATGTTTACGGAGCCAATCACAACCGTCCAAAAGTATTTTGAACAGTCCGGATGTTAATAAAACTTTTCCGACAAAGAGTTTAATTCTTTCCCGGAAATTTTTTATTTAAATCCTGACTGTCCAAAGCCAAAACGGAAAACCGAAATTGCACGGAGCTGTCAATAACTTCAAGAAGTTTCTCTCATATTTAAAGAAGTAGGCGACAATCGGTCTCGAGTCAGTAGGGAGACTAGTGCAGAGTTAAAAAAATAAGTTTAGGAACAAGGAAACCAGCCCATGCTCCACCAACCCATGATGCTGACGTGGACTGGGCTCCACGTCAGCTTTAAGTTTAAAAAAAAAACTAAAAATTTCTGCCATAGCAGAGAGAGAGAGAGAGAGAGAGAGAGAGAGAGAGAGAGAGAGAGAGAGAGAGAGAGAGAAGAGGAGGAGGAGCCTGACCACGTGCACCAACTTCACCTCCACCACCGTCGACCACCAGCTTCACCTCCACCTCTAGCGACCACCACCACCATCGGGTCCACGTGGGGCCCGGTCCACGTGGGCATCATGGATTGGAGCATGGACTGGTTTCCTTGTTCCTAGACATATTGTGTACTATCAAAGAAACTTGAAGAACAATAAGCTCGTTCGGTTGGGGATTTTGGTTTTGGACTTTTGTCTCTGCGCACGGTCTCTAATAAATTTTTTCGTAATTATTACTCTTATTTTTCTCTTTATCTCTCTCCACTCATTACCCAAAATACTAAAACGAACAAGCAGAGATCTTTAATATTTTTCTTTTCCATTGGGTAGAACACAAAATATAGATGAGAAAGAAAGTATATCCTACCTATCTACCTTAATTAATGCTCTATGAAACTACTAGGTAAGAGAAAAAAAAGAAAGAAAGACAAAGGGAATTGACCGCTAGAGGACTCTGAAATACCAATCACAAGCACTTGATATCACATGGAAATTTAAAAGTCTATTTATTTTTTGGCCCCAAATTTACTTCGCGAGTGTCTTTTTCTTAGTCACATAATCATTCAAAATGATCGTCACTCTTGCTCTCAATCCTCACTCTGAGCTCGTACTCTCAATCCTCGCACTCACTAAAAATATAAATATATGACTCAAAGTTGAAAAAAAAGTTAAAATGGCAAAAAAAAAAAAAAAACTATCCACAAAATTTAAGACCAATAGGCTCTAAAATAAAACAAAAACAAACTAACAACGAGTCTTTTGGGCTATTTATAATCAAAATTAATACTCCAAATTACTAAAATGAATTTGGCTCTTAGCAGGCTGGCCTCAATATAACAAGCAATAGCAGATTCTTGAATTTTAATTAACCTCAAAACAAAAATAAAAAACTGATTTGAGAAGTTAACGTGAACACCCATAAGAAACGAAGCAATGGGAATGATATTCACTATTGCTGAATCTTTTGCCAGAAGAGAGAATATATCTCAGGGAGAGGAGAGAGAAATATCCGTGCACCACCCAGGAATGCATAATTGACCTCTCCCCCACCCCCTTTCTCTTCAAATCCAAAGCTACTCGGTAAACCAAAAAAAGAAAGGAAAAAATGGCAGAGGGTGCTGTGTTCGAACTTATCCAGCTTCGCACCCTATCTCCAAGAAGAGTTGAACTTGCTGACTGGAGTACGGGAAGACATCGAATACATAAGAGCCGAATTCGAGCGCATGACACATTTCCTCAGAGTTGCTGATGCTATAGAAGATAGAGAGCCGCAACTCAAAGTATGGGTGAAGCAAGTTCGAGAAGCTGCATATGACACTGCAGATGCACTTGACATGTACATGCTTCGCCTCAGACATCATCATAGCTCCGGATTTCGCGAGTTTGTACGTAAGGTTTCTTTATTTATTAAGATTTTAAAAGCTCGCCACCAAATTGCTTCTGAAGTAAAAGGAATCAAGTCCAGAATCATCAATATTTCTGAGGGACATCAGCGATATAGTAACATATATGGCAAAATAGAGCAAGGCTCAAGCTCTACTCATTCAGACATCACATGGTATGATTGTCGTGGTGATGCCCTTCTACGCCAAGAAGCTGACCTTGTGGGCATTGACAAGCCCAAATCACACTTGATTCAGTGGCTAGTGGACGAGGATCCTCAACTCAAGGTGCTTTCGATAGCAGGAATGGGTTGATTGGGCAAAACCACCCTTACGAAAAAAGTCTACGACGACGCAATAGTGAATAGGCACTTCCAGAACCATGCTTGGATCACCGTTTCCGAATCATTCAAGGTCGAAGAGCTTTTAAAAAACATGATTCAAGTGTTCTTTGAAGAAGTCAGGCAACCCCTCCCACGAGGAGTGGACAATATGGATGCAAACAGCTTGAAAGGCGTAGTTAATGCTTTTTTACAGCAAAAGAGGTATGTGCTAGTTTTTGATGATGTATGGAGTATTTATGCATGGCGAGTTTTAAGAATCATACTTCCTGAATGTAATTGTGGCAGTCGAGTAATTTTGACAACAAGAAATGTAGATATAGCATCTTTTGCTAGCGAAGAATATCATGGCATGGTGTATAATCTACAGCCCCTGCCTCCCAAAGAGTCATGGGCCTTGTTTTGCTCAAAGACATTCAAGGAGAGTTCTTGTCCTTCATATTTGGAAGATCTCTCAAGAGAAATCTTGGGAAAATGCGAGGGGTTACCACTTGCAATAGTGGCAATTAGTGGTCTGTTATCAACAAAAGAGAAGAGTGTGGATGGGTGGGAGAGAATTTACCGCAGCCTTGGTGCGGAACTAGAAGGAAATGACAAACTCATGAGCATGACTAAGATATTGTTCCTCAGTTACTTTGATTTGCCTTACTATCTTAAGTTATGTTTCTTGTACCTAAGCATTTTTCCAGAAGATTGTCTCATTGATCACTGGAGATTAATTCGGTTGTGGGCGGCAGAAGGATTTATAGAAGTGAAAGAAGGAATGACAATAGAAGAAGCTGCTCAGGGCTACCTCGAAGAGCTAGTGAACAGAAGTTTAGTTCACGTGTCAAATGTCGGGAGAGATGATGGATTCAAAGCTTATTATCGGATCCATGCCCTTTGGCGTGAAATGATTATTGCAAAGTCGAGAGAGCAAAGTGTTGTCACGATAGCGAGTGAAAGAGGTAGAGCGTGGCCTGAGAAATTGCGACGCCTCTCGGTCCACCATAATTTGGAAGATATTCAGCAAAGCAGTTGTTTTACTCGCCTTCGTTCTTTACTCGTGTTCAGCGCAACAGATTCGTTGTCATTGTTGTCAAAGGTTGCATCCTTAGGCAAGGGTGTAAGGCTACTAACGGTGTTAGACTTGAGAGGAGCAAAATTGGACATATTCCCCAATGAAATAGTGAAACTCTTTAATCTTACTTATCTTAGTTTGAGGGCGACAAATGTAAATATGATCCCAAAATCGATTGGAAAACTCAAGAAGCTAGAAACATTGGATCTGAAACAAACGAATGTCACTAAGTTGCCTGATGAGATCTTAAAGCTCCAACATCTTCGCCATCTCTTGTTGTATCGCTACAATGATGCCGGTTGTTATTTTCCTTTTCACTCTACAATTGGCTTCAAAGCTCCGGCAAGAATAGGAAGTTTGTTGTACTTGCAGAAACTATGTGGTATTGAAGCAAACCATGGGAATGATAGTGGCATTGTGCTAAGAGAGGTAGGGAAGCTAACTCAACTGAGAAGATTGCTCATTACAATGCTACAGAAGGAATATGGGACTGTGCTATGTTCATCCCTTGAGAAGCTAAACAACCTTCGCTCGTTGTGCGTTGCGGCAATGGAAGATGAGATCATTGATTTAGATTCTTTGTCTTCGCCTCCTCAACTTCTTCAGAGACTCTATCTAAGAGGACGTTTGGAGAAGATACCGCATTGGATACCATCTCTTCACAACCTGAAAAGTTTACACTTAAAGTGGAGTAAGTTAAAAGATGTTGATCCACTTCAATCCCTTCACGATTTGCCCAATTTGCTTCACCTTGTACTTCGTACTGCATATGAAGGAGATGGATTATGAGGAAAATGTAAACCCTAACCTAGAGAAGAAAGGAGAGAGAGAGAGAGAGAGAATCTGAGTTTCTCATTTCTTTCATTTGAGATGAATGCACTCCTCGATTACAAAGGGAAAAGTACCAGCACTGTATATATACAAGACTAATTGACTAATCAACTATGTACAGCTCAGCACAGTTAGCAAGCTAACTGACCTTAACAAACTAACTGACTATTAACAACTTACTAATCAGCACTTAATGACTCTTACTAACATGCCCCTGCAAACTCATGGGTGTGTCAACAACCATGAGTTTGTGTTTAAGAAAAAGAAAACGAGCTGTAGACAAAGACTTGGTAAAGACATCTGCTATTTGATCTTCAGTACCCACATGATGAACAAGAAGTTGCCTGGATAGGACTTTCTCACGAACAAAATGATAGTCAATCTCAACATGCTTTGTTCGTGCATGATAGACAGGATTGGCAGCCAAAGCGATTGCTGACAAATTATCACACCAGATTGTTGGAGGAACAGGAAAAGAAACACCAAGCTCTATCAACAAATTTTGAATCCATGTAACTTCAGCTGCAGTCTGAGCGAGTGATCTGTATTCAGCTTCCGTAGAAGACCTAGCAACCGTATGTTGTTTCTTGGCACTCCAAGACACAAGATTAGATCCCAAAAACAAACAATAACCAGTGGTGGATCGCCTGTCTATTCTGTCTCCTGCCCAATCTGCATCTGAGAATGCAGTTAAAGACAAGCCACTAGGAGTATATAACAACCCTTGATTAAGAGAACCTTTGACATATCTGAGAATTCGTTTTACAGCCACAAAATGACTATGTTTTGGGCTATGCATATGCTGACAAGCAAGGTTGACAGCATAAGAAATCTCAGGTTTTGTAAGAGTCAAATACTGAAGAGAACCAACTATAGCTCTAAACCAATGAACATCAGAAAAATCTGGATCTGGATCATAAAGGGCAGGTTTGGATGAAGAAGGAGAAGGACTAGGTTTACAGTCCAACATGCCTGCTTTGGTGAGAAGATCAGTGGCATATTTGGTTTGGGACAAGAGAACATCAGAACCATGATACAGAACTTCAATCCCAAGAAAATAACTAAGAGAGCCAAGGTCCTTCATCACAAATTTAGAGCTGAGAATAGAAATTAACTCTGTAATATAGGGAGAATTGCTGCCAGTAATCAGAATGTCATCCACATATACCAAAACTAAAGTAAGACCTGCAGATGTTTGCTTGATAAACAAAGAGGAATCAGCCTTGCTCTGATGAAACCCCTGTTGAATAAGAAAACCAGAAAAGACAGAATACCATGCTCTGGGTGCTTGCCTTAATCCATAGAGTGCTTTAGAAAGCTTACAAACATACTGAGGATGAATGGGATCCTTATATCCCAAAGGCTGTCTCATATACACATCTTCATCAATAATGCCATGCAAAAAAGCATTTGACACATCTAGTTGCTTTATAGGCCAAGCATTATGAACAGCCAAGCTTAGAATAACTCGAACAGTGGGCTGCTTAATGACAGGGCTAAATGTTTCATGAAAATCAATCCCTTCAGTCTGTTGGTTTCCATTCGCAACCAACCTGGCCTTATATCTTGCAATAGTTCCATCAGAATGTCTCTTAATTTTGAATATCCATTGGCATCCAATGACATTTGCCCCCAAAGGAAGAGGGACAAGAGACCAGGTACCTTGTTTAACTAAGGCCTTGTATTCTTCACTCATAGCTTGTTGCCAAACTGTATGCCGGATGGCTTCAGAAAAATTGACAGGTTCTTTTTCTGGCAAAGGAACAGGAAAATCAACTACATTCAAGCTCAAAATAGTTTTGGGTTTGAAGATCCCATTTTTAGACCTTGTGACCATAGAGTGATTTGGAGATGAAATAGGAACAGAAGGAGAAGTAGGTAAAAGAGGAACAAAAGTTTCAGCAGGCTGAGTAGCCATGTCAGGAAGCTGAGTAACCCTGTCATCTTGAGCAGAAACTATTGATTCTGAATGAGAAATAGGTTGAGAAGATAAAGACAAGGGAGAGAATGGACTAGAAGATATAGGAGAAGATGAGATATGAGAGGGAGACACAGAAATTGAAGGATTAATAGAAGTTGGAGATGAGTCAGTAACTATAGGAGTAGAAGAATTAACAGGAGGAACAAAAGGGGAAGTAGAAGTAGTACTAAAAGAGGGAACATGAGCAGGATAGGGAACAAGAATTGTAATGTCTTCAAATGTTGTCAAAGGAACCTTAAATGTGGTAGGAGAAGAAAGAGAAGAAGGAGAGGAAGCAGTCAAAGTAGTGTAAGGAAAATCTGTTTCAACAAACTTGACATGTCGAGACACATATACTTTATTTGTGCTAGGATCATAACATCTATATCCTTTGGTGTGAGGACAATATCCCAGAAAAATACAAGGTGAGGATTTAGGCATCAGCTTATGAGAAGTATAGGGTTTTAGCCAAGGAAAACAACAGCATCCAAAGGGTTTTAAGAAATCATAGTCAGGAGAGGTTTGAAACAACAAGGTATATGGAATTTGAAAATGAAGACTTGTGTGAGGTAATCTGTTGAGAAGATATACAGCAGTAGTTAATGCTTCAAGCCAAAAATTGGTAGGCATATTGGCTTGAAGTAGGAGAGTAATAGTAGTTTCTATGAGATGTCTATGTTTCCTTTCAGCTAGACCATTTTGTTCAGGTGTATGAGGACATGAAGTTTGTTGTATCATGCCATTTGTGAGAAACAAATGTAGAAGAAAGTGATTGATAAACTCACCCCCATTGTCACTCCTTACAGTTTGAATAGTAGTGTGAAACTGAGTAGAAACATAAGCTTTAAATTGAGCAATAACATGTTTGACTTCAGATTTATAGTGAAGGGGAAACAACCAAGTGAATCTAGAAAAATCATCCACAATCAACAAGTAATATCTAAAACCTTTATGAGATGGGATAGGAGATGGACCCCACACATCCATATGAACCAGTTGAAAAGGAGCAGTAGTACAAGTAGTAGACCTAGGAAATTGAAGTTTATGGCTTTTGGCCATATTACAACAATTACAATTTAGCACATGAGGCTTAGAAACAGGTAAACCATGCTGTTTTATTAAGGAAGTAAACAAAGGAAAGCTGGGGTGCCCAAGCTTCTGATGCCAAAGCAAAGCTGAAGAAGAAGAAGGGCTTACTAAAGCTGTAGAGGAAGAGGAACCAGACCAGTGCTCAGAGGAGGTCAGAATGGGATACAGACCCATGTGACATGGTCCCTTGTACAAGATTTGGTGTGTAATCTTGTCCTGAATTTCAAGACCAGAAGAATAAAAAATGAGAGAACAATGATTATCTTTAGCAAATTGAAAAACTGAAATCAAGTTGTGAGTAATTTGAGGGGTGTGGAGAATATGTGAAAGCTGGAAATTACAAGAAGGAGTTGATATCACACCTTTGCCAGTATGAGAAGCCTGTAACTGAGATCCATTACCAACCATAATACCATCATGAGCAGTGGCAGGTTGAGAAATAGCCAAGTTCTGCAGATTATTAGTGATGTGGTTGGTAGCACCACTATCAAAGTACCATGGGTGAGTAGAAGGATTGGTAACTGAGGAAGAAGTACCAGAATATCCTCCAGTGAAGCCTGTGAAAGAAGGAACATTGGACGATGCTCCTCCTAACATCATTCCAGAAACAGAAGTCATAGGTGCTGCAGGGAAACTATCAGTAAAGCCTGCGAAGTGAGCCTGTGTAGGTGGTGGAGAATAGCCAGTAAAGGGTGCTTGTGAAGGTTGAGATGAATAGACAGGCTGTTGAGTGGAGAAAGATGGCCTGGAGGTTGGCATGTGGTGAGGTTGGTACATAGGAACACCAGCATGCATCTGAGATTGATACACAGGTACACCTGTGTTGAACCAAGGAGGAGTATTGGACCAAGACTGAAACTGATTAGAAGATCTCCATGGAGCACCTTGAACAAATGGTGGTATAGACTGAAAATTCTGTGAAAAAGAAGATTTGTAATAGCAATAATTGGTTGTATGATTACTTCTTCCACAAATATCACACGGTGGTCGTGGTCCTCTTCCCCTGCCTCTGGGAAAACCTCTGAATGAAGAAGGTAAAAACTGTGATGGAACATACTGAGATGGAGATGACTCTCCATATGGATGTGAAGGATGAGGCCCAAGGACAGACTGAACAGAAGGAGGTGCTGATCCATAATAACCAGTGGATCCCAACGGAGGAGAAGCATATTGACCCACAGATTGAGGAATGCCACTTGAAACAGATGAAGTGTTCAATGATGCAGGCATGGATGATGTAGAAGTGGAAATTGGACCCTGTGGTGATGGAGATCCATGTGTTGCAACCAAAACAGAACTAGAACTACTTGCATGTTCTGCAGAAGATTCTTGAAGAAGTTGATCTTCTCCATTAAGCATATTGACCACTTGATCAAAAGAAATAATATCACCCTTGATTCTCATAGCCCTTACAGTGGTCTTGAAACCATTAAAGACAGGAGGTAGACCCCGAAGAGTATGAAAAATCAGATCATCCTCATCAACTGGACTACCAGCAGCAATCAACTTTTGAGAAAACTCCTTTAGTGTATCCACGTAATGTTCAATAGTAGAGGTCTTGGTAATGGAGTACAATTTTCCTTTGAGATCTTGAACATGACTTTTAGACAGAGAATTATAACGATTGGACAAGGAGTCCCAGACTTGATGAGTACTATGTAACCCTAGAATATATGGTAACGTAGTTTGAGACAAAGAAGCAGTCAAACACATCAGAAGCTGAGTATCAATAAGCTTCCACAAAACACATTTTGGATTTGAGACAGAAGTTCCATCAGAATTAGTAATTTGAGCAGGTGGACACAGAGAAGAACCATCAAGAAACTCAAAATAACCGTTCGCACGCATCACGTTCTCAATTTGAATCCTCCATAACAAGTAGTTCGTACCATCCAATTTAAGAGTGACAAACGAGTGAAAATTTGAGACTAGAAACACCAGTGATGGTGGTAGAGTTACCTCTGTAGTAGTCATGGCGATTTGCAGAAATCACAATGAACAAATCACGAAGAAATTAGGGCAGAGATTGCGTTGAGAAGACTGTGAGAAGAAGCGTGAATCACAGGATCAAAAAAGACTTCCGTCGAGTGGCTCTGATACCATGAGGAAAATGTAAACCCTAACCTAGAGAAGAAAGGAGAGAGAGAGAGAGAGAGAATCTGAGTTTCTCATTTCTTTCATTTGAGATGAATGCACTCCTCGATTACAAAGGGAAAAGTACCAGCACTGTATATATACAAGACTAATTGACTAATCAACTATGTACAGCTCAGCACAGTTAGCAAGCTAACTGACCTTAACAAACTAACTGACTATTAACAACTTACTAATCAGCACTTAATGACTCTTACTAACAGATTACATTTCAAGGCCGGTGGGTTTCAAAAGCTTAAATACTTGTGGTTGATTAGCTTAGTAGGATTGAAATGGGTGAAAGTGGAGTCTAGCTCGATGCCTCTTCTTGAAAAGCTATATCTCCAAGACTGTAAATTGATGATGGAGTTGCCCTCAGGTGTTGAACATTTGGCCAACCTTAAACTACTTGACTTGAGTGATATGTCTGAAACATTAATTTCGAGCTTGAATAGAGACTTAAAAGGTGGGGACTATTGGAAAATTGCACACATCCCTAGCGTTTGGGTTGGGGACTCCAAATCTGGTGAATGGTCTGGTCGTATCATATAGATATGGTAGAACAGGAGGGGAACGATGGGGATCGATGAGGATCCCTCGTATTTTTTTGGCATTTGTGAGAGCTTGAAAACTTATTTGTGTAATCATGTCGTGAATTAGATGTTTCTTTTACGTAGTTTTTTGTCTTGAATTGATAACTTTATCGAGAACCTCATATTTGTTGTAATCAGCTTGATAGAATTTCGAACTTCAAAGCATGCCTTCGGTTTATCGGTTTGTGTCAATCTTGATTTAAATTAGGTGAAGTTCAACACATCTCTAGAGGACCTAATTTCCCTCGGTATTGCTATGAACTCTATGACCTTTAATTTTTTTTTCCACTTTTCTGCGTATGGAAAAAGCATTTTCTTTTTTGTCTAAAATATTTTTTCAGTAATTTATATTGAGAAATGATTTTGCCACACCCTTTTTTGATAATGCCACACCCTGCAAGTGTATTTTTGCACCAAAAAAAATACACTTGCAGGGTGTGGCATTATCAAAAAAAGGTGTGGCAAAATCACTACCCTTTATATTTTTTGTACCTTTTTTTAGTTTTTCGTTGTTATCTTTGAGGCTAATCCTTCGTCTCGACGTGATTAATTAAAAAAGTATATAAATGTGGATCTTAATAACAATTTCAGCCGCCCCTTCTCGCTCCCATCAATTAAGCTTACACCACAAAAAATAACTATTCTCGTCTTCAGCTTAACAAGAAGAGTGAGAGATTATTCACAGGGCCATGATATTGCTACTCCTCCAACAGAAGTGAATGGGTGAGTGGAGTACTGGAGTGATTTCTCAGAGCACCCTAGAGCACCAAGTAGTGGTGCTAGCTCCAAGGTCTTTCTCCATAACATATAGGTGTGGATTTCAACACAAAGCGTGTGGCTCTCATGTCAATTATGTATGGTGAAAAAAAAATCTGGAGCACGACGTGACAGTGCTCCTGGAGCACTTAATAATTATTCAAGTTGAGAGAGAGTGTTTGTTACTCAAACGCTATTAGGCAAAGCCCACAACCTTTTTTTATAGGTAATCTAGCGTGCTCCGGGATAGTTTGCGCACACCTCGAATTAATCCATAAAGCCTCTCCAAAACCACTTGGCCGTCCCATTGGGACTGAGCCCACAACTTTTGTGAGAGAGAAGAAATGCCTTGGGGTACTGAAAATTTTGTAAGGAGATAGAGAATGAGACGTCAATTTTCCAAAGCAAATCAACCCACTCACAAGTACATCTACTTCTTTGCGCTTGCAGTGTGTTCACACACCTTGAATGGTGGTTTCCCTCTGTGAGAGCCGTCACGTTAGAAATATTAGTACGATGATAATTTGTGACTGTCCATTTAATATAAGACATAGGCTAAAATTAAATAAACAAACAAACAAACAACGTGTCTATTGGGTTATTTCTAATCAAATACAACAAATTAGTCGAAATGAATTTGGCTCTTAGCTGGCTGGGCTCAATATATATAAACAAGCATTATTTAGCAATTTCCTGAATTTTGATTAACTTTAAAAGAAAAAGAGAAAAACTGATTTGGGAAGTTGACATAAACACCCATAAGGAACAAATCAATGGGAAAAGACTCACTTTTGCTGAATCTTTTGCGAGAAGAGAGAAAATACCCCCAAGGGCTATCAAACACCACGAAGAGGAGAAAGAGAGATATCGGTGCATCACCCCAAGTCTTTTTTTTTTTTTTTCCACACGAAAGGGTAAGAGAGTAATTCCACTTACCACCTTCATTAGGCAATTGCTGACCTCAAGTCATGAATGCAAAAATTGACCTCTCACTCATCCCGTGTATTTTTTCCTCACATCCTGCTCTGTTTTCACATCTACTGGGGGGTCCATCCGTCTCATTTTCCTATTCTCTGTCTTACCATTAATAAGGGAATCAACATTACATGTGCAAAGAAATAGGGGACCATTAAAAGGTCCAGTGGAGAATCTAAAATAACAAAAGAAAGACACAGAAGACTTTTCAGCATAGACAGTCCCATAACACTTGGATAAACTAAGAACATACCGTTTTTCCCTCACCATCTCCTTTCTCTTCAAATCCAAAGCTACTCCGTAAACCACAGAAAATAAAAAATGGCAGAGGCTGCTGTGTTGGGACTTCTATCCAACTTCGCCCCCTATCTCCAAGAAGAGTTCAACTTGTTGAGCGGAGTACGGGAAGACATTGAATACATAAGAGCCGAATTCGAGCGCATAACCCATTTCCTCAGAGTTGCTGATGCTATAGAAGATAGAGACCCGGAAATCAAAGTATGGGTGAAGCAAGTTCGAGAAGTTGCATATGACACTGCAGATGCTCTTGACATGTACATGCTTCGCCTCAGATCTAGACATCATCAAAGCACCGGATTCTGCGCGTTCCTACATAAGGTTTCTTTTTTTATTAAGACTTTAAATGCTCGCCACCAAATTGCTTCTGAAGTGAAAGGAATCAAGTTCAGAATTATCAATATTTCTGAGGGACATCGGCGATATAGTGACATGCATGGCAAAAAAGAGCAAGGCTCAAGCTCTACTCATTCAGACATCGCATGGTATCATTGTCGTGGCGATGCCCTTCTACTCCAAGAAGCCGACCTTGTGGGCATTGACAAGCCCAAATCACACTTGATACAGTTGCTAGTGGATGAGGATCGTCGACTCAAGGTGCTTTCTGTAGCCGGAATGGGCGGATTGGGCAAAACCACCCTTACAAAAAAAGTCTACGACGACGCAACAGTGAAGAGGCACTTTCAGAACCATGCTTGGATCACTGTTTCTGAATCATTCAAGGTCGAAGAGCTTTTAAAAGACCTGATTCGTGTTCTCTTTGAAGAAGTCAGGCAACCACTCCCACGAGGAGTGGACAGTATGGATGCAAACAGCTTGAAAGGTATAATTAATGCCTTTTTGCAGCAAAAGAGGTATGTGCTTGTTTTGGATGATGTATGGCAAATTGATGCATGGCAAGTTTTAAGAATCATACTTCCTGAATGCAATTGCGGCAGTCGAGTAATTTTGACAACAAGAAATGTAGATTTAGCTTCTTTTGCTTGTGAAGAATATCATGGCATGGTGTATAATCTCAAGCCCTTACCTTCCAAAGAGTCATGGGCCTTGTTTTGCTCAAAAACATTCAAGGAGAATTCTTGTCATTCATACTTGGAAGATCTTTCTAAAAAAATCTTGAAAAAATGCGAGGGGTTACCACTTGCAATAGTGGCAATTAGTGGTCTGTTATCAACAAAGGAGAAGAGTGCAGACGAGTGGGAGAGGATTTTCCGCAGCCTGGGTGTGGAACTAGAAGGAAATGACAAACTCATGAGCATGACTAAGATATTGTCCCTCAATTACTTTGATTTGCCTTACTATCTTAAGCTATGTTTTTTGTACTTGAGTATTTTTCCAGAAGATTGTCTCATTGATCATTGGAGATTAATTCGGTTGTGGATGGCGGAAGGGTTTATAGAAGTGAAAGAAGGAATGACAAAAGAAGAAGTTGCTGAGAGCTACCTCAATGAGCTGATGAACAGAAGTTTAGTTCAAGTGATAGAAGTCAAGAAGGGTGGAAGGTTCAAAGGTTATCGGATCCATGACCTTTGGCGTGAAATGATAATTGCGAAGTCGAGAGAGCAAAACATTGTTACAATAGCAAGTGAAAGAGGTAGAGCGTGGCCTGAGAAATTGCGACGCCTCTCGGTCTACCATAATTTGGAAGACATTCAACAAAGCATCTGTTTCACATGCCTTCGTTCTTTATTCATGTTCAGCGCAACCGATTCGTTGTCCATGTTGTCAAAGGTTGCATCTTTAGGCAAGGGTGTAAGGCTACTAACGGTGTTAGACTTGACAGGAGCACAATTGGACATATTCCCCAATGAAATTGTGAACCTCCTTAATCTTACTTATCTAAGTTTGAGGGCGACCAATGTAAAAATGATCCCGAAATCAATCGGAAAACTCAAGAAGCTAGAAACACTGGATTTGAAACGAACAAAAGTCATTGAGTTGCCTGATGAGATCTTGAAGCTCCACCATCTTCGCCATCTGTTGTTGTATCGCTACAACGACGCCGATTGTTATTCACCTTTTCATGGTACAATTGGCTTCAAAGCCCCGGCGAGAATAGGAAGTTTGTTGTACTTGCAGAAACTATGTGCTATTGAAGCAAACCGAGGGAGTAATAGTTGCATCGTGCTAAGAGAGGTGGGGAAGCTAACTCAATTGAGGAGATTGGTCATTGTAAAGCTACAGAAGGAAGATGGGACGGTGCTATGTTCATCCCTTGAGAGGCTAGACAACCTTCACACATTGGAAGTTATTTTTTTTGATAGGCAACAAAATTTTATTAAGAAAACTTGACAAGGGGTACATCAAGTTGGGGGAGAGAAGGGGATTCCAACCAAGGTTGGAAGACAGAGGACCAAGGCCCAAACACCTTAGGGGCAGAAGCCCGAAACACCTACACTCCTCAAAACGCCCATACCTAAAATACCCAAAACCCATCACACCACTACCGACAGCAACACACAAGCACACACACAGCTAGCTCACCCAAATATCAGAACACCTCATACACCACCTTCCTTGATCCCAAACCCATTAGAGAGCTAAAGAGGGCCTATGCCGAACCCGTGACTCATTCCTTTTGTGCTTATTCCTTAGGAGAGGAGCAAAAGGATTGTCTCTCATTATAAATTCCAGATCCTTAGCTTCCTGTTCAATCATCTTTTTCATTCTCAATACACCAGCATCGTCGTACTTAATGCCCAACTTAGTGCCTACTTTTAAAGTTTCCTGAAGTTCCTCTGCAATCCGGTATTGCTCCTGGTCTGGTGTATCAGCTATGTAACCAGAGACTTCATGAGACGGGACTGAAGTTCCGCTGGACTCAATCGAAACCAATTCTTCACCAAAAGGTTGGCTCCTATTTTTACCATTGACCTCCTTAGGCCGGAAATCCACCATTAAATTAATCCCTGCAAATTGAGATGCTCTGATATTGTTTCCAGAGTCAAAAACTGTGGGTTCATTCCACTCTTCCTTACCTTCATTAATCGGCTTCATTGAGTCAGTTACCATAGGATCAATTTGACTCAATGTCGTGTCCCCTTGGGATTTAACTCCCATAACATCAGCCTCTTGGAAAAGAGAGAGAAGTCCCATTGAATCCTCCACAATAGACTCCAAACCATGAGTTGAAATAGAGTTGATGTCATTTGATTGACTTTCCTTAGGAGTCTGGGATAGTTGATCATCCTCCACACGCTTGTTGCCCTCCCCATGAACTGAAACTTCCTCACAATTCTTTGCTTTGCTTGCCTCCACCTCCTCTTTGCTCTTCTCAACGTCAACAAAACCATTCTTCGGATCATTATTTTGGGCCATTACCTCATCTTTCTCCCATGTTTCCGAATCCAGATCAATGAATGAATTTTCTGATACAACCTTTCTGAAAGATTCTTCTTCCTCAACTCTAATCATGTACCTTTTCCCACTTACTACTAGCTGGAGTTTCCCTTCTATCTTTTGTGTATGCTCAGTAGCAATGAGAATTCTCCCCTTCTCAAATGATTTCTCTCTCAATGTATCATCATCCACCTTGACAAAGTGGCCCCATTTACTTCCAATGTCCTTAAACGTTTGCATAGACCATGCATTGAGAGGCATCCCAAAGCATGATATCCAGACAAAACGTTCATCCTTGGCCGAATCACCATTCCATGGTTTAATCTCTTCAAACCAGTTCATCACCCATTTTCCCTTAATTATTGCATCTCTGGATTCTTCATTAGGGAAAGTTATAATGACAAATCTTCCCCCTAATGCTCTGATTTGGACGTCTATAATTTTCTCCAATCTAAACTCCTTTTCCAACTCTTCAGTTGATAGCAATCTTCGTATCTTAGCAATGGCACTCCTATAAAGCCATCCATTTCCTTTTGGTTGGATCTGAATGCTTTCTATACTACTATGTATGTCATGACTCTCCCCTCCTTGAACTGCATGTGCATACGTTCTTCCTTCCACCATTTTGTACTCCTTAGTCTTTTGTATTCTCTCTTCACCCTGCTTGGTTGTCTCCACTGCACCTTTTGTTTTCCTAATTTCATTCCCATTTGACCCAGACCAAACATTGTGCTTTGTTGTTGTAGCTTCTCCTAACTTGCTAGTTCCAGCCAAGAAAGGACCATGGACAATATTGGTTGACTTGTCGAAAGCTGTGTGTTGAGTTTTCTCACGCCTTTGATCAAAACTAGCCCATTTAACAAACAATTTCCTATCCTCAATCCAAAAGCCATTAGTTTCTTCTATTGCTTTCTCAGCAGAGTTTTCATTGTCATATCTAATAAAACCAAAATTCCTCCCTGTTGCCTTGCTACGTTTCAAAGGGATAAACACATCCTTAACTACTCCGAATTTGCTATATGTCTTCCTTAACCAATTTTGGCTAACGTCCTCCGGTAAATTATCCACAAACAGTGTGAATAAGTTTTCGAAAGAAACTCCCCTTTGATTTCTATGTTTGTTACGAACTGGTATCCAATCACCCATTACTAAATAAGCCTCATATAATCCGGAAATGCGAAACAGTTACCTCTAATCGGCGATGGCAAGAAGCAAACAAAAGCACGGAGGAAAACAGAGGCGTAGCTCAACGAACACGCAGAATTTGAAGGGCACTAAGCGGCCTGGGGAATCACAGCCCAAGAGCGCGGTGGTTGAGGGGTGGTCAGCAACGGTAGAAAGAAAGATCGCCAACAACTGAAAGCTGATGGTAATAAGGAGAGGGAGAGAAAATCGGAACAAAACAGAGGGTAAAGGGAGGGAGAGAGGGAGAGAGAAAAGGCAGGGGTAAGGGCAGGTTGGAGAAGACCGGCCGGCGGCGGCCGGAGGAAAGAGGGGTTGGGGGCTAGGGTTTCATAATATTGGAAATCGCCAAAATCGCCTCTTCGCCTCTCTTCGCCTCAGTCATGAGAGTAGTTATCCGATATTGGAAGTTATTGCAAAAGAAGAAGATGAGATCATTGATTTAGATTCTTTGTCTTTGCCGCCCCGACTTCTTCTTCAAAGACTCTATCTAAGAGGACGTTTGGAGAAGATACCACATTGGATACCATCTCTTCACAATTTGAAAAAATTATTCTTAGGGTGGAGTAAGTTAAAAGATGTTGATCCACTTCAATCCCTTCAACATTTGCCCAACTTGCTTTCTCTTCAACTTGGTACTGCATATGAAGGAAATGGATTACTTTTCAAGGCTGGTGGGTTTCAAAAGCTTAAAGAATTGTTCTTGGTTTGCTTAGCAGGATTGAAATGGGTGAGAGTGGAGTCTAGTTCGATGCCTCTTCTTGAGGAGTTCGTTCTTCGAGATTGTAAATTGATGATGGAGTTGCCCTCAAGTGTTGAACATCTGGCCAATCTGAAATGGCTTGAATTGGGTGATATGTCTGAAACATTAATTTCGAGGTTGAATAGAGACTTACAAGGTGGAGACTATTGGAAAATTGCACACGTCCCTAATGTTTGGGTTGGGGACTCCAAATCTGGTTATTGGATAGGTCGTCATCTATGATACGGTAGAACGGGAGGGGATGAGGATCTTCGAGATTTGGTTATCCCCATTATTGATGCGCCCTTTCTTCCTCATATTTTTTTGGCATTTGTTAGAGCTTGAAAACTTGTTTGTGTAATCATGTTGTCAATTGTAGATATTTATTTTGCGTACTTTTTTGTCTTGAATTGATTACTTTATCAAGACCCTCATATTTGATGTAATAATTAGCTTGACAGAATTTAGAACTTCAAAGCATGCCTTCGTTTTGTCGGTTTGCAACAATCTTTATTTAGATTAGGTTAAGTTCAACACATCTCTACAGGAACCTAATTTCCCTTGGTGCTGATTAAAAATATATGTTTGATATGTTAATTTCCCTCTGTATCGTTATGATAACTGTGAGTCTGTGACCGTTAATTTTTTTTAGGAACACTTGTCCTCATATTTGTGTGTTTGTTCTTGATACGCATGCATAGATAAGTTATTGCAGGATAGTATATATAATTTAACTGATTATAGGTTATTTTCAATAACTTGTATTTACATGATGTATAACCTATTTGACAATGCGTCCATAATTAACTTATTATAATCTATATTAAGTTCTTGTCTTTTCACTTTATGAATGACAGAACAAATAGTTTATATTGATATACCATATTGTCAAATAGTTACAAATAATTTATAGGAATAGGTCTAAAATTAGTAATTATTTACTATATGTTACATATACATATTTTTTTTATTTATTATTTTTTAAAATATCTCACGGTCCGCTTCGAATAATCCACGGTTTTCAAATGAAAATCCAATCTTAATCCGTGTCTCACAATTTTTAAATTTTCAAATCCGTGTCCGAATCATTAATCCACGAACAAAATTCAAAAGGTACAGATCAGTTTCACGGTTCACCGGATTTTTTGTGCAAAGAATGCTAGGTATAAAGAAAACTTTACCCCGAAAGTACCTCGAAAAAAGCAATCAGTGGTTGAGAATCACTTTGATGATTGTATCACACATCAAAGTGAATTTCAACCACTAATTATTCTTTTTGGGGTAAGTTTTCTTTATCCTTAGCACTTTTGTTTTTGTGCAGCCCAAGGAAAGACCATTTTAGTGAGGATGAAAGCTGGGAACTCTACACAGCTAAATCCTGCTCCTCAAATGCTCCAAAAGTTCTGTCATTTGGATTTTGAATCAATCTCCTTCTTGGCAAACAGAAAGCTGCTGCGTGAATCCGGACGGGAAAGAAAATAGATAAGAGAGAAAATGGGCACTGTCATACTACATATCAGAAATTACTCATCACCCTGGCTTTATTCTCTGCACTTATGGGAGTGGTACGTATCAACTTGTGAACCATCGATATAGAGTATCTAAGATCCAACGTCCGAACTAAAGAACTTTAGAGTATTTTGTAAATGAGTGATTTGCTTGTATTTCCCTTTGAGTATTCCGAAAAGTTCAACTTAATTAGTCCTTCCGGTTTCAGCCAACTTAGCCTTCAATTTGCAAATTGGTTTCAATGTCATCCTTCCATTGGCTCCCGTTAGTAAATTGGACGGGAAAGGGGCATGTGCCCATCCCTTAGGACAATCATCCGTAGACGAAAAAACTTCAATTTGAATTATTGCCCTTAGGCGAAAGAACTTGAATTTGAAGTTTGTCCCTTGGGACAATCAACCTTTTAGGCGTGAAAGCTTAAAAGTTGAATTTGAATCTGAATTATCGCCCATAGACAAAAAAGCTTAAAAGTTGAATTTGGAAAACAAAGAGACTTCACGTCTGAGTCTTGCCTTATGCCTTACTGTCTTTCACTTTTGGCCAATGGGCTTGAGTTTGTGAGAGAGATCAAGAAATGCCTTGGGACTGAGAATTTTCTAAGGAGATAGAGAATGAAACGACTTCAGTTTCCCAAAGCAAATCAACCCACTCACATGTCACAACTAGATTTACTTCTTTGCGCTGCTTGTGTGTTCACACACCTTGAAAGTTGGTTAATTCCCTTCAGTAAAAGGAAATCAAGTCTGTGAATTGAAATAGTACAGGATCAATAATTGGTCCAGTGGAGACAGTATGGACTGACTTAACTGTTTGATTCGATAGTGAGTTACGGACTGATATGGTTAATACCGCATTTCAAGATATATTTTCCACGGCTCTCTCTTTGTTGTTGTTTTTTGCCATGGCTTTTATAGCGCTGCTAACAAAATACTTGGAAGGGAGGGCAAAATGGAACATTGAGCACAAAATTTGAAAAATTCAAAATTTAGCAGGGCAGAGCAATTTGGCTAGGTTAACATGACATTCTAAGTGTTTCAGTTGAAAGAGGTTAATCTATTAAATTAAACTTGGATTAGTAACAGTCAATTGCCTGTCAGATGCTAACGAGCAAACCCTTTTTACCTACGAATCATGAGAAAAAGGCATTCATCTCTGTGGTGATTATCGACCATACAATGCTCTCTAACAAGACATGGTGCCTAGTTGGAGTACGAGATTTGACCCTCAACTTATTTTAGGTCCTTCGCTGGAAAGACCATTATAGCGAGGATGAATGCTGGGAACTCTACACAGCTAAATCCTGCACCTCAAATGCTCCAAGAGTTCTCTCATTTGGATTCTGAATCAATCACCTTCTAGGCAAAAGATGGCAAACAGAAAGCTACTGCGTGAATCCTGATGGGAAAGAAAATAGATAAGAGAGAAAATGGGCACTGTCATACTACATATCAGAAAATACTGATCAGGACCCAGACTTTGTATATTCTCTGCACTTGTGGGAGTTGTACATATCAACTTGTGAACCATCGATATTTCCTTCTTCTGTCATCTTCAGAGTATCTAAGAGAAACAACACTCCTTTTTTTTCATTTCTCACCCAAGCAGCCGAAGGGGCTGTTAGAGTATATATGATCCAAATAATTATCTTCTCTTCGTTTCCCAATATAATGCTGGTTGAATTAGTCATAGAAACAGATCAGGCATGTGAAATTTTATATTAATTCAATCATTTTAAGAAAAACTTCCCTAACAATATGGTTAAACCGCACGAATATTCAAAATAACTGAATATGTTTGGTGAAACTTCCCTAACAATATGGTTAGCAGTGCTGTTGTGTACTTTGACTACTTTCACAGACTTGTTTCTCACAAGGAACCTACGTACGTATATAGTTGATTCTGTTGACTGGGCAACAAGTTTTTGTTGGGGATGCAGACAACTTTCAGCAACAGGGTTCAGCAACAAAGGTCCGCGACCAGTGCGGAGAGTTCCGAGACAGGTAGGCACGCAGTCAGGCTCGTGGCAGATAGCGCGCGACAGGCAAGCTCGCGCCCAAGATGGGCCGTGGGCCACGGCCCAAGTTGGTTGGAGGGGTCCAGCTATCACTTAGGGTTTGCTTATAAATATTAGTTGTTGTATTCATTATTTTTTGGAGAGTAGTTTGCTAGAGAGGCTGTACAGAGAGAAAATTTCTAGAAAGAGTTTCTAGTGAGAGAAAGTGCAAGAGAACTTTTCTCAGAGAGGAAGGAGAAGACTTGTAATCTTTCATTTTCTTTCGTTCATAGTGGACTGGTGTGGCTCCCGGGGACGTAGGCAAGTTGCCAAATCTCGTATATCTATGTGTTCTATTTTTCTGTTCCTCTTTCTCTGGTTTGTTTTTCTGTGACGATAGTATCCCAAGATCCTGTGTGTTTTTGTTCGTTGTGAGTCGAGCGCGAGACTCCGATTTCCCAACAACTGGTATCAAAGCCGCGGTTGCGGTAAGTTCAACATTTTTTCGTTTGAAGCTTTTGGACAGTCCGAATTTCAGTGAGAGCTATGGGTTCAGAAGAAGGAAAATCGAAGATCAAGAAGTTCGATGGTTCGAATTTTGCTTTCTGGAAGATGCAGATGGAGGACTATCTGTACCAGAAGGATCTTTATTGGCCGTTGCTGGGTAAAGAAAAGGGGAAAAAATCAGGAGAGTGTAACGAAGAATGAGATGTTCTTGATCGGAAGGTGATGGGGCTGATCCGGTTGTCACTCTCGAAGTTTGTTGCGCACAATATACTGAAAGAAAAAACCGCGTCCGACCTTATGGTCGCACTCGCAGAGATGTATGAACAGCCGTCCGCGGCAAACAAGGTGCACTTGATGAAGAAGTTGTTCAACTTTGAGATGCCTGAAGGAGGTTCGTTTATGAAGCATCTCAGCGAGTTCAATACAATAGTGGATCAGTTGATCTCTGTTGGTATTGAATTCGATGACGAGGTTCAAGCCTTGTTGATCCTGTCTCAGTTGCCAGAGAGCTGTAGGGTACAGTTACCGCGGTGAGTAACTCGGCTGGGAAGGAGAAGCTCAAACTAAATGATATAGTCAGTTTGATTCTGACTGAGGAAGTTAGAAGGAAATCGCTCGAGGGAGCGTCGGGCTCTAGCGGTTCAGGTTCAGCTTTAAGTTTTGAGCAAAGAGGCAGAGAAGCTAGGCCATGGGTGGTCAAAATCAGAACAAGAGTCGGTCGAAGTCGCGCGGGAAGAAGTCCCGCAGCAAAACACAAGTACGCGGTATTAAAGGTGAATGTTGGAACTGTGGCCAGGCGGGTCACATGTCTTCAGTCTGCAAGGCTCCAAAGAAGAATAATGGTGAGCAGAAGGCCCACATCGTGCAAGATGCACTTATTCTTTCGAAGAACAGTATCGCGGAGTCATGGGTGGTTGACTCGGGCGCCTCATACCACGCGACTGCTAGCAAGGGGGTTCTGAAGAACTATGTAGCAGGCGACTTCGGGCAAGTATACTTGGGCGATGATGAGTCATGTAGTATTGTGGGAATGGGTGATGTGCAGATTGAAACGCAGGGGTTTAGATGGTGTTTGAAGGATGTTAGACACGTTCTGTAGCTGAAGAGGAATCTTGTTTCAGTTGGGCAACTGGGAGCAGCAGGCTATACCTCGACATTCACAGGAGATGTGTGGAAGGTCTCCAATGGTATCATGGTGGTAGCGCGCGGAAAGAAAGTAGGTACTCTCTATTTAACTTCACATGGGAGACATTCACTTGCCATCGCGGAGGGACTCGCGGGGGTGGTCTCGCGCAAGGGTAGGCTCGCGGAAGGTCCGCGGCCGGAGAGCCAAATGAGTTCAAGTTTGTGGCACGACAGGTTAGGACATATGAGCGAGAAGGGGATGAAGGTTCTGCAGACACAAGGGAAGCTGCCAGTTGAGTCAATGGATTTCGACATGTGCGAAGACTGTATCTTCAGCAAGTAGAGGCGGGTTAGTTTCCAGAAAAGTGGCAAACCTCCCAAGCCAAACAATCTGGAGCTTGTTCATACAGACGTATGAGGTCCCGTGCCAGTGCATTCTCTTAGCGGGTCGAGGTACTTTGTTACTTTCATTGATGATCACTTGAGGAAAGTATGGGTCTACTTCATGAAACACAAGTCAGAGGTATCCAAAATTTTCATGAAGTGGAAAGCCAGAGTAGAGAACGAGACAGACTTGAAGGTGAAGTGTCTAAGGTCAGACAATGGGGGAGAGTATGAACTGGGAGAGTACAAGAGAGCCTGTGCTCTATTCAGGATTCGTTTAGAGAAGACTCTTCCAGGAATTCCGCAGCAGAATGGCATCGCGGAGCGGATGAACAGGACTCTGACAGAGCGTGCGCGGAGCATGCGGATACACGCGGGGTTGCCCAAACAGTTTTGGGCAAACGTGATCAGTACAGCAGCATACTTGATCAACCATGGGCCATCAGTTCTGTTGAACTTTGGGATACCGGAGGAGGTTTGGAGTGGTAAAGAGGAAAATCTCTCACACTTGAAAGTTTTCAATTGTGTTGCTTATGTCCACCTTAGCGACAAAGTCAGAGACAAGCTAGATGCTAAGTCACTAAAGTGCACGTTCATTAGGTACGGCAACGATGAGTTTGGTTATCGTCTCTAGGATGAGAAAAACCGGAAGATAGTCAGAAGCCGGGATGTCATATTCAATGAGTCGGTGCTGTACAAGGACAGGGATAACAGACAATGCAGTGGGAGTACTACACAAGATCGCGAGGATCCCGCGGGGGTGGTTGCGCGAGAGGATCGCGAGTCACCCAAGTACTTTAGTTTGGAGGATCTTCCAGAAAGCAGTAGGGATGAGTCGGGATCTGATCAGACGGATGAGGCAGTCTCACAGACAGAGGCAGTCTCGCGGACAGAGTCTGGGGCAGTTCCAGAGACAGGGTCTAGCTCACAGGCTGTCGTGGTAAGTAGATCAACTTGAGTACCCAAACCTAATCCAAAATACCTTTCATTGCTGTATTATTTGCTTTTGACAGATAGCGGGGAACCGTTTTGCTATGACGAGGCTTTACAAGTCAGTGACGCAGTGAAGTGGGAACGTGCTATGCAAGAGGAGATGGATTCTCTTCACTCGAATGTGACTTGGGAGTTGGCGAAGCTTCCCGCGGGGAAGAAGACGCTACAGAACAAGTGGGTATACCGCGTCAAGCAGGAGAGCGACGACAGCAAAAGGTTTAAGGCTAGATTGGTTGTGAAGGGCTTTCAACAGAAAGAAGGGGTTGATTTCACGGAGATTTTTTCCCTAATTGTGAAGCTGACCACTATTAGAGTGGTATTGAGTTTGGTGGCTGCAGAAAATCTCTACCTTGAGCAGTTGGATGTTAAAACTGCGTTTCTTCATGGTGACTTGGATGAACAAATCTACATGAAGCAGCCTGTTGGCTTCATTGAGAAAGGCAAGGAAGAGATGGTGTGTAGACTCAAGAAGAGTCTATATGGGTTGAAACAGCTCCCAGACAGTGGTACAAGAAGTTTGATGGTTTCATGCAGCGCAACAGCCACACGAGGTGCCACGCAAATCACTGTTGCTACCTTAAACGATGTAAGGCGAACTATATAATTTTACTACTCTACGTAGATGATATGCTTGTAGCGGGGTCTTGTTTACGCGAGATAAACAAGTTGAAGCAACAGTTGGTAGCAAAGTTTGCTATGAAAGATCTGGGTGCAGCGAAGCAGATACTTGGGATGAGGATTAGCAGGGACAGAACTCAAGGGGTCTTGAAGTTGAGTCAAGCTGAGTATATTGAACGAGTTCTTGAAAGGTTCAATATGCAGAACGCCAAGGTAGTTGGCGCGCCTCTGGGAAGTCAGTTTAGACTTTCTGACATGCAGTCTCCGAAGACAGATGCTAAGAAGGAGCACATGGCCAAGGTACCGTATGCCTCAGCCATCGGTAGTCTGATGTATGCGATGGTTTGCACGAGGCCGGACATCCCTCATGCAGTGGGAGTTGTGAGCAGGTTTGCGAGCAATTTGGGGAAGCAACATTGGGAAGCCATCAAGTGGATACTGTGGTATCTCCGCGGGACCGCGGATGTGCCATTGTGTTTTGGGAGAGCAGATTTGGTGGTGAGAGGATATGTGGATGTAAATTTCGCAGGTGATCATGATACAAGGCGAAGCACCACAGGTTATGTCTACACTTTGGGATCAACAGCGGTGAGTTGGGTCTCGGGTCTGCAGAAGTTGGTAACTTTGTCCACGACAGAAGTTGAGTATGTAGCAGTCACGGAGGCCGCTAAGGAGATGATTTGGTTGAAGGCTTTTCTGGGTGAGTTGGGTTTGAAGTAGGAAAACAATGTTCTTTTCAGTGACAGCCAGAGTGCTATACACCTTGCGAAAAATCCAGTGTTTCATGCCAGAACGAAGCACATCGATTTGATGTACCATTTCATCCGGTCGCTTTTGGAAGAAGGGGAACTGTTACTGGAAAAGATTTTGGGAAGTCAAAATCCGACAGATATGTTGACAAAGTCGGTCACCATCGAGAAACTGAAGTTGTGCTCAACTTCAGTTGGCCTTCGCGCATGAGGAGTTGGAGGGCTGGAGTCGCACAAGGAGGGGTGAAGTTCACTATGTTCGCTATTGATTGAGGTTGTTGATATTGGTTTGCTTCAGTTATCTTCAAGTGGGAGATTGTTGGGAATGCAGACAACTTTCAGCAACAGGGTTCAGCAACAAAGGTCCGCGACCAGCGCGGAGAGTTCCGCAGCAGGTAGGCGCGCGGTCAGGCTCGCGGCAGATAGCGCGCGAAAGGCAAGCTCGCGGCCGGGATGGGCCATGGGCCGCGGCCCAAGTTGATTGGAGGGGTCCAGTTGTCACTTAGGGTTTGCCTATAAATATTAGTTGTTGTATTCATTATTTTTTGAGCAATTTGCTAGAGAGCACAAAGAGAGAGAAAATTTCTAAAGAGAGTTTCTAGTGAGAGAGAGAGTGCAAGAGAAAACTTTTCTCAGAGAGGAAGGAGAAGACTTGTAATCTTTCGTTTTCTTTCGTTCATAGTGGACTGGTGTGGCTCCTGGGACGTAGGCAAGTTGCCGAACCTCGTATATCTATGTGTTTTGTTCTTCTTTCTCTTCCTTTTCTCTGGTTTGTTTTCTGTGACAATAGTATCCCAAGATCCTGAAGTGTTTTTGTTCGTTGTGAGTCGAGCGTGAGGCTCCGATTTCCCAACAAGTTGTACCTATCAACTTGTGAACCATCGATATTTCCTTTTCTTTTCATCTTCAGAGTACCTAAGATCCAACTAAAGAACTTTAGAGTATTTTCGATCCAATGCTGGTTGAATTAGTCATACAAACAGATCAGGCAAGTGAAATTTTATATTCAATCGTCATAAGAAAAACTTCCCTAACAATATGGTTAAACCACCCGAATATTCAAAATATCTGATTATGTTTTGTACAACTAGAGAATGGGCGCTTAATATGGAAATACTGTTGTAGGTGCGGTCAAAATTATTAACACATCAGCGGGAAGACTTTTTGACCCTCCAATTGGCCGCGGACACGTGGCAGCAAGGTCTGCGCGGAAAGAAAGCCGTGGTCAAAATTCCACTCTAAAGAAGATGGTTGACCACCCAATAGGAGAAGAACACGTGTGGAGCATAAGAATAACACTCGCGGGGACGGTCCGCGGAAAGGAAACCGCCGCGGACCCCCGCCGGCTCCGCGGAAGAACCAAAGACGTACCAAAATAGGTGCGACGACAGAGAATCACAGGAAGACCCCGGGGTTCTATTCGGACCTAGAAGGCAGGGTCCGGAAGGAACCCCGCGGGAAGCGTGCGATCGCCGCGGGTCGCGACCTCGCTCTAGCGGGAATTGGGAAACTTCTTGTGGCTTGGTGGCTTGGGATAGAGGTAGCGTCGCGGAAATTCGAGCCTTCCAGCGGAAAAGACCTCGATCCGCTGGAGGGCGAGTTTATCCAAGACCTGGAGGTACGGAAGGAACACGTGTTGGGATCTTATAGGAGCGCCGTCCTGGGCCTGACCTAGGCCCAGGTGCCCTATAAATACCCCTGACATTCCCAATGATTGGAAGAGGCGGACTTTTCTAGAGAGAGAGGGTGTGAGCACTGATTCTGAGGCAGGAGAACATTCTTCCCCGGAGAGAAGGTGAGCTCACCCATTCAAGTCCAGAGAAAGTCAGACGTCACCCCCGCGGAGGACACAAGGGACACGCTGCCTTTGTCTCTCTCGTACCTCTTGCTCTTTCCCTCACCCCACAAGATTCTCCCTTTTTCTCTCCTTTCTACTAACCATTAGCCAATCGCATCTCTCCAACTCGCATCTATACACGTAAGCACAGAACCCCTACAACATTCACCCGCAACTGTTATGTACTTGTTTGTTTCCAATTTAAAAACAGGCCTGGAAACAGCGAGTAAGTGTAGTTCTAGGCCTTGTGCGGGCGTGCCAGGACTGGATTGCAGTCCAATTTCGTGCTAAGGCCTGGATGCCTCAGATCTGACTTCTTCTAGAGTGATTGCGTACGACCTAAGGGGTGAGGCCGTATGTGGTTCGTAGTTTTGCCTTGTCGGGATAAGGACTTAGAATTTCCTAATCGTGTAGAAAATGGAAAGGAAAGAAAACAAGGTGCGATGAAATTAAAAGAACTTCATTAACGGTTTAATGAAATTGGTACAAGGAAATGAAAGATAAGACCTAGGCTGGGCTAGATTGGACTAAAAGATAAAGACATTTGCTGGAAATGATAATTGAAATGTAATTTGAATAAGCCTTGGGCTTGTTTGGTCGTGGACCTTTGATAAGGCCTTCAAAACTGGTATTTATAGGCAGCAGTTCCAAGTCTTGAGCTGCTTGAGTTGCTTCCACAGGCCTTCATGCATGGCTGCCAAGTGTCATCCTGGTAAAGGCTTAGGCTTGAGCTGCTTTTGAATGCTCCAATAGGAAGCTACCATTCGTCCAAGCCTTGCTCTCCACTCCAAGAAAATGGCTGCAGGTCTGAAAAGCTTCATTTTTGCCTAAAAATCAGTCAAAGCAAAAGGAATTTGCAGCAACATAGCATCCCTAGGCCCTTTGAGCTGCTTGTGAGCAGCTTGTATGCATGGATGCTTGTAAAAAAGGGATATTTGGGCCCACCAAGGCCAAAAACGCAGGCCTGGTTGAGCTGCTTGTGAGCAGCTTGTGTGATGTTAGAGAGAACCTTCTAGGCCTTTGAGTTGCTTGCAGCTGCTTGTGCAGGCCTAAGCTGCTTGTGAGCTGCTTGGGATGTCTCCATGCATGGCTGCCATGTGTCCCAAGCCTTGCTTCATGCTGAAGGATAGTGAGACTTAGGCCTTGAGCTGCTTGTAAGCAGCTTACCCAGATCTGTCAACCAAGAACATTCTAGGCCTTTGAGCTGCTTGTGAGCAGCTTACCCAGTTGTGAGCAGCTTGCTTCCCAAACATGACTAAGCAGCTTATGGCCTCCTTGACTTGGTCAGTTTTAGGCTTGAATAAATCCGAAAACTGGGCCCAGACCTGAAAAACGAATATTGGCCTTATTGGGCTAAATAGGCCTGAAAAACTAGTCCGAGCTTTGATTAGTTGGGCCAAGGCCTGAAAATGGGCCCAGATCTGAAAATCAATTTGGGCTTTGACTAATTAGGCCATGCTCCAAATATTAATGCGGCCTAATCAATTTTCAAACTCTCTCCTGTCCTTTCAAACTCAATTTGGCCTAATTGTGGCCACTTTAAATTCTTCCAAAAGCCCAATTCTGCAAGTGACCGATTTATAAGGCTTCTCACGGCCTAAAACTACCTCCAAGGCCATTCTTCTATCCTCTTTTCTAATTTTAGCCAAAAATGGGTGTAAACAGTACTTTGACTACTTTCACAGATTTGTTTCTCACGATGAACTTACCTATATATAGTTGATTTTCTTGACTGAGCAACAAGTTTTGTGCATGGGTAGTGTCAGATTTTGATGCCAAGTTCGTGGGAAATCATTGCATCTTCTGCATTACCAACAGATTATACGGGTTACTCTTTGTGCTTGTTTCGATTGGTCTAACAACGTTCTAAGGTGTCCCACACCTATACTGTTTTGACACTAGACACGAGACACGAATGCATGTGCAGGGAAATGTATGTTTTGGTTGAGGGCATTAGGAACGTAAAATAGTTGCTCAATCCGTTGATTACGAACTTCGAACTTGGAATTGCATGTAAAACGAGAGAGCATGGAATATAATTGATTTACAAAAACTAATCCAACCGTGTCCTTAAGAGAACAGCTAAATCCTGAGCTTCATGAAATTCCGTTTGACCCAAAATAAATAAATAAATAAATCCTGAGCTCCATGCCTTCTAAAACAGGGTGTCCTTAACAAAAATAAAATAAAATGTTTTGATGCAATTCATTAGATGAAAGACTCTTTCGAAGGTATACGTTTGGTGTACAAGTGTAACCTTGCATCCATCATTTTTAAGCTTCACTTCCTGAGACAAAAATCTTGTCCAAGTTGATGGATACCTTGCTTGGGTCGTCACCCCACGATCAAATTTTCTTTAGCTGATTCAATTTTTTTTATTTTTTTTCAAATCAATTAATCTGGCTGTTGTTTTGGTTTTTTCACCCTACGATCTATAACACAGTCATGTTTTTTTTTTTCTCAAAAGCCGGTATTCATATGCAAGGGTTAAGGGGAGTTAGTAGATTAGTTCACAAGGGTTCAAAGACCATCTATATCTTGAACCAAAAACGCCGATGACGAGTTCAAACTCTGGCCTCCCGCAAGGGAGGACCAGGAAATACCATTGGGCTACAAGTCCTTTGGCTTAAATCATTGTTTGTTGATTTTGGACGGATGTAGCAGATAATCATTCACTGCGTTGTCCAGTTCCTAGATACCACCACCTTATGCGGGTCTAGCGCCGTTTCATAGGGCGAGCCCATATCATATCATAACTTTTAGGGGAATCTAACGCTTATACTGTATTTCTCTTACACCCCCTCGATTCTATTGACATTTTTTAGTACAGAAATTGAGCTGTTAAACTACTTCTAGGCTTAACCATCACAATATTTTATGAGTAAGGATGTGCAAATAAAATAGGACACTCCACGTTTTCATAAATGCATTTCAAAAGTTGCTTTAGAATATGCACGTACAACAAAGGACTCTGCTACGGAAACAGAAAAGAGGCACCGACGGGAGCCACCGATGGCCATACAGGGCCCATTTCGGGCCTCGCACGAATGATCCGAGCCATTTAATAATTTTCAAAAAAAACCCAAGTGATTGAGCTGATTTTTCATGGGCCCACTCGGGTTTTTATATAAAGATTATTGAACGGCTCGGATCATCCGTGTGGGGCCCAGAATATAGGATTGATATGATTTTTCATGGGCCCACTCATTTTTTTTTAAAATTATTGAACGGCACGAATCATCAATGCGGGGCCCACTTCGGGCCCCCCGCATGGCCGTCAGTGGCTCCGTCGATGCCTCTTGTCTGTTTTTTAGAGTTTTTGTACAACAAAACACTATAGCACAAAATTTGGAGGGCATTTATAATAAAAGTCAGGTGCGAAAATTATTTTCCTGAAGTGAAGATTGGACTAACTTAATTTTGTTTTTTGATTTCAGCTAGAAAAATAAAAGAATACTAGTAGAACTTTTAAAAAAAAAAAAACGTAGAAATCCCTAAATCAATGTTTGTTGACTTTGGAGGGAAATGTCAGATCACTCAATGCTATTTCAATTTCATAGCTACCCGCTTCTCGTGCGGCGGTGCGGGTCTACCGCAGTTTCATATGGCAAGCCCATATTATAAGGATGAGTTCGAATAGATCTCACTACCTGCGTGTGAGTGTTTTTTCATTTGTATTTGTTGAGATTATTTTTCTCCTATGGGGATTGTAGTTTTTTTTGTCAACATGATAATAACTTCATTGATAGGAAAAAGAAAGAAAAAAAACGCAAGATAGCATCCATCCCCAATTAATGGAGATTGTAGTTGGGTTGGACTTATAGTGACTGTGGAATTCTTATACTTCAATTCTCCTACCGCTTGATGAAGAAAAATGTGCAAATAAAATAGGTTAAATTTCACTTACACCCCCATGATTCTACTGAGATCACACCCACATCCCCTTTAATGGCTGTGATTGACCATTTTGCAATCTAACGACGGTCTATATTTACCAGGGGTACGTATTGTAAAAGATCCATTTCTATGTGGCCGGTGATTTAAGAGAATTGGGGAGTCGAAAGATTGGGCCCATATCTCGATAATCTTAAATTGCTGATAGAGTGTATTGTAGACAGCCCAATTTGTCCTCCACATTTTCATGGATGCACTTTCAAACTTGTCTTTTAGTGCTTTAGATTATATATAAAAAAAAAAACCACTATAACAAAAAAATTGGAGTGAACTTAAAAAAAGGCATGAAGAGCAAAAATTATTTTCCTAAACTCAAGTTTGAACTAACTTAATTTATTTTGAGCTAGAAATATAAAAGAATATGAGTAGAACTTAAAAGAAAATCGTAAATGACAATATACTGCAAAAAAAAGTTGTTGGGTTTGAATTGGTTTTGTCTTTAGTGAAATTTTTAATATTAGATCGAATTGTTTGCTTTTAAATTTCTCTCCTCATTACAAATGACTAATTAAAAAAGGGAAATGATATTAAATTGACACAGAACTAACACTCTAAAGAAAAAAGACAAAATGAATAAGACCATCCACGTACAGTGGTATAATAAAAAATGGATAACCAAAAGTTGACACATCAGCTTTTAATTATTCATTTAAGAGGTTGCTAAGCTTAATAATGTTGAAGTCCACAATGGTCACTTCTAATCCATAACCAAAATAAGGGGTCCACTATACTCTCTCTCTCTCTCTCTCTCTCTCTCTCTCTCTCTCTCTCTCTCTCTCTCTCTCTCTCTCTCTCTCTCTCTCTCTCTCTCTCTCTCTCTCTCTCTCTCTCTCTCTCTCTCTCTCTCTCTCTCTCTCTCTCTCTCTCTCTCTCTCTCCCCCCCCCCCTCTGTTTTCCGCTATTCACTTCCCTCCATTACGTTTTTCTAGGCAAAAAAAATATATATCAAACATATGGTGTTCTTCCTAGTATTCTCTATCAAAACAATATACCGAAACTTTTCTTTCTTTCTATTCTTGTAGCCTATCTAACTAAACTAATATCACAAATCCACCACTTTCTTAATCTTTCAAAAGAAAAAAAAAAAGATGTGTTCTTGAATTTGGAAAAGAATGCAAGGTTCTTCATGTACTTAACTATAGGGGGATGAACGAAAAAAGGAATAAAATAGAAACGGGAAAAAAGAGTAAAATACTTTAATTCGGCAATGATGCATGGGTTGAATTGTAGATAATCGAGAGATATGAGCTTCAATACTTTTGGAGGGAAAGAAAGAGAAACAGTTTGTGGGTGAAGTGAAGAAGATATATATAGAGCAGGCGAAGAAGAGAAGAAGAAAATACTAGTTGAAACACGCGTATACAAATTTTGGAACCAGTTAACTTATGTGGTGTGGGGTTCACAAATTTTGATTATTGAAAAAGGTTGTTAATTAGTTTTGGTTATCCAAAACCCAAAATTTGATTATTTCTTAAGATGTTGCTAAGTTTGATTATATACCATTGTGAGGCATCTTTTACACCAATATTGTTAACTTTAACAACAATCGGCTTTTGATTATACCACTGTGGATGACCTAATATTGTCCAAATGGAGCTTAAGTTAGTGTGCCTTCTTCAAAGCCGTGGGGTGTGGTAATCACACAAAAGCTAGGTAGGTTGGTGTTGGAGACTATCATTAGGTTAGAATGGAGGTGACATGAGAAAAGAGAAGAGGAGGTGGTGAGAGATTTTTCAAAAAAATTTCAATTTTGTGTTGTTTAGTATTAGTAAACTAAGGGTAGTGTAACCAACTGAGACTAATTCAATTGGCTAGGACTCCTGCATATCACTAAGAAGTCAGGAGTTCGAGTCTTCAATTCCCACATACGTGTGGGTGTTCATTCCTCTGCATTTGTTAGGGTTGTTTCTCCCTTTAATGGGGCTTGTAGTTGAGTTGGACTTATCTTGGTAGTTCAACATTGTTGGACTTGGTTATCTCGTAGACTCTCACACAATAGATGTAGTATCCAATGATTAAAAAAAGAAGAAGGTACTTTTCCGTCAACTAACAGTTCACTAATAATGGACTCAAAATGTTAGATTGTATGCTCCTTATCGTGATGCCCTTGTGTCGTATGTCCTTTTAATCTTTCTATTCATCTTGAAAGATTAATACAATCGATCCTTTTTTATTGTTAAAAACACATATGAACTTTCCATACGTAATCACAAAGCAAGGAGGAGCAGTATGATTTTATAGAGTATATAAGAGGGTTGTCAATGTATGTAATTTCAGTAGAATAGAGGGGGTATCCGTGAAATTTACTCAATAAGATAATTAAATATGCCCACCAAATGGTGTGGCGGGATTTGGACTTATAAACAAAAAATATACATTGGGAACCAACTTATCATGTGGGCTTCATAAAATATGCCGTAAATGAAGCATTATTCCAAGTTAAATTTATACAGCAAATATAAAATATATAGGAATTCTAAGAGTAGAGACAAAGGTTAAGATAGAAATATCGGACGGCGTACGTACGGAAGATTTTTAATCTGATTATTGTTGGATCCGGAGTGCCTTCAAAGATTTTGTTACACAATGTCACTCCATGCGAGCGTTCTAAAAATAGAGTTGTGGGTGCGATGTCGAATGCCATAAAAGACTTAATTAATTGAAGTCATTCCTAACACCAATTGGTTTTAGGAGAGATGGTGAAAAATCGGTCCGACAAATTGGTATCAGAACTAGAAAGTCATGGGTTCGAGTCGCGGGAGCGTCATCGCGAGAGAGGGATTGTTGGGCCCGGAGTGCCCCCATGAATTTTGTTCCACAATGCCACTTCATGAGACCCTTCTAAAAATAGACTTGCGGTGCGATGTCGAATGCCTTAAAAGACTTAATTGAAACCCTTCCTAATACCAATTGGTTTTAGGAGAGATTGTAGAAAAGCGGTCCGACAAGAGGTAGAAACTTTATATCCATTTCAAAATCAATTGGCAATGAATGGAGAGGCCCCAAATGTTATTAAGTGATCATCCATTTCACTCTCAAGCAATATGAGACTCTATTCCTTAACACTAATCAAAATTCAAACATGGTGCAATCATAAGAAAGTCAATCTTTTACTTTTAGCCTCTACGTGCTGGATCACAAGCAACACAAAGGGGAGACCACAATTCTAGACTTTTTCCACCAATTTGCTCGTCCTCTATCTGATCCCTAACTCCCTAACACCCTTTTACCTTATCAATCTCTTGTTGGAGAGAGAGAGATGGGAGACACTGATGTTGATTTTTTCCTGGAGACCTTGAAGCAGCTTATAGTGAGCCCCAAAGTCGAATCAATCAGAAAAGAGAAACATCAACTCAAATCTCTTGAGGAGGAGATTAAGTATATGAGAGGATTCCTCAAGGTTACGGAGAAGAAACGCAACAAGCATTCAGAAGTGATGAATCTGGTGAGGCACATCAAAGACGTGGTATCCGAGGCAGAAAATACTATAGAACTGTTTGTAGTTCAAGCTTTCAAGGCTAATCATGCCCATTTTCTTCGTCAACGTCAGGATAATTGGTTTTCCGGATCCCCTGTCCTTGAATGTGTCAAAAAGATGTTCGAGACTCATCAGGATCATCTTTCCCTTGCTCTTGAAAGTGTTAAAAAGGAGATCAAGACTCTCACGGCTGAGGTAAAAAAGATTTATGATGAGAATATGTATGACGTTAATGGAGTAGCAAGCAAAAAACTCGAGCAGTCTTTTTCCAAAACTGAAGGTATTGGTACATTTTTTCAGTATTTTAATATTCAAAAAATAGTGTTTTATGTTTTCAGTTTTAGCAATGTCGGGCTCTAACGAGGACAACATCATGTCATAAATAAGAGAAATTGTTTTATTCCAAAACACATATTTAAATTTTTATTACCCACTATGGCCCTATTGGAGAAAATGAATGTGATCTATTCTAATATATAAAGGCTCCCTTTTTTGTCATGCTTTTTCATTTTCAAAATTGTACACCCAAGGAAAAAAGATTCAAGCACAATTAAATTCATTGGAGACTTAATTGTAAGGGCATAATAGACAAAATCAACACCAATAACCACCAAATCCAATAACTATCCACCCCACATCAGTTTCCCTTCCACTTTGTCACATTGTTTTACCACCGAAGAGCACCTGTACCCATCTTCCTCTATACACTCTTTCCTGTTGCATCCAGACGTCAAACCATGAAAAACCAGCAACTGAGAAAACCACTACTCCCTAATAAAGCATAGATATCCACACTGCAGATCACTTCAGTTAACGTACACCCGGCCACCTACTCCTACTAAACTTCAATCTGGTTTACGGTACATACCTTTCTTCTCCTCTCAGAACACATAGCACGTGGTTTGGTACATAGCATATATCACTTTTTGTGTTCACTTTTTCTGGGTTGTATTCTCATTTTAAAAATGGCGTGGTCAAATAATCTCTTTGGGTAATTTATCAAAGTAATTTATTAGGGCTTCCTTCGGTTTTTTGATTATGTGGTGTGGATGGTGATTTTTTTACCCTCACTAATGGTGGGATTTGCTCATTGAGTGTCGATTTGGAGGACGCTTGATTATCAGTGAATAACAGTGAAGAGAGAATAATAGTGGTTGTGTTATTTTTTAATTATTTTTTTGTTTGGTGATGCGTGTGCAAGTCAAATTTTAGGCTTTTTTTTTTTTTTTTTGCTCGGCAATTTTAGGCATTTTTTGATCACATTTTTTTGTCATAATCCGATTTGTACACGCATCGCGTGTGAATTCTGCCAAAAATCCCAACCAACATGGTGAAAGATTGTAAGCATATTCATTCATAAATTTGACTAGAGGCCGGGGCACACACGATGCGTGTGCAAGTCGGATTTTCACAACATTAGTGAAAATTTGATCAAATAAAAAGTGGGAAGCATTTTTACAAAAATGTTGTGAAAATTCGACTTGTATACGCATTGCTTGTGCCCCGGCCTCTAGTAGGAATTTATGCTACAATCATAATTCTAAGTAATATTCATCAATCAAATTCACAAAATTAAATAGATAGAGAAAGGAATAGAAAAGCCTGTGGCTTAGAAAAGATACACCCCCTTCTGTACGGAGTTGGATGGTGCTCTTTTCCCAAGAGACAACGACTTTCGAATTCTCTTCTGTGTATCGAATTAAACAAACGAACGGTGTAGCTTCCTGACACTCTAAACTGTATGAAATCCAGCAGCAAATGTATACGGAAAATATGATAGAATCCGAGCCAGACATAAAACAGCGATTGAGAGGATGAAATAGAGCAAAGGAGACGTCGTGTTGGAATTAAGGAAGAATAAAAGGAGTAAATACAGTACTGACAATGAAGTCCGATAAGTGAATTGGAATGCACCTTTTGAGAAAAACAAACTTACTCATATAAACCACAACGTTATATAATATATTTATAATCAAAGTCTTAGCCCACTGGGTTGTTATGCATTACAAACCAATCCTATTATTTTGCAACTAGGTTTTCAACTAGTCCCACGTCAAGTTAAATGATTAAAATTCTTCTGTCGGATCATTTTTCTACCATCTCTTCTAAAACCAATTGGTGTTAGCTAGTGATGACTTCTTTTATGGCATTCAATATCGTACCCGCAAATATGTTTTTAGAGCTGCATTGTGTAACCAAATCCATGGGGCACTCTGGCCCCAACATCATCAATGACAAATCAAATAAACTATATATGTAAAATACTAAACTAAAACAAAGCCCCTCACATAACTTTTGGCTCCGTCCTTGATCATAACCCTTATTTTTATTTCCCAACAGGAGGTTCAAGTTCATCAGGAGGGAGCGACATATCCAAAATGTCAAAAGAGAAGGTGGTGGTTGGTTTCAAGGAGGAGATAGAGACATTATTGGGAAAGGTTCTCGACAAAAGAGAGGATGGACGGTTTGAGATAATATCAATGATCGGTGCAGCTGGAGGCGGCAAAACCACTTTGGCCAGAGAAGTGTATGATCATCCTTTGATATCACATACCTTTGAAATTCGTGCATGGGTTAATGTTTCTCAAGATTATCACAAGACTATGAAGAGGAATTTGTTGACTCGTATTTTGGAATTAGCTTCCTCAACAAAACATGGAGATTATGAGAAGAGGAGTGAAGATAAATTGGGAGAAGACACGCACAAATGCTTGAAGGGTAAGAAATATCTCATTGTCATGGATGACATATGGGGTATTGAAGCCTGGAATGATATCCAAAGATCACTCCCTAAGGAATGCAATGGCAGTAAAGTGTTGTTCACTAGTCGACTACATATAATTGTTGAACCTAATAGTATCCTACATTGTTTGGCTCCCTTACCAGAAAGTTGCAGTTGGGAGTTGTTACAAAAGAAGGTATTTGCTTCAACAACAAAAAAAAGTGTATACATAGTATAACTAAACATAGTGATTTGAATACATGCTTCCTATACTTGGTTCAAGTTTTATGTAACTACACTCATAGACATCTAATATTGCACACATATATTAATTGAACAGGTATTTGGGAAGAAATGTTGCCCACAGGAGTTGGTTGGCATTGGTGAGCATATAGCAAAAAAATGTAAAGGACTACCACTCGCAATTGTTGCAATAGCTGGCATTCTGGCAGTGGAAGACATGACACTCGACGTGTGGGAGGGAGTTTCCAAACGTTTAAGTTCGATCATTGGCAAAAACCAGGATGGTTGCATGGAGATATTAGAACTTAGTTACAATCACTTGCCTCTTCATTTGAAAGCGTGTTTTGTTTATATTGGAGGATTCCCCGAAGATTCTGAAATCCTCGTACGCGAGTTGATATGGTTATGGATCGCGGAGGGATTTATTCAGCAAAGTGAGGGGGATAAAAGCTTGGAGGACGTAGCAAAAGATTACTTAAGCAGTCTTATTGATAGAAGTCTCGTTATGGTAGCTAGGAAAAGGTCCTTTGGAGGAATTAAAGCATGTCGTATCCATGATCTTCTGCGTGAATTATGCTTGAAAAAAGCTGAGGAGGATAATTTTCTTGTGCAAATTTACGGGGATGATACTTTTTCACCTTCTGCTGCAAAGCATCATCGCCTCTTCATTGGCAGCCATTTCTTTCGTGAGGTTTCCTTAAGGCCTTGTACTCGAAACCTTCGTTCTTTTCTGTGCCTCAACTTGCAAAACTCCAATCATTTACCGTTTGAAACAAATCTGACATTCTTTGTTAAAAACTTTGAACTTCTTAGGGTGTTGTGTTTTATCTCTGCTGAATGCCGAGGATATATAGGAAGAGGAGATCTAATTCATTTGAGATACTTGGCACTTCAGTTACCAAAGGACACATCGGACTTTGCATCGCCATTTTCCTACCTCTTCAACCTAGAAACCCTTATCCTTCGAGCTCAGTGGACTCACTCTTATTGGAAAACCATTCCGTTGCCTCGCGATATATTTAAGATGGTTAAGTTGAGGCATCTATATGCTAAAAGAGGGGCATTCACATATCATCTTAGTTGTCGTTTTATTGACGTAGAAGTTGGAATTGGTTTGGAGTACCCTTCGTCCAAGTTGAATAGCCTACAGACCTTGCATCCAATATGTCCTTGTGATGAGTGCCGAAATTTCTTGATAAGGACTCCCAATCTTAGGAAGCTAGGAGTTTGTGGAGATCTAATATCCGATGATTCTATTTTGATGCTCCCCGACCTAGAGTTCTTGAAATGCCTTGAGACACTCAGTTTTACCCACTACGGCTTTCGGAACGAGGCAATTACTACCCTTTCGCCAGTGCTGAAGTTTCCTCCGACTGTTACACGGCTAACTTTGGAGAATACGTGCTTAAAGTGGGAGGAGCTATCAATCCTCCAAACCTTGCCGAGCCTTGAGGTTCTCAAATTATCAACGTGGGCCTGTCGGGGACAAATTTGGAACACAAGTGAACTTGAGGAGGGATTCTCTCAACTCAAGTACTTGAGGTTACATGATCTGGAAATCGAAGAATGGAATGCTTCTGAAGATCAATTTCCGAGTCTTGAGGTCTTAGTGGTTAAATATTGCTCAAATCTGAAGCGGATCCCAATTGATTTTGCTAATCTGAATGAACTTCGTGAAATTGAGGTAGCGTTGAGCAGTCGCTCTGCAGAGGAATCGGCCAGGGAGATTCAGGAAGAGCGAAGAAATACAAGAGGAGAAGATGATTGCATAAATCTCTTGGCCTCGTCTAATTATTAATATATTGGAAGTGGAACCACGACAAAACAGACTATCCAAGCATTTCTCATAAACCCCGGCTTTAATTACTACTGTCTAGGTGCCAACATAGTTGGGATGTAGGTCAGTGATTGTGATGCCTCTTTTTCTCTTTCTCTTTTAATCTTTGTAACTTTGGTTCGTTGATTAATAAAATTTCTTCTTTGCTGATAAAAAAAAAAAATTACTACTGTCTGTGCCATTAGCCGAGTAGTCATTTGGATTACAGCAAATTTTTAATGGAGAAATCTACCGTAAGCCCTTTGGGCTGACTATATGCGGGTCCCTTGCTTCTTACTTTTGTACGTTTTCTGATAGCATTTTGGCAGGTGAATGCTTTACTCTTTAAATGACAAAAATAATCCTCCTTTACCTTCTCTCATTTTTCTTGAAAATAGCCCTCCTTTCCCTTCCCTTCTTTTCCCCCAAAAGTAACTTTACTTTCCCTCCTCTTTTTTTTACTTTACTCTTTTCTTTTCCATCTTGAGACTACATTTTCTTTTCCAGGTCTTCGTGGTAAAGGTTTTTCTAGTGGATCTTCAATACAATAGTTGCTATCGACGGAATCAACTATTGATACTCTACCGGAATCTCTGTTGGAATCACACCTGCTGGTGACATGTAAGCTCCATTCTAGAAGCCCTAAAAAAATAAGGTTTGTTTCACTCTGAAGCTATGGTTTCAACCAGTGAGGGTCTTAATCTTCACTTTGAATCATTCACATAGATTTTAACTAGTTTGTTTGTTCCTTTATGACAAGTAATTGTGGATATCTTTTGGTGTTCTTGTATTTGGCTTGTGGGGTTTATTGAATGTTAAAGGAAACTTTTTGATCGGTGGGTAAACCAATTTAATTTGTATGTTTTTGTCTCCCCATAACATTCTGTTAACAAATTTGAAGCCAAATAGGATTTAGCATTTTTTATTTTTTTTGAAAGGCAAATGGTATTTAGAAAGGGTGCTCCAGTAAATGATATTTTAATGTTTCCTTTCTAAAAGTTCAATGTTCTTAACTTTATTAAACAAAAAATTTGGAAAGCACTGCAATTGATGCGGAGGATTAAGATTTGGAACTTTCATGGGGTGGTTAGCCATTCCAACTTACAAGACCATGTAGGGTTGTTGTCATTTAAGCAAAATCTTGAAGCTTTACATTTAAATTTACTGATATGTTTTTTGGGACATTGTACTGGGTATTGTAGGACCATGGATGAAAGTTTCTTTGGTTTTGACTTGAATGAGCCTCCAAATGATGAAGTGGGGGTTATATCGTTCAAAAAAAGAAGTTAAGTAGACTATTTTTTTTTATTCAAATTTGTTTTGCATTTGTCAGTTTTGCGTCAAACTTTTAACTTATTTTTTTTCTTTTTTAAGAAAGTTATGAGTTTCGATCAAAATTTTATATTTTTACGATTCCTCTTATCGAGAAGAATTAATAAGTTACATAAGTTTAACGCAAAACTAACAAATACAAAAAAATTAAATAAAGACAAACCAAAAAGTCAATTTGACTTTTTAAAGTTTAAGTAATTATTCAGTGCTCCCGGAGTATAATATAGCGTTGCCTACGTTGTAGTCCCAATCATTTACGTTGCAACAAATTTTTTCTGTATGGATATTATGATTCATTTTTTATCCCTTCCCGGAGGTTGAGCTCTAGGCGTTGGGTAGGGTTTTGGTAGTGTGAAGTTTTCGTAAATTTTTCTTTTTTTTTTGAACAGCGAAGAAGAAAAATATATTAAGAGAGAGGAGAACAAAATACAAGAGATAATCCCAAAAAAAAGACGCCTTAGATACATCCCAACAAGGTAGACACCTATCCAAAGCATCAAAACAACAAAAGCCAAAAAGCCGATTGATAAGTAATCAACAAACAAGCCAAACGAAACAGAAAAGAGATTTGAACAGCCACGAGCCATAATCAATCGAATAGAGGTAGAATAGTTCACCAACGCTCCAGTTGAAGTCCATTTCCAATCTAAGTTAATGCCACAGGTGCCATAAAAAATCCAGCAATGTAGGTTCCATACCCAGCAGAATAGATTCCAGAGAGCGGCATAATAACAATCCAGCAGTATAGATTCCAGAGATCAGTAGCACAATAACAAGCTGTATTCTTTGAGTATAAGACACGATAGTAATGAGCAAAGCTTCATGCTCACACCCTAAGCCTAAGGTCTCTTAGCCCTCCGAGGTATTGGAGTTGGTAAGAGAGAAAAAGATAACTCGAAGATCAGCAAGGGCAGACAACGATTTATACCCCACACCAAAAATAAGCAAGCAATATTCTTCACCAGAGAAGTACATGGTTAAACTCTTAGCCCTCTAGGGATGGAGTTGGTATGAGATACATCCGCTCAGCACAATTGATTCCAGAGGATGAGAGGAAGCTCCACCATAAAACTCTTAGCCCTCCAAACTTAGGTGTTGAAAAGAGGTATAAGAAAGTAGGGAATCAAAAAACCCCCAAACCCCGGCCAAAACTAACAGCCTCCAACCAACCAATCCCCAACCCAACTTGCAAAACACAACCTCGACACCCCAACTCACCCATGAACGAGTCAAATCCATCCAGAAAAATTCCACAGAGATACCAAAAAATTAAAACAGCCCCAAAGCCCACCTCACCACAGCCCAAAGACCAGAGAGAACCTGAAAACAGCCCCAACACAAGCATCTTCTATCAGTAAGAGAGCAAGGGCCATATATATTGATAATAATGCACTGAAAGTTTGGAGGGATTGTAGCTTTTAGCAAAATAAAATTCCTATTGCAGCATACAGCTTCCAGCTTGAAGAAGTCAGAATTCCAAATTGTTAGTGGTCCCCCAGCACTGCCAATAGCATCGACTTCTAGATAATCACAGTCAGTAACACCCCAGAGTGAGCCAATAACAGCCTTTGATTTGTCCTTTAGATTTGTCTCTTGAGGAAGAAGCATATCAATCTTAAGATCTCTAACCGTCTTTTTAATCTTACTTCTTTTCTCCCGATTGCTTAGGCCCTTAACAATCCAGGAGAGGATTTTCATGTTCACTGTACTCTCCTGATCTGAAATACAGCTCGATGGAACGACTAAGCCGATGGGTGAACTGTTAGAGCAGCACTCAGCAACTCTTCTTCATCGGTGACCATAATATTACTAATAACCTTTTCATCATTGCCCAAATAGTCCGTTCCCAAGATATTTGTAACCGTCCACACGGCCTGAGATTCATTGAGCAGAATTCTATTTCTGTTATTGATCCCTTCAGTGGATACCGAAAGTGCAGCAGCAGCCAAAGCAGAGCGAAAGACCACGCATTTTTGTTTTCTTCTTTACTATTGTCTTTGAATAAAACCAACTGCATGTTTTCAAGATTTTTCATACCAGCATCGTAAGCCACATCAGTTGCATTGACATCTGGCAAATCATGGGACACATCAGTTGCATTGACCTGTGGCAAAATATCCATGTTGTTCCCTTGAGATTCAGCCACCTCCTCAACAAAATCCATGTCATCATCATCCTCTTCGTTCTTCCTGTTCTGCACCTCTTTTGACTCTTCAGTTGGTGGTTTTAGTGATGAATCTTCAACGCGACAACCAGGGCAAGCACAATCAGTGCGGAGAATCGTATTGACCACCATCTGTTCTTCCATAACTCTTATTTGGATCGCACTTCCGTTACTTTTAATCTCCACTAATTGATTAATCATGTTCATTTCTCTGGTGGAAATAAGGACCTTACCCACCGAGAAAGACAGATCTTTGAGCGTATCCTCCCCAATAAGAACAACCTCCCCCCAGAGCTTCCCAATGTTAAGAAATGTTTGGGAATTCCAAAACTGTAAAGGAATGCCATAACAATTTAGCCAAATCAATCTTGATTCATTTGTAGGATTCAACAAACCAATCCCTTAGCCAAGCCATTTTCCCCCCATTGAACATTGAGTCTCTTTTTCGTAAATTTTTCTGAATTCAACTTTTATGCTTTGTGTTATTTGCTACTCTTTCCGTCCATATTTAAGTGTCCAGCTTCGTAATTCCAACTTATTAAAAAGATATCATCATTATATCTTTCACATCGACTTTTATCTCTACTTTCCCTCCTTACCATTTATGAAAATATCATCATTACATTTTAACACGCTAATAACTTTTCAAAAAGGAATTTACTTTTAAGGGTAAAATAAAAAATTCACCAACTTTTACCCACTAACTTTACAAAATGGACAGTTATTAAGGTAAAATCCAAATGGAATACTGGATTCTAAAAAAAGTACGGAGGAAGTATCTAATTAATTAGGATTTCTTGGAGCCTATCATGCATGGGTAGTTAGATCTGAGCCTATCGCAATTCCGTGAAGAGTATTCAGCATAATGTGAAGTGTGAACCCACTTGCTTATTTTTAGAAGAAATTAATAGGCATCCAATATGGAAAACTTATTTAGTTGTCTACCCATGTAACTTTTAAGTCCACATCATCAAAATGTCATTCATGCCGCATTAAATAGCTAGGTATCCTATTTTTTACAGTATTTTTTTCTCAAAACGATGACAAGTGATATTATAGATCCAATAAACAGTATATCAAGATAGTGGAAGGGAAATGATTTTACCACTCCCTTTTTTGTTAACGCCACTCCCCTGCAAGTGTATTTTTGCACCAAAAATACACTTGCAGGGGAGTGGCGTTTACAAAAAAGGGAGTGACAAAATCAACAGCCTAGTGGAAACTTCATCTCTAAACAAGGGATCAAAAAACCAAATAGAGGAGACTCATCCAGAGATTACACTCAACTGCAACTAAACCCACCATTTCAAATAGACAGAACACTACAGAAAATAACCAAAAACAACCACACAAGGGTGATAGAAGCCCCACAAATGGGGAGATCGAAATCCCAAACAGGGGACACCAAACAAGAGAACCAAAAAAAAGAGAAAAACTGGTATCGGAACTGGACAGAGTCTGTCGTACTAGAGCAAACTTTATCGACCAACCTACCACTTGCTTATTAATTAGGGACAATTAGACCCCATTTTCACTATAAAAAAATTGCACTACAACTTATTAGATTTTGTGAAATTGTTCATACTAAACTAAAAACATCCATCACGTTTTCTTCACTAACCCCAACACATTTTTTACAACTTGTAATTTAGTGAAAAATACTTGACGTTTATGGACTACAAGAAATATTCAACAACTTAACGCTTAGTGGAAATGAGTGCACAGTTAATAATTCTTTGAAGTAACTTGAAAGAAACTTGCAAAGGGTTAAGATTATTTATGTACGTCATTGACTAACAAAAACAAAATGAAAAGCCTGCATTTGACGATTTAGGAATTTTACTTTTTAGGTGATTTAGGAATTTTACTTTTTTAGGGTGACTTGATAAAGTTTATGCTTTATGAAAAAAGGAAAAAGAAAGGTAAAGGGAGATGTTAACCATGGGGAATTAATTAACAAACAGTTAGGGTTTAGGGACGAAGTTAGGATTTTATTTTAGTAATAGCGAAATGTATACTAAAAATTTAAAAAGATGCATTGCAATATGAATAGTCATCGACCCTAATAGATCAATAAACTGTTTACACAAATCAATTATTTTCTTGACTGTAATTTTCTATCACATTAGTTTACACAAATCAATAAACTGCTATATTTTTTAATTATATATTGCAAATACCATCTATTGCTCAATACAAACTCAATAAGCTATTCAAAACATTCAATAATTTTATAACTTCAATTGACTATTGAAAAATTGAAGAACACAAGCCTTTTTCCGATGGAGTTTTAGAAATTCACACAAAACGCCAAACGATAAATTTTTTTTTAAAATTTTTTTCAGAAGTCCAATATTGCACAGTGCTGAGTCCACTAAACGAGAAATCCACTACTACTGCTGAGTCGTGCATAGTGCCGACTGTGTTGGTTAACTTTTTTAATTTTTGGGGTTAAGTTGTTTTATGTTAAGTTATTTTAGATTAAAATGTGGAGTTTTTTTTTCTTTCATAAGACCTCATCTACCTAATAATTGTGGGGTACCACACAAGACAAGTTGATTCAATTGCTTTGATCCAAAGGCTGTGGTGCATCCTCTTATTCTCAGTTAAGTATCCATATTCTTTGAACATATTACATTTGTGCATGCCATCGTAGATCTGAAAGTCTTCAAAATTACTCTCTCTCTCTCTCTCCATTCCAAACCCATTTCATATCCACCCCCAAGATGGGGAGGTTGAGAGCTCTAGATTTCACAGTCAAGACTACAACGTTGGTGAGTCGTTCTCGCTCTGTCTTCCATTTATCTTTTCCCATCTGTTTTCTTTTTTATTTTTTGGTTTTAATCTTTGTGCCTCCTTTCAATTTCTAACTGCCAAAACCATTACCCATCTCGCTCTTTCTTCTTTTTGGAAATCTACAGATTTCGCAAATGGTGGAAGACACAGATTTCGCAAATCAAGTCGATATCAAGTCCGGTTGGGAATCCGTGAATCCGCTCTGATCAAATCAAGTGGATACCATCTCGCTCTTTACCGCAGCTACTGTGGTACGAATTATGGGTTTTCATTGATTTAGTTAATTTGTTCTTGAATCTTGATTAATTGTAGTTTTTTGGGGTCGAGGGTTCGATATGATTTATGGGTTTGTGTGCGTGTCCGAGGACAATATCTGTTGGAATTCAAGGTCATTGCTTTTTTTTTTTTTTGGGGGTAAGTCAAGCTCATTGCTTGGTAGTTAAAACTGGGTATTTGAGTAATGTTTAATTTTTACTGTAAATGTAGTGAGCTAAGGTATGCGTACAAAGTGTCGTGGACGAACCCCAGGAGCTTCATTTTCCATGTAACTTTCTCCCAATTACTTCCTTATTTTCTCTTTCAATCTCAAGTATACTACAGTATTTCTCATCTTTTCGTTTTATGCTTTTGTCGCTGAAAAGTTGCAATTAACGAACAAAACCAGCAACTATGTGGCATTCAGGGTACGATTTCTGATTATTTTTCATCAAGCCCTAGATGGTTGTAATTCTGTTTTTTTTTTTTTTTTGTCTCTAATTTTTTGGATTGTGTTTTTAGGTCAAGACGACCAATCCTAAAAAGTACTGTGTTCATCCTAACACCGGAATCGTATTGCCGCACTCTACATCCGATGTTATAGGTTTGATTCTCTCTGTCTCCATTATATATATAACGTTTTTCTCTTATATTTTTCCCTGTTTGGAACGATTTTCTTCCATGCCCCTGATACAAATAACCCCCTACGCTTATCAATGAGTAAATCTCAGCCTTTAGATCAAAACTATCCACAAATTCGTTGCCGAACATGATGAGAGGTAGAACTAGAACATGGTTATTGATTTCTCGACCAATCTCATCTTCAGCTCATTCAATACATTGGACCTAACATTTCTTGACCAATCTCTGAGTTTGTGTGCGTGTCCGAGGACAATATCAGTTGGTATTTGAGCAATGTTTATGTTGTAAATGTAGTGTAAATGTAGTGAGCTAAGGTATGCGTATGAAGTGTTTGATGAAATGCCCGTGAGAAATGTAGTGTCGTGGACGAAAATCATTGCCGGGTTTGGATAATTTTCCTGCTTCATATTGCATCGTTTCCTTAACTTCCAAACTTTGTAATCTGGTGGCAGGGTTATGCTTGGGAAATAACAACTGCTGAAGGTGGCTATGGTCTAGATGAACTTTAAGTAGTCGAAAGAGTGTTCTGATCGGTATGTGTTATGTTCCTTACATTGGGTGCTACTTCTATTGAGCATTTTCTCTATTAGAAAGGCGAATGGTTGACAGAGAATCATGTTAGTTCCGACTTTTTGATGGTTTCCGTCTCCATTCCAGGTCTGTAACTAACTAGACAAGGTTTTCAAATTTTAAAATTTTGTTCACATTTCAAGTATGTTAACGGACAGTCTTGGCAATGGGTTCAATTGTAGAGAGGTCCTGATATTTTCTAATTTCTAATCGGCCAATAAAATACTCTAACACGAACCTTTCAAGTGCTTTGTAACTTTAATGCCCTTTGTTCTTCCTTGAAAGGTACACAAATATGCGAAGCTAAAGGTCCCAGGTCTTTTAGTTATCGATACCCCTGGCCACTAATCGTTCACTAATTTAAGGTCCCGGGGTTCAGGTTATGTGACATTGCAATCTAGAACCACAGACTATTACCTCTTTACTGTCTAAGATCCCAGGAGATCAAATTGTTGTTTGTGGCATGCAGGCAAGATTATTACCTCTTTACTGCCTAAGATCTAAATAATAGTTGTTGTCAAAATCTTAGTTATATTTCATATTGCCAGGGACCTATTGTCACCACAATTCGAGCATTACTGACCCCCCACCCAATGAAGGAACTCCGTGTTAAGGTAAGGCTTTTTGCCTCATTTTTTTTTTTAACGTTTGAAATGTTGCCTTTTGAAATGATTTTGGCAGTATTGTGAAGAATAGTAATCTTGAAAATTGGTATATCAATGCCAGGCACTTCCCTATCATTGCATTCTGGCTTTGGATGTTGTTGTTTAATTGGTTTTTATCTGCATTTGGTCATTTGGACCTTTTATTGTTACGATGGATTGTGTCAAGGGTGAATTTTTATGGGTCTTGCAATTATTTGCCAGAAAAAGTTTGTTTTTTTATTTTAATTTGAGTAAAATTGATCTTAGCTTTTGTACGGAAAATGCAATCTGATCTTGCAAAATTATTCATTGGTGTGATTTCGGGAAAGTTTTGGAATCAATAATTATGATGGATCGGAGCACAAGTCGCGCCCACGGCCATGGGTTTATTGTTTTTGCCGACCCTTTAGTGGCAGAGAGAGAAACACAACATTGATGAAAAAATGTTAAGTTGGATTAGAACTGCTGAAGTTGGACAAGAAACACAAAATTCCTCCACCTGCCAATGGTTTTTTTTTTTTTTAGTTCATTTGAATGACAATGATAAAAGTCCATTTAAATGGAGTCTAATTGTTGTACATCTACATTTTCTGTTCTTATGCAGTGAGGATCTGCATCTAGCTTTTCCCCACAAACAAGATAACAGTGTGCAGATTGGAGCATAAGAAGCATGGATCCTAACTACTCAAAGTGTTGGAGCGCTTCCAAGGTTTGTCCACAAGTTAAGAAATTTGGATTTTCAAATAATTATGAGCCTACCAAATGTACCCATTGATGAGTTTCTTGCAATTTGGCATGATTATGATTCCAAACCAGATTTTAGTTCTCAATATTGCACTGTCAACATTCAAATCTTGGGAATTCGACTGTGCTTTCTTGACTGAAGCAGCTCTGATAAACTGATAAACTGCTTGCTGAACTGCATTTCAGAAGGAATCTTGGAAGAATATTTTGCTCTTGGCTTATTCTGGCTTTTCTTGATTTGGATATCAAATACCCTCTCCATCTGGGATTCACAACATAATACAGCCGCAGTAATTTCTGAATGCAACATCTCTTTCCCTTGTAAAATTCGGAAAGCATATTCATGAATTTGTAGTAGTTTGACTCCTTACGTTGAGAAAGGGATACTCATTTGTTGAGAAGGGGGATACTTATTGGGTCTCCATTGTTGAAAAAAGATACGGATCCCTCCGTCCCTTTTTAAGTGTCCAACTTTAAAACTCCAACTTATTAAGAAATCATCATCATTATACCTTTCACATCAACTTTTACCTCCACTTTCCTTACTTGCCCTTTATGGAGACATCATCATTACACTTTTACTCACTAAGGTGGTGTTCCACTTTAAGAAAAAATGCTTTTTTTTCAAACGGAGGTAATTTCAAGCTCAAAAATCATGTATTTACGTAAATAATTTTCTTACCAATATGGATCTTGTTTGATAGATCTCATTAAGATCTTTTAAACGGTGCAAAAAAAATTGAAAAAATATTTTTCATTTTCATTATATTTGAGTTTGAAATTACCTCCGTTTGAAAAAAAAAGCACATTTTCTTAAAGTGGAACACCACCTAACTTTTCAAAATGGAATATATTTTTAGGGGCAAAATGAAAAATGCACAAACTTTTACCCGCTAACTTTTCAAAATAGACACTTATTAAGGGACAACCAAAAATAAAATATTAGACTCTAAAAAAGGGGGACAAAGGGAGAAGAGAATTTAGGACTAGTATATGGCAAAAAATAAGAAAAAAAATCTAGCAGTGGCGAGTCTATATAAGTTGGGGATAATTTTTTTACATATAATAATTATATTTTTTTAAATTCTTGCCGTGGCGACCACCCCTACTAGACCCTCTGGCTCCATCCTTTGATGGATTGTATATCTGAAAGAGGTAGGCGACAATTGGTCTTGAGTCAGTTGTGAGAAGTCTCAAGTAGTGTGTCGTGAGGTTGGTAGTAATCACACGATGTTTTTTGATAATCGAAAAGGGTGGGAGGGCGCGATCAGCGTAGCAACCCTCTTGAGCGTGACCATAGGGGCTCCCTATCCGTTGTGGAATGTCCGGTTCGAGCCATAACTACTGTCTGAGAGGACAAGCCGTCACCACAGCACCACCTAGGTACAAGTGGGCATAAGTGTTTACCCCCACACCCGCTTGGCACTGGCAAGACTTGAAACCGAGTCTCACCTTGGGATGAAGGGCACCCTACCCACTAGACTACCACCTTCGGTGGTATCACACAATGTTATTCATAGTGTTTGGTTCGTTCAGGAGGTAAAAATAAAAAAAATGGATATGAATACCGACGTAAAAATTGACTTATTTTATTCATAGTATTTCTATGTTCGTGTTGTGAGTTCACACCTTGAATGGTCCTTCAAGAAGACGAAATCAAGTCTGTGTAGTGAAATATGGACCAATAATTGGTGACTTTAATTGTGAAGATACTTTAAATACTCGGTAGTGATGGTGACTTGCTCGTAGTTAATGAATCATCCTTTTAGCTTTTAGGGGAAGTTTTTGAAAATTAAGTGTTGAAAAAATATAAAAGTATGACTCAAAGTTGAAATTTTTTTCAGAAATGGGAAAAAAAAAAAAAAAAACACTATCCACTTAATTTAAGATAAATAGGCTCTAAAATAAAACAAAAACAAACAAACAACGAGTCTCTTGGGTTATTTATAATCAAATATTCCAAATTACTAAAATGAATTTGGCTCATAGCAGGCTTGCCTCAATATAAACAAGAAATAGCAGATTCCAGAATTTTAATTAACTTCAAAAGAAAAAGAAAAAACTGATTTGGGAAGTTAACGGTGAACACACATAAGAAACAAAGCAAGATATTCACTTTTGCTAAATCTTTTGCCGGAAGAGAGAACATATCTCAAGGAGAGGAGAGAGAAATAGCCGTGTGAAATTGACCTCTCACCCACCCCATTTCTCTTCAAATCCAAAGCTACTCGGTAAACCAAAAGGAAAAAAAAATAACAGAAGAAATGGCAGAGGGTGCTGTGTTCGAACTTATATCCAACTTCGCACGCTATCTCCGAGAAGAGTTGAATTTGTTGAGCAGAGTACGGGAAGACATCAAATACATAAGAGCCGAATTCGAGAACATGACACATTTTGACGAAGCGGAATTCACAACAAACTAGTTAGCGTACTAGTACAAGCGAGATAGAAACTCGTAGCAACGTGCAAACCCTACGCACAAGAAAAAGAGAGAGAAACTCTGCAATATTATTGATGAAATAGTTAATTAAAACATTAGATTACAACCCTTATATATGGTGTAACCCCGAAACCCTAATAATTAAAGCTGAAAAATAAAAAGTCTCATAATTTGGGGCTTTTTCTAAAATTGAAAACGGAAAAGAAAATTAGGACTTTCCCAAAAAGAACCAACTAAAAAGGAATTACGGTCTAAGAGTTATTAAAGAAAGAAATATTTCCTAAAATGACAAAATAATACAATTGAAAGGCTAAACGAATGAATCAGGTTGAAATCCACCATGTGAGTATTGACTGGAGCGCGAAAATAAATCAATCCACCAAGTTTGGGCCTATTCTGAGTTCGTCCAAATTTTGCCAAATCTGATAAACGGAAACTAAACATTGTTTGGGGTTCCGAGGCTTGGCATGGTCTTGTTGATCATAGAATTGGGTCTCCACGTGTTCTATATCACATTTCCTCAAAGTTGATGCTATAGAAGATAGAGACCCGAAAATCAAAGTATGAGTGAAGCAAGTTCGAGAAGTTGCATATGATGCTTTTGACATGTACTTGCTTCGCCTTAGACATCACTGAAATAATCTAATGCGCTATAAAGTCCCAGAGAGGGGGTGAATGGGACGACTAATTAAAAATTAACTCAACCACAAATAATTTACGTAGATGATTTAATAAACAAAGATAATAAAATGCTGCTGATTTTGCCATTTCTTTTTTTGTTAACGGCACTCCCTTGCAAGTGTATTTTTGCACAAAAATACACTTGCAGGGAAGTGCCTTTAACAAACAAGAAAGTGACAAAATCATTTCCCTAATAAAATCAACGGTCTTGATTATTATTATTGTGTCACGGTCGCAAGACTATTGAACATTAAACTATAGCAGATGATTTGGTTTTGGGAAAATGATGGCCAGGACATATTTTGATAATTAATATCCGCCAAGGACAAGTTAAGAACATTTGTTAATGCTGAAAATATCCTTGACAGATATTAATTATTAAAACACGTCATTGGCTGTCATTTTCCCTTTAGTTTTCAGATCAAGTATATTGAATGTATAAATTCTAAATGTTGGTACCTAGTATATTTTTAGAATGACCTACCAGAACCAAGCAAAAGTGAATAATCAAAATTTATCACATTAGAATTAGAATTGATGGCGGATCGAATCACATGGCAGTCCGAACGGAGATTTTGAAAAAGTCAACTCATTTCCACGTGGTCTGGTTAATTGCAAACCATCATCAAGATTTGTGCACCCTGATTACTTAATTAGTGGACCATATGCTATCTCACTCATCGCCCGCCGGGAAATAAGATCCTCTACACGTGATTCCCCGACTTGGCATTCACCAACAGGCATCCATTATTGTTTCAATTAGCGTAAAAAAATAGTACTCCGTAACCAACTACTCCGGATATCAGAAAATGCAGGGGCATTTCGGGAAAATTTGAATTAGATTATTTAGTCAACACTCGTAATCTTTTTTTTGTTTTTTTTGTCAATCGATAGAAGATAGATCATTTACGACATATACGAAGTAGAGAGTACAAACTCGCAATACTACATCAAATTAATTATGAAAGTCCACGAGACTACCAAACCCAACAACTCTTTTAATACAAGAAATAAACTTATTATGTGTCACAAACAAATAAATAAAGGAAAAACTCTTTAAGGGAAGCACAATCACATGTAGGTTAAGAGACTCGAACTCTTGACCAACTAAACTAACTCTATTTGGTTACTATGATCTTTGTTGGAATGAAGAAATTCTTGGAAATTTTTTTAACAAAAAAAAAAATTACAGTAATAACAAGAAATTTTGGGGAGTCAAATCACATGGCAGAAATATCAAAAATAAAAATAAAATCACATGGCAGTCGTGATAGAGCATTTAAAGAAGTCAACTATCATCAATATTTGTGCGGCCCTGATTAGTTAATTTTCGGATCAATTAATTTGTGGACCGTATGCTATCTGGCTCATCGCCCGCCGGGAAATAAGATCCGCTACATGTGATTCCCTGACTTCGATTTCACCGACAGGCAACAATATTCCATATAGCTATCAAATTCAGGACTCACTTGAAGAAACTAAGAACATCCCAGTATTCCCTCACCATCCCCTTTCTCTTCAAATCCAAAGCTACTCTGTGAACCCAAAAAAAAATCCAGAAAAAATGGCAGAGGGAGCTGTGTTCCACCTTCTATCCAACTTCGCACCCTATCTCCGAGAAGAGTTTAACTTGTTGTCCGGAGTACGGGAAGACATCGAATACATAAGAGGCGAATTCGAGCGCATGACACATTTCCTCAGAGTTGCTGATGCTACAGAAGATAGAGACCCGAAAATCAAAGTATGGGCGAAGCAAGTTCGAGAAGCTGCATATGACACTGCTGATGCTCTTGACATGTACATGCTTCGCCTCAGACATCATCATAGCACCGGATTCGGCGAGTATGTACGTAAGGTTTCATTTTTTATTAAGACTTTAAAAGCTCGCCACCAAATTGCTTCTGAAGTAGAAGGAATCAAGTCCAGAATCATCAATATTTCTGAGGGACATCAGCGATATAGTGACATATATGGCGAAATAGAGCAAGGCTCAAGCTCTATTCCTTCAGACATCGCATGGTATGATTGTCGTGGCGATGCCCTTCTACTCCAAGATGCTGACCTTGTGGGCATTGACAAGCGGAAGTCACACTTGGTGCCGTGGCTAGTGGATGAGGATCCTCGACTCAAGGTACTTTCTGTAGCAGGAATGGGAGGATTGGGCAAAACCACCCTTACAAAAAAAGTCTACGATGACGCAATAGTGAAGAGGCACTTCGAGAACCATGCTTGGATCACCATTTCTGAATCATTCAAGGTCGAAGAGCTTTTAAGAGACATGATTCGAGTGCTCTTTGAAGAAGTCAGGCTACCACTCCCACGAGGAGTTGACAGTATGGATGCAAATAGCTTGAAAGGTACAATTAATGCCTTTTTGCAGCAAAAGAGGTATTTGCTTGTTTTAGATGATGTATGGGGTATTCACGCATGGCAAGTTTTAAGAATCATATTTCCTGAATGCAATTGCGGAAGTCGAGTAATTTTGACAACAAGAAATGTAGATTTAGCTTCTTTTGCTAGCAAAGAATATCATGGCATGGTGTATAATCTCGAGCCCTTGCTTCGCGAAGAGTCATGGGCCTTGTTTTGCTCGAAGACATTCAAGGAGAATTCTTGTCCTTCAAATTTGGAAGATCTTTCAAAAGACATCTTGAAAAAATGTGAGGGGTTACCACTTGCAATAGTAGCAATTAGTGGTATGTTATCAACAAAACATAAGAGTTTGAAGGAGTGGGAGAGGATTTACCGCGGCCTTGGCGCAGAAATAGAAGGAAATGACAAACTCATGAGCATGACTAAGATATTGTCCATTAGTTACTTTGATTTGCCTTACTATCTCAAGTTATGTTTTTTGTACTTGAGTATTTTTCCAGAAGATTGTCTCATTGATCACTGGAGATTAATTCGGTTGTGGGTGGCGGAAGGATTTATAGAAGCAAAAGAAAGAATGACAAGAGAAGAAGTTGCTGAGGGCTATCTCAATGAGCTAATCAACAGAAGTTTAGTTCAAGTGAAAAGCGTCGCGAGAGATGGAAGGTTCAGAACTTATCGGATCCATGACCTTTGGCGTGAAATGATCGTTGCAAAGTCAAGAGAGCAAAACATTGTCACAATAGCAAGTGAAAGAGGTGCAGTGTGGCCTGAGAAATTGCGACGCCTCTCAGTCCACCATAATTTGGATGACATTCAGCAAAACATTTGTTTCACTCGCCTACGTTCTTTGCTCATGTTCAGTGCAACAGATTCGTTGTCCATGTTGTCAAAGATTGCATCCTTAGGCGAGGGTACAAGTCTACTAACCGTGCTAGACTTGAGAGGAGCACAATTGGAAACATTCCCTCCTGAAATTGTGAAACTCCTTAATCTTACTTATCTAAGTTTGAGGGCAACCAACGTGAAAATGATCCCGAAATCAATCGAAGAACTCAAGAAGCTAGAAACATTGGATCTGAAACAAACGAATGTCACCGAATTGCCTGATGAGATCTTGAAGCTCCAACATCTTCGCCATCTCTTGGTGTACCGCTACAACTACCCTAGTTCTCCCGCTAATATTGGTTTCAAAGCCCCGGCGGGAATAGGAAGTTTGTTGTGCTTGCAAAAACTATGTGGTATTGATGCAAACCAAGGGAATAATAGTGGCATTGTGCTAAGAGAGGTAGGGAAGCTAACTCAACTGAGGAGATTGAAAATTTTTGGGCTACAGAAGGAAGATGGGACGGTGTTGTGTTCATCCCTTGAGAAGCTAAACAACCTTCGATCGTTGTCCATTCAGCCAACGGATAAATATCAGATCGTTGATTTAGATTCTTTGTCTTTGCCGCCTCCACTTCTTCGAAGACTAGTGCTAAAAGGACGTTTGGAGAAGATACCGCACTGGATACCATTTCTTCACAACCTGGCAAGTATATTCTTACTGTGGAGTAAGTTAAAAGATGTTGATCCACTGGAATTCCTTCAAGATTTGCCCAATTTGCTTAACCTTACACTTCGTGATGCATATGAAGGAGATGGATTGGTTTTCAAGGCTGGTGGGTTTCGAAAGCTTAAGCTATTGAATTTGATTGCCTTAGAAGGATTGAAATGGGTGAGAGTGGAGTCTAGCTCGATGCCTCTTCTTCAATATCTACTGCTCCGAGACTGTAAATTGATGATGGAGTTGCCCTCGGGTGTTGAACATTTGGCCAACCTTAAAGAAATTGACTTGGAGGATGATATGTCTGAAACATTAATTTCGAGCTTGAATAGAGACTTACAAGGTGGGGACTATTGGAAAATTGCGCACGTCCCTCAGGTTTGGATTGGGGACTCCAAATCTGGTGTTTATACTGGTCGTTATTTACGATAAAATTGGAGGGGGTGAGGATCTTCGAGATTAGATTAGCCCTCGTATTTTTTTTGGGGATTTTGTCAGAGCTTGAAAACTTGTTTATGTAATCATGTTATGAATTAGATATTTCTTTTATGTGCTTTTTTGTCTTGAATTAATTACTGTATCGAGAACCTCATATTTGATGTAATCAGCTCTACAGAATTTAGACTTCAACGCATGCCTTCGGTTTATCGGTTTGCAACAATCTTGATTTAGATTAGGTTAAGTTCAATACATCTCTAGACCCTTGGTGCTGATTAGAAATACTTGATTTAGATTTGTATGCAAAAAGCATTTACTTTTTATCTGGAATTTTTTCAGTAGTTTTTACTTTTTTTTAATTTTTGTTTAGCTTTTCATCGTAATTTTTAGGTTTAATCATTAATCTCGATCAGAAAAGTATAAAACTGTGGACTGATATTTAAAAAAGATCACAAAATACAATACTAGACCAAAAAAATAAAAAGGCAACTCCTTCGTACTTTTTCATCTTTATTGAATTTTTTTTTGCTTGGTCGTAATTTTTATTTTTAGACTCCTCGTGTTTGTATAATGATTCATTCAAAAAATACAACACAAATCTAACAAAAAAAATGGCATGCACACAACCATTGTGTGGGTTGTGCAACTAATTCTGGCCGTCTAGATGTGTTTTGGACGGTCCAGATTAAAAATAATCTATTACCGGTCATAGATTATCTATGATCGGTCATTAATGAAATGAATTCTGACCATTAATTAAAACAATAATGGACGGTCAAAGATTGGTTGTGTAAAGAGTTTTGCACAACGGTTGTGCGTGCATCATTTTTGCAAAAAAAAAATCAAAATAAAAAAAGATTAACAAAACGCACATAACGAAAAGGACAAAAAAGTTAAGAAAATTGGTTAATTAATACACTACAAGAAATTGTGTTGTTTGCGACCAACAAGAAGGTTGCAAAAAGTCATCATTTTGGTCGCAAATTGATACAGCGACCAAAAAGTGTGGTCACCAAGCTGGTCGCAACAAGCTAGTCGTATTTGGTATTTCTTGACCAAACTAAGATGTGGTCGCAATATGTTCCACCTTAGGCGACCACATGGATCCGGTCACAATAAGGCTACAATTTTGTGACCAACTGCTGGTCGCAAAAAGAAGTAAAATCTGGTCGCCAAATACAAGCTCTGGTCGCGAAAAGGGTCCATTAGACTTCAGAAAAACATGTTTTGAAGACTCAAAAGCGGGTCACGAAATATATTTTCTTTTGTCGCAAAAAAGATCCTTGGACTTCACATCTACCTGTTTTGACAACTAGAGAGTTTGGTCGCAAAAACACTTTCTTTTTTTTTTAACAAGGTATTGCATTGGTCACAAAATCAACTCTGCTGCACTTTTTCTTTTTCTTTTTTTACGATGGATTGTGCTGGTCATAAAATTAATTCTGCTGCACTTTTTTTTTTTTTTTACGATGGATTGTGCTGGTCATAAAATTAATTCTGCTGTAAATATCTTTTGTAACTACAACTAGCTTGTATTTCAAAAATACCAAGAACCAACTACGTAGTCACAAGATACACCATTAACAATAAAATCCTTGACAACATTAATAACCACATAATATATATGTTTTTCAAAAACAACAAACAGTCATCAACCATCCCCAAAAACAACAAATTCCACAACGTACTTGTTTTCCAATGTGTTTAGTAGCACCACATCCATAACTATAAATACTAGGTAAAGTCCATGATAAAGTAGCAAAAAGTGGACTTCGTACTCCAAGCTGTAACCAAGTCCAAGTTAGTTCTGAACAACTGCAAAAAGTGACTCCATGCTCCTTTCTGCCAAAAAGTGATTTCAGAGTTCATCTGCAAAGTTCAAAACATGATTAGAGTACAAAATGGTTAAAGTCAATTGGAGTTGCAAGGTAATAAAAGTAGCGAGCCACTTTTGAAAGAACCCAAATGCAGTAATAGTCTAATGTCATAATATTATCCACGAAATGCCATAAGTTCAATGACATCATCTATGAAGCACGAATACTCTATTTTGGCCTCCATATCTCATATCGTATCCGTATCGGATACCGATACTCTCAGATACTCTCCGGATACGTATCCGATACGCTTTTTAAAATATTCTGCTTTTAGAATTATTTGTTGATATCCCGATACGTTTCGGATACGCTCCGGATACACACCCGATTCAGATGAGCCAGTAGAATTGGAAATACAAAGATAAAAGCAAGAAGCCAATACACAGATGCCTTTAGAATCCATTTGTCAAAGAAATGCCATACTCTATCTATGCCTTCTAATGTATAATAGCATGGGTGCTTACAATTGAATCGTCTCCAATAATGCTGAATGAACAAGTTACCTCTAAGCACTTTTAAAACAAAAAAAACTGTTTTACTAGTAGTGCACACAACCCCAACAGCCATTCTCTTACTCAACAGCGCAATATGCACTTGTTTTCGAAAGTTAAGATAAGGTCTTTCCTTAAGCATGGTTGAGCTTTTCACAAGTTATTAACTACATCCCAGACTAAAGCTTTTTGAACCTTGTAAGGGCTTTTGTAAACTCTACAAGCTTTTAATCCACACTCAATAGCCACCAGTTACTAACTTCTACTACCAAAAGTGAGCAATTATTTAATTTGTATGAGTTAGCAAACTTAAGGATATAATGGGACACAAACCTACTTCCTTTGGATTAAAAGATCTAAAAAATACGATATTCATCACACTAGACGACGTATCATAACCCATAGTGGCTAAACATCAACTAGAGGACATTTGGCAGAAGTTTTGGCAAGGATTCAAAATTAGAGAGCCAATTAGTACTGAAGTATAAGGATAACAGCAAGAAGCAAATAAGCAATTTCCTTCAGAATCCTTTTGGTCAATTAAACGTCATACTCTCTATATGCCTTCTAATGTATAATATGTCCAGTGTGCTTATATTTGAACCATCTGCAATTATTCTGAATGAACAGGTTATCTTTAAGAACTAAAAATGAAAAGCTGCCTGATAAGTAATGCACGCCAACCTTCGCAAGCTACGTTGCCTATTAGGCTACACCCTAAAGGGTAAGAGGAAAGTACCCCCACTTGGAAACAATGGAACGCCAACTATTCAGCAGGTTAAAATGACTCATACTCTCTTACAGACAATAGTGTTATACTATTCACTGAACAACCAAACCAAACTTTCAGACCCAAAAAACTAATTCAAAACAACTAAAACTAGTTGAAAACAGTGAAGGTGACCAGAATTAAGAAATACCTGCGGTACCAATATTCCAACTCAAAAGTCCATCAAATTGGCTGTTGAACACCCCCAGAATCCGCAAAATCTGCCAAGATAACGAGGATCTTTAGTCAATACATTTTACATCCAAAATTCAATGGGCAGAGGGAGGGAATTTGCATTTTGTAGTTTCCAAATCAAAGCAAAACAGTTGGATGGATCTAATCAGCACATTTCATGAAAAAAGAGCAAGATTAGACCTCGATCTGAATGCACATGCACAAAATACTTAAGGTCTAGGCTAAAAGAGATAGTCAGCTAGTATAGACGTTAACTAAATCTAAAAAACACCCACAGAAACGTGTGACCAAAATCCACAACTAATGAGTGCTCTTGGTATGAAAACAGCAGCAGCAAACATTCCAAACAGCAGCCACAGCTACTGCACAGAGAGTGTGCAGCCACAGGAGCTGCACCGTATGCATAACTATGACACAGCAAGAAAGCCGAAATGGTAAGAACATTTGAAGTACACAAGCCGGAAGGGACGTCCTCTGCTTGGTGTATAGTTGCAGGTGTTATGTTATAGTTTTTGTTTTGTCACAGGATGGTGTATCCAGAGCCTGTAAGCTGATTTTCCTATAGTTACGGCTGCTGTTCTGTTGGGTACAATCCAACACCTCTTTGTTGGCTCTGCTGCCCTATTATGTTGCTGCTGTTCCGTGAGGACCAACTCCAGTCCAGCACTCAGCTAAAAACGGGGGTTGATACTCAAGATCTTTCCACCACTCCACTGCTTGGGTGGAGTTCAAGTTCAAGGACCTATTGTGGAGCAGAAGGGTCATGGTTGGATATCATCTAAGAGTTGGCTCCACCATGGGTCACCTATTACTGCTACGTATTCAGCTATAAGAGGCTGTACCTGCTACTGTAATGGTACCATACTATTTGCTGCTGCTACTAATTGCTGATGTAGTGTTGGTATGGTGCTATTTCCCTTTGATCAAGCCTGGACTTCAATGGTTTCCAGCTTTCAGTCATAGCATGGTGCTATCTCCCTTTTGTACATACTATGAATGCTAAGGCATATGGTTCAATCACCATTCTATTTCCATGTTGTCCTCATTTAAGAGCTTCACGTTAGTCTCAAACTAATATCCTTGCTCCGTTATTTCCGTTCCCTCTTTTTTTAGATGACATGGAAACAATTGGTATCATCTATCTTAGACTATTGTAGCCACTTGGCTTAGGTTTCATTTTTCATTTTTCTTTTCTTTTCTTTCTTTTGTTTCCTCCTGGGGTATGCCCCTTGTAGGCTGTATATTCGGTTAGCCTTTTTTTTCTATTTCAAGCTGATTTACCAAAAAAAAAAAAGATCTATTAGTTGAAGAAGACTAACTCTGCCTAACAATGGTTGTTGGCATGGATGTATCACACCTTCTGTTGGACAATTCAGAGCAAACCCTTCCTTTCTGGGTCAGGTTATGAATTAGGGCATCGCACGACTTAAATAAACAATGACCCAACAAAAACAGAATATTTGGTAAATCTTGGACTAGGTGGAAATAAATGTTTCCTTAAAAGTCCTCCAATGTGAAAAAGTAATGCAATGTGAAGAAGACATATTACCAAGTTGATGTAGGTGAACTCCCCATGTCCATTCTTGAGGCAAGTTTTTCGTATAATGACTCTAGGCGATTTGTTTTCACAGTCAAAGAGTCGATGGTAGACCGTTGAGAGGTGACCTCCTCAGTTAACTCTTCAGCCCTTCTTTCAGCTACCTCTGCCCTTCGTTCAGCTACCTCTGCCCTTTGTTCAGCCACCTCTGCCCTTCGTTCTGCCTCGTCTGCCCTCTTTGTACATTCTTGTAGTTGTCCACGCATGACATGTGCTACCTTGATTGATGTGTCGGGTCTCACTCCGTAGCCAAGACCACGTACATATCCTATTGCACGACCAAGGACTTTGTCACATATCTGATCCTCTGTCATAGGTGTCTCACCTTCTGGCACAGGCTGGTTCTTTAGTTTTATCATTTCATTCTGAAAAAGACATAACTATAGTTAATCTGCATTTTAGCATAAGCAAATATTGTAATTAGTCCACTAGAAGAAAAACAGACATACATAATTCTTTTCAGCACCATCAGAAGTCCAAAACCCATCCTTGCAATGAGTCGCTTTATAAAACTCGATCCTACCCATCTCACTTTCTTTCTGCGCGGCATATGCAAGTAAAATAAATATGGGTATAATATCTTTCTAACAAAAGTAAATTATTTTAGATATCTTGTCTGCAGTTTGTATAAAAATATCCTACCAATTCTGCTCGACGTCGTACAAAAGACTTTGATCCGCAACAGTGAAGAACTTTCACATTAGATCGTTTGGTTGTATTTGCTTTACTCTTCTCCTGCATTGAACATTCAAAAATGAGAACACATATTCACCTCGGTAGGTTTCTTTCTTATTAACGTAAGCTCATAGGGTATATCTTACAATATATGCTTTTGTCTTCATATAATCACATATATGATTCCAATAGTTGGGATCTATTTCAGCATCTGGGTGCTCACGAGCCTCTTCTATTGTGGAAAATGACTTGACGCGACGATATAGTTCATGACGGTAGTCAGAGTAACGTCCATTCAGCATGTAATCAGTAACGGCCTTGACATGTGGGTGGCTGAAGTCTACATCAAACTCCTCCTATTTACAACATAAATTAGTAATCAAAATTACAATATGAGCAGCTATATATTCAAGGTTAGACATGCTTGAGGGTTCTAAAGAAATTACAAGGGTTGGTACAAAAATTCATAAGACACATAAAAGGTGACAAACACAAAAATCTTAAGAGGTAATTGCAATAAGAAAAAAATTGCATAACATAGTTGAATGCAACATTTCTCCTTTCTCTTCTCTTCTCCTCTCTCTTTTTTTTTTGGTAAACAAAAGTACCATATTTTTGTATGAATGATTACTTACAGCAAGACGAACAAACATTGGCTCCTTGTCCTGATCTGTCATGTTTTTCCAATATGGGATACTTAAATTCGCAAACATTCGACATACAACACCTACTTCAGTTGTATAAACTTGAGCATTTTGTCCCATTGGTTTCCATTTGTCATCCGGAAAGTACACACCACCTATTTTCCCTTCAGTTCGCAACCTCTTTTGGACTCCAAGTCCTCGTGTTATTCCTCTAGTTCTCTTTGTATTGGATTGAGGACGTCCACCCTTACGAGGTTTTCTCGGTGCCGTGCAGTTTAATCCTGTGATAGCAAGCATATCAACATGTGATGGACATTTTTTTTCAATAGCAGAAAATCTTATTTTATTAACCTTTGAAACTTAAGCTCAAGGCTACAATATACTAAATAGAAGAAACCAATTGTTTCCATTACATCTACGAAGAGGGAACAGAAACAATGGAGCAGAGATATGAAATTAAGACTAGAACAAAGCTTGCCCTATGCTCAGAGCAGCTTCAAAACGAAAATAGCACTATGCTATGACAGAATTCTGTAATCTGGAATTTGGAGCAGAAAAGGAGCATAATAGGTTTCAGTTTGGCAGCTTTGAAGCCATTGAAAGGCGAGCACAGCTATGAACCACCAGCTTGGACCAGCTGATAATATCAGTCGGCCATGAAGCCTAGCAACCAAAGTTGGCAGCTCAACTACCGGATTGCATTTTCTGGACAAAAAACTAGCAGACAGCAAAGCAGGACTTCACACAAAGCAGCAGCAGAACAGAATCCATAGGAAACAGCAGCAGCAGTTAACTGTTGCCATTACAGCAATCAGCAGACAGCAACAAAAGCCATTACTGTCAGCAGACAGCAACAAAAAGATTGGGCTCAAACACTCAGCTCACAGGTTCACACAAAAGCAACTCTTGTACATAGCTTATTCGTCCCCTTGACTGTCCATGAAAACTAAGCAGAACTGGTCCCTTAACAGTCCATGAAAACTAAGCAGAACTGGTCCCTTGCCTATCCATCAAAACCATTACCAAAACAGCTTCTCAATATTCATAATTTCCTGTAGCTGTACCAGGAAATTTGGATATTACTTTCTTGTTACGACTCTAGGTACATTCATTTGTGAAATTTACATATACATTATATCCGTCCAGACGATAGGCTATCAACACAACAACCAAAAATTAAAAGAACTATATATATTTCATACCCTCATTGTTGGTGGCAATACATGGAAGCTGAGTAGGTTGGGCAGCCACCACGGACATGCCCTCAACATGATCAGTTGAAGGTTGTGTTGGTGGAGTTGAGGTTGCTCCCTCGATGATATGCCTCTCTTCTCGAGTTCCTTGCGAGTCTCTCAAAATATGTTACTAGAGTCATTTTTCAGAAACTATTAAGTAAAGAACTGTGAAAAAGAGTGGACATAGTGCAACAGCTGGCCTTTTAATATGCCAACGAGTATCCTAGATATTATGTGTTTGTATTACCTTCTCAGCTTGAGATCCAGAACAATCATCACTAGAATAACCAAAACTCTCCTCACAGGCAGGGGGTAAAAATTCTTCATCATTGCCAATAGCAACCTTGCTCTTTCGTTTCTTGGTACCTTTTCTTTGACTACTCCGATACAAGGCAGGTAGTGAAGCTAATAGATCTTTTATCCCAAGAGACTCTAACATTGCCAAGTTCTTTTCAATTTGCTCATCTCTTGCCCTTTCATATGCAGCCATTTTCTGGATTTCACAGCTGCCCTTTACAAACTTGCTCAATCCTATGGAACTTCAATGAACTAAATTGATTAACATGCGCAACAATATAATTAATAAAAGAAACAAAGTATAACAATTTGCGAAGAACATTTAAGAAGGTAAACAAGTCTTCAGCATTCATAGCCAAAACATCAAAGATCAGTCTAATATGTAGCACTCCTAGTACATAGATAACACAAAACAATAACCAAAACTATGACATGCTATATATATCATTATCTTAGTCGTCGTTGTCGTCATCGTCGTCGTCGTCATCAGTAAATTCATCCTCTTGGTCATTGTCAGTGCAGTAGTCAGCCATGGTAGCATCATACTACATGCTTTGTTAAAGCTAGCATCATACTACATGCTTTGTTAGACATTCTAGTCATTGTCTTCACATGAAGAAAGTGGATAAGGAAAGACAACTTGGAAAACATTTGGCAGCCTGGATACAATTCACAATCTGCATCACGCACTAGCCTAACAAACTTTTCTGGTTCATCTTGAAACACAGGAGAATCGAAGAATAGATGTCAAATGCCTCATCTTGATCAGCATCCCTTATTTCTCCTCCCCATACATCCTCCAATATTTCATGAACAAAGTCCTGGTTTGGCGTTTTATCGTGTCCCACACCAGCACTATGATCATCGTTGCCACCACTAGTGAATTCAAAGGACTCACCATGATGTACCCACTGAAAGTAACCTTGAGTCATCCCATGTTCATAAAGATGATCTTCCATGATAATGAAATCCCGAAAATACATATTATTGCACCTTTGACATGGACATCGAATCTTCTCCTTTCCACTTGCATGGGTTTTTGCAAATCGGATAAACTGCTTTACCCCATTTATGTAGCTCCCACACCATCTATTCTTATTTTGTATCCAACTCTTATCCATTTTGTAACGCTACGAAGATTGATATAGAGAATTCCCAAGTAAGAAAAAAAAACATCAACAAAGTTGTTATGCAAACATAGTAGTTCATGGTAAGTGACTCAAAGAAGGGGGAGCGGTCGGAGTGATAGAAATAAGGCATAATGTACATTGAATAAGCAATAATCAATAAGTCAAGTGGCTTATTTAGCCAAACAACACCTGAAATAATCTCACAAAGTTTGAGATTTACAGTATAATGGGAAAGGTAACATTATTAATCTCATCACTGTTAGTCCGATAAAATTACACATCCCTTCACTATTAGTATCATTTTTTTTTTGTAAACACTACTAGTCTCATTCAAACAAAGAGTTCTGAGTGCCTTAAAGCAAATTCAGTCACTGGGCACATCGTAAATCCATTTCATTTGCGTTAACCTACACACACACACACAAAAAAAAAAAACTCTCCTTTGGGATGTTACAGTTGGCCACCCTTCAACCCACCACAGCAAAGCTCTTTCACCCCTGCACCTCATATTAAATCAATGTATTCTTTTTCCATGTTCCACAAACCATTCAGTTAATAGCCAATCATATAACCCAATCATATAATTAGTCCCAGTGAAAGACCTCTTCTCATAACTCAGTTTTGGGGTTCTTTCTCTCGAAGCAAAACAAGTAAATCAAAAGCTAGAAAATCAGACCATTCTAGCTATATGAGTGAAACAAAATGAAAAGAAAATAATCTCCATCCGCTCATGACCCATGAACACCAAATGCTTAACACAACTCTTTTTTTTTTCCTGCCCCTAAACTAGGAGAATATTCTTAAACTAGGAGCCCATGATCAGGAAAATACCTTTTTTTTAACAATCAAGTCAAGTTCACTAACAACAAACCACTTAACAAAACTTCGCCGAAGAAAGCTTTCCATCTGTAAAGTCTAATACACACAACGCAATATACACACGATCAATCTACACCACAGGTCATTGTCCTAAGTTTTAACCCTTAGACAGTCTACAGAATCATAAAACACACCTAGGCTCTGATACCAATTTATAACATCCCAAAACTCCTCATATTAAATTATAGTAATTGTCATTCATCCCTTCCAACTAACTGACATCATTCCCAGCCCTCATAGCCAAGGGCATACACTTACCAACATAACCTAAAGCATCAACGTAATCTTTCTCTATAATCTGTTCCCCTTTCTCCCCTCCCCCTCTTACCATGGATATCCTTATCTTTTTATCGGTCACTATTAAGAGTCACTCAAGAAGAGGTCCAAGAGCTAACTCTTGTCCCTTCCTCCAACCTTTAGTTTGTCTTCCCTTTATTTTGTTTTATTCTCTCTTCTCACAAGAGGCAAAGCTTATCCATTGCACACACCCTACATCACCACCTCACGTGCACACACTGACAAACATAACCCACACAATTGACACTTATTTTAAGATATTCTATCCTCCAATTCCCACTTATACCTATCATTTCCTTTATTACAAGTAATTGGATTTTAAGAACCACCAGAAACCCACTTTTTGCATAAATAATCACAGTATTCAAAGTTCGGGTATTACAACCGGGGCATCCCCTAAAACAGAATACAAGCAAAACATAAACAAGCTACTAGCAGATCAAACAAAAGTACGCACAAACTACACCACAGCCACTAGGCCTTACTAAGTACAAATAAAACCAGAACCAATCCTTTTTTTAACAAAAAGATGTTACAAGAGATGCTTATAGAGGAACCGATTCCCTATTTTTCTCCCATTTGAGACAAATTCAACAAATTTGCAACAATAACCTAGAACTAGCAAACTGAGTTATGTTTAAAACTGTGGTTAACACTACTAGTCTCATTCGAACAACGAGTTCTGAGATATTAAATCAAATTCAGTCACTGGGCACATTTCTTTTGGGTTAATCTAGTAAACAAACTCTCCTTTTTTGCTTGAATAAAAGCTTTAGTGGTCCTAATGCCTTCCCATACTTGGTGCTCTGCATAATGGCATAAAACAGTGCAGTAGCACCTCACAGTTGTTCCCCGATTGCTTTTTTTCTTTTTTTCTTTTTGGTCAGATAAATTTTATTGAAACAAATAGGAGACATAACCACTGGGACATCCCCTGAAGCAGAACACATGCAAAACATAAACAAGCTACTAGCATATACTAGCAGATCAACCAAAAGTACACACAAACTACACCATAGCCACTAGGCCTTCCAAACTACAAACAAAAGCAGAACCCATCCTTTTTTTAACAAACAAAAAGATGTTGCTTATAGAGGAACCAAGTTCATTCTCTTCTTTCAAAGATTTCAGATCACCCAAATGCAGAATCACAAAACATGAGTTCTTTTCCTTGTAGGGCTACGAACTGATAACCCAAATAGAAACTTCAAAAGAAATGTATAATACGCACAATAAATCCCAAATTCTGAAAATCTAGTCTTACTCCTAATGCGTACAAGAGGAATACGTACCGTGACGAGATAAACTGAACCCAGGAATATCAACAGCTAGACGAAGAAATCATAGAGGACACCGCACAAACATAACTGAAGGAGCAAATCAAGCCATTTTCTTGTAGCTTTCCTGTAATGATTTTCGGAGATTAGGGTTCTCTTCACATTTGGAGTTGATTTTGCAAACAAAAGTAAAGTTATAGGGGGGTCAGAAAATAGGAAAAGCTGGAAGTAAATATTGGGAAGCGGAAGTGAATATTGATTTTGGAAAATTTGATCAGTCCCTTTTCTCACCGGAGTTCTTGTAGGAGTTGAGGTTGTAGATATTGTTGCTCTTTTCGCTGAACACCACGGTCGCGGATCCGTCGCCGAACTCCTTCACCAGGAATGAGTTGTTCTTCTTCACGATCTCTCTGGTAGCTTTCCCGTAGCCATTTTCGGAGAGTTAGGGTTCTCTTCTTTGGAGTTGATTTTGGAAAGAAAAGTAAAGTTATAGTGTCAGAGAATAGGAAAAGCGGAAAGAGAAATTGGAAGGCGGGAAGTGAATCTTGGGCGCGCCAAGTGGTGGAGGCAAAAAAAAATTCCACCGATATCTGTATAACACGACGGCGTTTTGGATTATGTTTTTTGGTGTTGAAACATTTAAAATAATCAGAAAATAATATCTTTGCACCGGTTCAAACGGATTGAAAATCGGAACACTTAATTTTTTCATTTTGTTTTATGGTTCTCTTAGGGCTTTTTAACGAAAGCCCTAGAGCTATAAATTAATTATGATCCTTTAAAATACAATGATAAGAAAAATAAGATTTTTGCACTGGTTCAAACCTTACCCATATCCAAATTAGTTGTTTTTTTAAGAAAATCTTACAAACATGCATGTTTCCCAAAAAAAAAAAAAGACTAAAGCTTGATCTGGAATAAAAAAAAATTCACTTATTTTTGTTCCCTTTTTTCAGTTATTTACTTGTGGAGGAATGAAAAATATATATATAGTCAGCTCCTATAAAGAATTCCTTACATAGCTTAAGTAAGGACCTCATAGATCCCGATTGAATTTTAATGATCCAAACCGTTCAATATGATCAGAACGTGATTTTAAGGGTCCCTGCTGAAAATCAGCAAAAAATATGACAAGAAAGTGTTTGATCTGAGCAGTTTTCATTAAACAGTTCAATTAAAGACTGCTCAAAACAAGCACTTTTCGATCATATTTTTTGTTAATTTCTCGCGGGGTCTCTAAAAATCACGATTTGCACACACTAAACGGTTCAAATTATCAAAATTTGATCGGGACATATGAGTCCTTACTTAAGGTTATTACAAGAAGCTTGTAGGTCCTATAAGAGATCCCTTATTTTAATAAAATATGGACCTCATGATTTTGATCAAATTTCGAGGATCAGAACCGTTCAATGTGATCAGAATGTGATTTTTAAGGATCCCTAAGACAAATCAGCAAAAAATATACTTGGAAAGTGCTTGATTTGAGTAGTTTTCATTGAACGGTTCAATTAAAAACTGCTCAAAACAAGCACTTTTCGGTCATATGTTTTGCTGATTTCTTGCGAAAACCCTTAAAATCACATTCTGCACACATTGAACGCTTCGAATCATCAAAAATTGATCGAGAAATGGAAGGTCCATATTTTATTAAAATAAGGGATTTCTTATAGGATCTGTGGTGTATATATATAATACACACACAAAGAGTCAGCTTCTTATAAGGAATCTCCTACTTAGTATAAGTGCGGACCTCATAGATCTCGATCAAATTTTGATGATCCAGTCCATTTACTGTGATCAGAACGTGATTTTAAAGGTCCCCGCTAGAAATTAGCAAAAAATATTATCGGAAAGTGCTTCATTCGAGCAGTTTTTATTGAACGGTTCAATAAAAAACTGCTCAGATCAAGCACTTTCTAGTCATATTTTTTGTTGATCTCTAACAAAGATCCTTAAAATCACATTCTGAACATATTGAACTGTTCGATCATCGAAATTTGAATGGAAAATGGAGGATTGGATAAAAGGAGATTAAGAATATGAATAGATGGGACAAGTTGGGTTCACAAAAATAATAGATAAGACTATATGCATATTGGAATTAATTATATTGTATTTGGTTAGGTGAGATAAATATGATGAGGGTAATTTTCGACCGTTGGATGCGGAGATAAAGATGATGAGGGTATCCCCTCCATTAATTAGTTAAATGTAACACTAAATGGATAAATAGTCCAGACTTCAGGTTGGTATTGTGCAGTGAGTACCATGCTGCACACCGCCAAGCCGTCGGATAGCTCGAATCATATCTCGGCAATGAACGGCTCTCGATTGTTGGTTGTTGAGATGAGATCCGAGCCGTCGGATGCACGATCCGACGGCTTGAAGGTGTGCACCACGGTACCACGCACACCACTGCACAACACCATGCCCCAATCACAAATAGTCCACTATTGTCCAATTGCCCTTACTTTCATGTGCAAACATACACCGAACTATGGAGTACGAAAAAAGAGGATATATGCGAGTCCACCCTCAATACCGTTGATAGATCCCACCTATCTTTTTCCCACCATCAAACATACCAATTAAGTATAACATACGGATTGAGACAAATTTTTTGCAAGAAAATGGATTATCTTCATTCCCATAGTGCAAACAGACCATTTTGTTTGAGTTTTTTGGGCTCCTTTCCTCCAAGTCTAATGTTCTTATCAAAACTGTTCATTTGTACAACTCTTTGCTACCATCAACTATGCCGAAAATCATGTTTTGAGACCAAAGGCCCCGTTCCATTACAGTGCTTTTAAAAAGAGTATTTATTTTACATTTTTAAACTTAAAAATAATGTAAATGAAATTTTATTTATTTTATTTTTTTGCACCACTTAAAAGATCTTAATGAAATCTATCAAATAAGATTCATATTGTTAAAAAAAATTATTTGCATAAACACATTATTTTTTAGTTCAAAATTATCTTCTTAAAAAATAAGTACTTAAAATGGGTTCTGAAACACACTCTAAGTCACAAAACAAAAAAAATAACTAAGCCTCAAAAAGTTCTGCTATAGCATTTAGTGACTCACAATTGGTCACTAAATAGGAAAGATTTTGTGACTAGAGCACCCTAGTCGCTCAAACATTTAATACAGAGATATAATGTAACCAGCTTCTTCTTGGTCGCAAAATAGTCATATGCTGGTCGCAATACTTATTCATTCAACTCTTTTACGTGACAAAATACATCCTGGTCGTTAAATGAATTTGAGTTTGGTTGCTAAAAGTTTTCCCGCCAGCGGTAAAGTTTGGCGCCAAAGAATAGGTGACTCGTATTTAGCGACCAACACATTGGGTCGCTCGTGGGAACAATTTTCTTCTTTTTGCGACCAAGGAACCTCTTGGTCGCAAGTACCATAACAAAAGAGACCCAAATTTTGTTAGTCACAAAAAGTTGGTCGCAAAGAACACAATTTGTTGTAGTGTTATAGAATGTAATTAAGACTTGTTTTTACGACATTCAGGCCATTGTCACTTCCAAGTACCATAACTCCTCAGTTCATCTCTTCATAACAAATTCAGCCCTTTCTCCCTCCCATCAGTACTTCAGCTTACACCAGAAAATAACTGTTAGATCTCGTCGATCTCCAGCTTAACAAGAAGTGATCGGTCGGTGAGTGGAGTGATTTTTCAGTGCTCTTTAGAGCACCAAGTGGCGGTGCTCCAAGGTCTTTGTCCATAACACACATGCATGTGTAGATTTCAACACAAAGCGAGTGGCTCTCATGACAATACATGTGTGGTAAAAATGAAAATTCTGAAACATGACGTAGTAATGCTCCAGGAGCATGAGTATTCAAGTGTACGTGTTACTCGAACACTATGAGGCAGAGCCCACAACTTTTGTGAGAGAGAAGAAATGCCTTGGGACTGAAAATTTTCTAAGGAGATAGAGAATGAAATGACTTCAATTTCCCAAAGCAAATTAGTTAACCCACTCACAAGTCACAACTAGATGTACTTCTTTGCGCGTGCTGTGTGTTCACACACCTTGAAGGGTGGTTCCCTTCAGTAAAAGGAAATCAAGTCGATCTGTTCAGTGAAATAGTATAGAACGAATGGCCAATAATTGATCTCGTGGAGACAGTGCGGACTAACTATTTGAATCGATAGTGAGTTATTCTCGTGGGTAGTGAAAATTTTTCTTTTAGCTTTTGGTTAAACAAATTTAATGATTTCATATTAATAAAAATATGAAAAACATGGATCAGATTTGGAAAAAAATTACAAAGACGGCTTATTGACATTTTTGGTTCCCAAAGTATTACTCGCATTTCGTTTTAGTCCCCAACCTACCAATTGCGTGAAATTGGTCCCCAATGTTTTAATTTTGTGTTTAAAAGGTCCCCACCGTTAATTCTGTAGCCTCTTTCCGTCAAAATGATTGGAAAAATTACAAATATCACCCTTAAGAATTATAGTTGCATATCAGTTAAGCCCCAACCCTATTTCCATAAAGTTTATTCAAATATTTTTTGCATTTGTTTGTTTTGCGTCATTTTTTTTCGAATTATTGATTCATCTTGACGAGAGGAATCCAAAAACTAAAAATTGTTATCGAAAGTAAATTTTTTTGAATAAATTACTACAATAATCCAAAAAATTGTCTATTCTGGCCACCGCTGCTCGTAAGTCACTTACCATCGCAATCACCCACTGCCTTTGCCACTTTAACTCACCATAGGCACCCATTCAAGTCACCACCTCATAGAACCCACATATATTAAGACCTGTTTTCGAGAAATCAAAAAGATGGATTACTTTTTCGTCTTTATTCAAAAAAAAAAGATTAGTTTTAGTTTTGCATCCATTTTTCATGGATTATTGGTTTGTCTTGACAAGAGGAATCTAAAATGTAAAAAATTAAGATACTTTTCTTTAAAAAAAGTTCATTAAAAATCAACCAATAATAAGTTTGGTTAATAAGTTTTTAAACCCAAAACCCTTAAGCACTACCCTAAGGTTTAGGGTTAGGGGTTTGGGTTTAAAAATTTATTAACCAAACTAATTTTTTTGGAATAAAGACAAAAAAATTATCATAATTTTTTGTGGATTATTGGTTGGTTTTTATGAACTTTTTAAAGAAAATTATCTTAATTTTTTACTTTTTAGATTCCTCTCGTCGATACAAACCAATAATCCACGAAAAATAGATGCAAAACTAAAAATGAAAAAAAATTGAATAAAGACCAAAAAGTAATCCAGCCTTTTAATTTCTCGAAAACATGCCTTAATATATGTACGTTCTTTTTTTTTATCCGCGTATGTATGTTTATTTACTTTTTAACTCCTTTTATATATCTATGTATATACCATAGGAAAAATAAGGTAAATGACCCATATTTGCATAAAGATAGAGCAATGAATGAGGGAGAGGGGGCCGGAACTTAAGCGATAATGGGGGAGTCAAACTTCAACGGTTATGGATTCTATGAGGTGGTGACTTGAATGGGTTGAAGTGGAAAAGGCGGTGGGTAATTGCGGTGGTAAGTGACTTACGAGCGGTGGAGGTAATTAGTGGCCGGAACAGACAAATTTTTTTAGATTATTGTCATAATTTATTCAAAAATTTTACTTTCCATAACAATTTTTAGTTTTTGGATTCCTCTGGTCGGGACGAATTAATAATCCAAAAAAAATGACGCAAAACAAACAGATACGAAAAAGATTTGAATAAACTTTATAGAAATAGGGTAGGGGCTTAACTGATATGCAGTTATAAATCTTAGGGGTGATATTTGTAATTTTCCCAATCATTTTGACAGAAAGAGGGTACGGAGTTAGCGGTGGGGACCTTTTAAACACAAAATTGAAACATTGGGGACCAATTTCGTGCAATTGGTAGGTTAGGGACTAAAACGGAATGCGAGTAATACTTTGGTGACCAAAAATGTCAATAAGCCTTACAAAGACACGACAAAAGATAAAAACTATTTCCCTTAAATGAAGACAAGTAGGCTCTAAAATAAACAACCAAAACAAAACAACAAACTCTCTTGGGTGATTTCAAATCAATTACTCCCACTTACTCTGACTGAATTTAGCTCGTAGTAGAACTAGTTTTTTTTTTTTTTTGGGTAAATCGTAGAACTAGTTGCCCTCAAAAGAAACAAGCAATACCAACTAGCGAATCTTAACATCAAAAGAAAAAAAAAATCCGATTTCGGAAGTTAACATTGAACATTAATTAAGAAAGTGTACAAGTTATTTGAGTTCATACCAAGCAATTTTTAAAAGTCAACAAACCGGTCCATATTTTTCAAGTTTAGATATTTCGATTCTTGATAATAAGAATCGATATGAAATTGAAAAATAAGGAGGTCTAGTTGAATGTGATGTTGATAAAGACTGTAACGCCCCATTTTCGGGTACGTTAATTAAGAATTTTATTGAAATAACTAAGTTGAGTCTGGCTCATTATTACAACATAAATCATACTAGAGTACTTTTTATTACACAAAGGATGGTAATTCTAGGGTATTCTATTACTCTGCTTCTTCCTCCATCCTAGCAAGCTCCTCGGCTCCAAAAGCCTCCAATGTGTACTGTTCACCTTGCTCATCAATCAACTCTAACACATTATACCAGCGTCGCCCCCAGTATAATATGCCAGGGTCACCAAAAAGGTAACACCGTGAGCTACAAGGCTCAATAGAATAAACCATACCCACTAACCCTTAACTTATAACAGAAAGGGAAATATAAGCAATTACACATGCTCATTCAACAACATAGTTAACAATTACACATCCGCATTCACTATCTTACTAGCGTTGGTGTCATGCCTTTTTTTGAGTTTCTCCTACGCGACTCGTCATATACCGTGTCATCCTTTTCACCTTTATTTACTAATTCAACACTTCCAAGTTTCATTAACAATTTGCTACTAACGAGGCTACCAAGTCTGGCTCCATTAGCAACACACACGACGGGCTACCAAGTCCGGCCATATCATGGTTTTCAAAACACCTTTTTCCAAATCTTGCATTGGTTTCTCTCCGCGGATAACCAAGCCATATTGTCACATGAGGCTACCACGTCCGGCTCCATTGGCAATCTTCACAATGGGCTACCAAGTTCAACCTCATTGCGGTTTTCGAAAACATACTCACATTGGGCTACCATGTCCGGCCACAATGTAGTTTCAAAAATATTTTATCCATATCAACCACACCCTAGGTGTCATGTTTCTACTTTCTCGATTTTTGTGTCTCGTTTGCATGCCATGACTCCGCAGTAGTTATTTTCACATTTTAAGTAATCTTGAAACTAAACTAGCAAGATCATTCAACTTTATATTAAATAGCATGCTCACTTTATCACATCATCATGCTCAACATTTAATCACACAAAGTTAAGCATAGTGCCACATGGACGGACACCTTTGGAGTGGTAACCACTTATGCTTAATCAGCAACAAGTAGACAAGTAATCACATAATCATGCTCATAATCATTCTAAGATCAATTACGAATAATTAAAGCTAATCTAGGAACGTTATCTTTCAAAAACTCATGCTTCTTTTTAAATTTCAAAACAACATATGTTTATTGATATTTCTACGTATACTTAGAGTTTAGGAGGTGTAGGAAAATCCTACCGTTCTTCTTAGCGGTAGAGATGACTACGGATTTTGAAAGGAAGTACGTCAGCGGTTGGACGGAGTAACGTCTTACGGTAAGCTTTGATAGCTTCGAAAGAGAAAGGTTTCTCTCGAAACTAAGTCTTGACTAATGCTACTAGAACTTTTGGATCGGTAGGGTGGTTGTATGGTGGTTTAGTGGCGGGACTAGAAGAGTTTCTTGAAGAACAAGGAAAGAACCTCAAGAACAACTTAAGAACAAGCAAAGAACAACTAAGAACACTAACTTTCTAGAGAGAGAAGTTGAAGTATGAGAGGTGTGAGTTGAATGAAGAACATGAGGTCCTATTTATAGGCAAAGGCTTGGCTCTTCCTCTCCCTCTTTGGCCGGCTCTCTCTCTCCCTCCTTGTCCAATGGTTTTTGCTCCAATGTGTTGTCATGTCAAGGATTGAAAGACTTCAAAGATCTTTCTTGTTCTTTCTCCCATTCTAGGACAAGTGTAGGTGATTCTAAGGGTTTTCTAGTCTTGTCTAGTACCTTGAAAGAGTAAGAAATCTAGGGTTGGTTGTCCTTGGATGATCAAGGTGTAAGGAAGACTAGATTTTTGTAGTACTTGGATGATGTAAGGAGTTGATCAAGAAAGAGTAGCAAGATTTGGTGAGTACACTTGCACACACATTACACTCTCTCTCTCCCTCTCATCCGGCCATCTCTCTCTCTCTCTCCCCCTCATCTTTCTCTCGGCCCCTCTCTCTCTCTCTCTCTCTCTCTCTCTCTCTCTCTCTCTCTCTTGGTAGTACAATGTATGTTTACTAATCTATGTAAGGAAGGACAAGGGTTAGTGTTTGACTTGAGAAAGAGTAGGGATTGGGTTGTAAGGTTTTGTAAGAGATCTCATGTACTTCCAATCTCTCCTATATCATCCTATCTCAATCTTGCACAAGTACATGTACATAAGGTGAATATACAATTGAGTTGGGTAGAAGAAAGACTAAGATGGTACTTCATATCTTCCTTTCTCTCTCTCCTATCTCTCTCATCTCTCTCGGCCTCTCTCCATCTCCCCTCTCTCGGCTCTCTCTCTTCTCCTCTCTCTCTCTCTTTCTCCCTTGATTAGAATATGCATATAAAGGATGACTAACTTAAAAGGACATTTGTACTACATGAACTTATTCTAGATTTCTAGGTCAAAATTCCTAATAGAATAAGCCTAAATGCCACCTATGTACTTATGAACTATATTCTAATACATAGAATCTTAGGATGACATATACATATTACATACTTTAAGTAAATAAGTACATACCATATCTAGTAAGTAATTAACTAAGTAAAACCTAGTACTATGGCTTGACTTGGCCTTATTGACCAATGGACCAAAATTCCCCTAACTTTTATTGTCCAATGGTTAAGGATGGTAAGTACTATTCTTATATAATCTATCTATACTAGTACAATGACTCATGGTGAATCTTAATTAAACTAATTGACCTTGTATTAGGTAGAAAGACTAACCTATGGTCCAATGGTTAACAATTCTCCTAACTTTTATTATCCAAAGGATAAAGATGGTAAGTACTATACTTGCTTAATGTATGTATATAAGTACAATGACTCATGGTGAGTCTATTAAACTAATGGGTCTTGTACTTGGTGGCAAGGATAAGCTATGGACCAATGGGCGATATTTTCCCTAACTTCTATGGACCAATGGACAAAAGAGTAAGGATATATAAACATATAAAGGTGTACCTAGCAATCTAGTCACAATATCCTAGGTAGAAACCTATTGTCCAATGGATAAAGATTTCCCTAATATTTATCGTCCAATGGGTAAAGATCAAAGGTTGACTTTGGTCGAAAGGGTTTGTTTAGGGTTTTGAAAGGTTCAAATGGGTCGGGAAGGTCGAAGGTTCATTAAGGTTATCTCAACGGATTAGGTTAGAAGCTAACTAGGCTTGCTAAGTAGGATTTCCAGCCAAGAAAGGAATTCTAAGACTTGTTTAAGTAATTAGGGAAATATACTAACACACTTGTCTTTAGAAAATGGCTATATTGCATGGCGTGATGAAACTAGATTTTGAATTGAATAAATCTAATCATGACGAATTATTAGCAATCAAGAAAATTATAGAGTCATTAAAATAAGCAACGAGATTTTATTCACTGAAAATCGGAGTTGTTACAAAGACGTTGAAAAAGTTTTTAAAGAGGTAGTTGATGATACGAAAATTAGAATAGACGTTGGTGATAAGACGAATAATGTAGAAGCCATGGAGTCCAGGAGGTCGTATTTAAAGTTGATGATAAAGAGAATATTGAAATTGTTTCAGATGAGACTACGGAGGACCAAAATAATATTGCACTGGAGGTTATGGGTAGTCCCAATAGTGAAAAGGAAGGGTTTTTCAGTGATGATCTTGATGTTACTTTACCCACAATTGATGGGTCAACCAATTTTGAGATGGAACAAAATCAAGAGAACTTGCAACATCAATTTAAGGGTCACTTTGTAGATTTTCTTGGAGTGCAACAAGTTGATTGGGTTCCCAATGTTCGTTTAGTGCATCTTGTCAACAAATTTAAGCATGAAGAGAAAAGATTATCGCATGAAAACTTTTCTTTGACAAATTTTTGGAGAAGTAAGAAGTTGAAATATTCCATATTTTGTCAATGCTGTCACGTTTGTTGTCAACTTGCAACCTATTGGAAGATGGGACAAGAATATTTTCATGGTCAAGTAGAGTGGAGCACATTGTTGAAGTACGTATTCGAAAAAATTAATTTTAAGTACAAAATTGATGCGAACAAGCGCCAATATGTGAAGTTGTTTTGAGCAACATGCAAGAACTCGAGGTCGAGTTCTTTTGAAGAAAATAAGACTTATGTAGGACAAGATCATAGGATTTTTTACATTTAAAAAACTTTTATTTAGGAACAATATAATTAGGAAATTATATTTGTGCTGCCTATTTTGCACGTTTCTTATTTTTCTATTTCCTAGTTTTGGTAGGATTTATTATTCCCTTCGAGATGTTATGTCCTTGGAGATGATATTTTCCTTTTTATTATGGTCTTGGTTTCCAAGGTTTCCAAGTAATTGTTTTGCTTGGTCTTTACTCTAAGTAGTTGCCTTATTGTTATGACTCCTATTATTATAAATAGGGTGTAGGCCTAATGGTCAATTAATTCAATTATCAATAAAATTATGAGTTTATCTCTTTCTTCTTGTGGACTCAAGAACTCGTTCATGGACTTGAACATTTATCTCGTTTAGATTAGTACGCAATTAATCTCTTTGTTAATTCCGCTGCGTCAAGTGGTATCAGAGCCACATTTTTCTTGGTTCGATGGCACCAAACAAAGTTGAAGACACACCCATTGACGTTGGTCGTGGGGAAGGATTTAACAGGACTTGCACCAAGGGCTTTGCCCATAGTCAATCTGTTGAACACAAAGTTGATAGGAACCGCATTGAGGGATTGTTGGAGGAAAAATATAGGCCAAAACAGTATCATGCAGATCAAATCATTGTAGAAGCCGTGGGAGAAGTCAAAATTGAAGTTAAAGATCAATACGAAATTGACATCGATGCTTGTGTGCAAGAGAATATTGAAATTGTTTCGGATGAGGCTGCGGATGACCAAAAGAATATTGCATTGGAGGTTTGTGCGTTTGGGCTTGGTGAGTCACCTACAATGAAGTTGACTGCAACACTATAAGAAAATATATTTGTTGCCAAAAATTGAATTTCTTTCAAAGAAGAAATTTTGAGTGCCCCAATATATGCTCGAGAGACAATCAGATCTTGATGGAAGTGCGATAGAAGTTGACGAGAAGACTTGCAATCAAGTTGAAAATTTCTTATTGCTACATGAGGAAGGAATCAATAACGACGAAAGTTCAGAAATGAATAAAGGAGACTTCTTGCACATTGTTTCACCAACGAATTCTATAATAAATCAAAATCTTGAGAATCAGCAACTTCAGCATAAGGTTCTAGTTGTCGATTTTCTTTGAACGCAACAATTTGATTGGGTTCCTAACATTCGTCTAGTGAATCTTGTCAACAAGTTGAAGCATGAAGAGAAGAGATCATTGTGTGAACACTTTTCTTAATTTGAACTATTTTTGGAAGAAAATCAAGGGGTTGAAGTATTCTAAGTATCTATTTCTTTGGCATGGAAGATGGCAGATTCCCAACGATAACTCGAGGTCGAGTTCTTATGAAGAAAAGGAGACTGATATAGGACAAGAATTTAGGAGATTTCAATTATATGGAAATTTTATTTTAGGAATTATTCATTTTAGGAATTCTGCTTTTAATACCACTTGTTTAAGGATATTCCTATCAGTCTTTTAATTTTGTTAGTCTTAGTTTTCAAGTATTGTTTTACTTGGTCTCCACTCTAAGTAGTTACCTTACTATTAGGACTCCTACAAGTATAAATAGGGGTGTAAGTTATTCAATTATTAGCTTTTTATCAATAATATTACAGAGTTTCTCTCTTTCTTTCTTGTGCGCAAGGTTTGCTCGTTGCGACGAGTTGTTTATCTCGTTTGGATTAGTACGCTAACTAGTCTCTCGTAAATTCTGCTGCGTCAAACATTGAGTATTGTGACTTCTGTTTTGGAGGGGGTATGTGGCATTGGAGCTATTGCGCTCTCAGATTACTTTACACGCGCGCGCACAAACTCATCCATGCTCCAACAACTAGACAAAGTTCATCAACAAACTAATTCAATTAAAACAGAAAAATCCAATCATCGATCACTCGAGCACAAAATTCGAAAACCGGACGGGAAAGAAAATGGATAAGATGGCAAACAGAAAGCCGCTGCCTGAATCTGGACGGGAAAGAAATAGGTAAGAGAGAAAATGGGCACTGTCATACTGCATATCGAAATATACTCATGACCGGCCCAGACTTTATTCTCTGCACTTGTGGGAGTTGTATCAACTTGTGAACCATCGATATTTCCTTCTCTTGTCATCTTCGGAGTATCTAAGAGAAACCACACTCCTTTTTTTTCATTTCTCACCCAAGCAGCCAAAGGGGCTGTTATAGTACTGTTGTGTACGTTGACTGCTTTCACAGACTGGTTTCTCGCGATAACCCTATGTGGATAGTAGATTCTCTTGTTGGGACAACAAGTTTTGTGCATCGGTAGTCGTCAGATTTTGATGCCAAGTTTTTGGGAAATCATTGCATCTTCTGTATTACAACATATTATATTCAATGCTACAAGAGTACAAGTTACTCTTAGTGCTTGTTTCTATTGGTCTAACATTGGAAAAGTACCCACAATCTGTTTTATCTACAGCCCTCTTATGGGTGAGGTGAGATTTTTTTTTTTTTTTGGTCATTCGGAATTTCTTAAATTGAAAGAACAGAACAGAGTCAAAGCATAACAACTAAGAAACAGAATTAAAACAGCAAAAACAACGTTCTAAGGTGTCCCACACCTAGACTGTCAACAATGACAAACTCGCTCGCTGAGGGAGGCACTTGTTCTGCTCCCAGACGTGAGGAATTTTCATGCACCAAGTATGTCATCTAAAAAAGATGGTTCGTCTTAAATGTGAATACTATTTTGACACGAGACATGAATGCATATGCAGGGAGATGTAGTATGTTTTCGTTGAGGGCATTAGGATTGTAAGATAGTTGCTCAATCCATTGATTACGAACTTCAAACTTGGAATTGTTATTAAAACGAGAGAGCATGGAATATAATTGATTTACAAAAATACTAATCTAAGGGTGTCCTTAAAAGATCAGCTAAATTCTGAGCTCCATGCCTTCCTTAAGAAAACAAGGTGTCCTTAAGAAAACAGAAATGTTCCAAGTATGTGCATTTGTTTTGATGCAATAATTCATCAGATGTGAAAAATATGAGAGAGGAAATATTTTATTGAATTGAATAATAAAACTATACAATGAGGTTTCTATTTATACAAGAGGAGGGAGCCTAATTATGGAAGGAAATTATCCCAATTACGATGAAATCGTAATCAATTACAATCAAAATAAAATCAATGAGATCATATAATATCGTAATCATATCAGGATATAATTATGATATTATATGATTAATATATTCCAACAAGATGAAAGACTCTTTCGAAGCTATAAGTTTGGTGTACAAGTGTACAAGCCCAAATAGAAGATATTATTGGAGGAGTATAAATATATATCTTGTTTCTAGAAGACCTAGTTTCTAGAAGAGTTCTAGAATATTCCTAGAAAATATCTAGATATTTGTTGTAAGTAAAAGGTCGATCACATGTGTAAATCTAGAAAGTACCTAGTTATTATCTTGTAAAAAGATATCTAGAACCTTCCATTAAGTACTATAAATATGGAGAGGTTCTAGTCATTTTGTACTAGGTCAAAAAGTTCAAGTTTTAAGTGAAATACAAGTACTCTTCCCCTTCAAAAATCTTGTCCAAATATATATTAGATACCCTCTCCTTCCAACAAATCCTACCTAACTAGAGAAGCATACTATTCACTACTTTCCCTGCAAAATTTATGACAGTGGCAGCATACTTCTGGAAATTGGAGCGGAGTATCACAATTGATCGAGTGATTAGTTTTCATTCCCTCTTTTCCACTGCTTCCCTTATTTGCTATAGCCATGTTTTTTTTTGTATCATTGCTATAGCCATGTTGATTTGAATGTTTTGGTGGAGAACTGTCTCGATGACAACTCTTGGTTGACGGAAGTAAGAACTTTGGTATGCGCGCAGCTTTTCATTAGCATCCATCAGAAAGATGCTTTTCTGGATGGAAACCCCATTAAAGAGAAATATGGTCTTAGACAAGGTGACCCATTATCCCCCTTCCTATTCAATTTGGTCGAGGAAGCCTTAAACATTTTGCTGGAAAGAGCTCGATCAGTTGGGTTAATTAATGGAGTCAAGGTTGGAGCAAATGGGGAGGTTATTTCTCATCTCCAATTTGCGGATGACACTTATTTTTTGCCAAAATAAGCTGGAGGAAATGGTGGCTTTGAAAAGGATTCTTAGAATTTTTCAACTCATGTCTGGTCTGAAAATTAATTTCTCAAAGAGTGTGTTATGTGGGGTTAAATGTCAAGTTCAAGAGGTGGAAATATTAGCTCAAGTGATGGGATGTCGAGTGGGGTCTCTTCCTTTGAATTACCTTGGTCTCCCACTAGGTGCGAATCCTAAGAAAATTCAAACTTGGCAACCTGTGATAGATAGAGTGGAGAAAAGATTGGCAGTTTGGAAAAGAAGATTTATCTCCTCTGGCGGTAAATTGACTCTTATTAATTCCAATACTAACAATCTTCCTATCTACTTCATGTCTATCTTTAAAATGCCAATTTCTGTTGCAAGGAAAATTGAAAGATTACAAAGGCAGTTTTTTTGGGGGGATTCTATAGATAAGAAAAAACTTCACTTGGTGAAATGGGAAGCAATAACAAAGAGCAAAGAGTATGGAGGGCTGGGGGTGAAAAGATTGATCGAACAAAATCATGCTCTGTTAGCAAAGTGGTGGTGGCGATTCAGTAGAGAAAAGGACTCTTTGTGGGCTAAAGTGGTTTGTAAGAAGTATGGATTATCACACCAAGACTGGCTCCCCAAATTACCGTCCTCAGGCCGTGTATCTGTTATTTGGAAAGATATCTGTGCAATTGGAAATTCGGAAGATGAGGTGGGGAGCATAATTCAAGCAAATTTCAGAATTCAAGTTTATGCAGGGGATAATACGTTGTTCTGGAAGCACAAATGGTTGGGGGATCAAACGCTGCAAGAGGAATATCCAAGGCTGTACATGGCATCTACACAACAAGAGCAACTAGTGTGTAATATGATCAATAATGACGCAAATGGGGACTGGAATCTGACCTTTCGGAGGGAAATTTTTCAGCGGGAAAGAGCTCAGTTTATTGAATTACGTGAGAGATTACAGAATGTGGTCCTGGATTCGTCAAAAATGGATACTATGTTTTGGATTGGCAACTCAAATAATTTGTTCTCAGTTAAATCTGTGTATGATTTATGGGAGGCTTTTGCTTTTACTCCCAATACCGGACTTCAATCTTTGTGGAGAAATCTAAGTCCTCCGAAGGTTGAGATTTTCGCATGGATGGCGTGTCAAAACAGAATTGCGACGAGGTCGGTCTTGAACAGCAGGAATATTATTTTGGGAATGGATGAACAAGATTTGGCATGCCCATTTTGCCTTCAGGATGAGGAAACGCCAGAGCATCTATTGATAACATGCCCGTTTTCTAGCCAAATTTGGTTGAAGATGGCAGAGTGGTGGAACATTGATTGGGTGATTCCTACGAATCTGCTGGGATTATCCTCTTGGTGGTTTTCATTCCGGTTCAAAAATCTGGAGAAATTTTTTTGGGAGTGTTGTTTTTACGCTACTGTGTGGTCTATTTGGATTGCAAGAAATGATGTTATCTTCAACAACAAAGTTGCTGATCCCCACCAATTGGTTGATTTAATCAAAACAAGGGCAGCCTTGTGGATCAAAGCCAAAGTTGATGTTAAGGTGTATACGGTGGAAGATTTTAAAAGGAATCTTGATGGTATTAGAAGGCTCACGATTTAGGTGTACCCTTGGGTGTATTTTTTTGATGTAATTTTGCTTCAATTTTGTTTTTCCTTGGGGTTGTGGTGAACTTTCTGGTTCTCCCTTCCCTTTTACTCGATGTACCCTTTCGAGTTTAATAAAAAAAATAAAAAATTCCCTTTGCCGAGCAAAAAAAAAAAAAGAGAAATATGGTCTTTGGCACTGTTAGTTAATAAAAAGGGTTCTTGGCCATTACCATAATGTTCATAGAAGATGGTGGTTACCCAAGCCAGTTCAACAGACCACTTCATAGGCTTCCTCTTGATTTGGCATGTCTTACAACTTAATCGCCCAAGTGTTCTCAGAGAACTCGCCTCCAAAGATCAGGCGTTCATGAGATTTATCTTCCTGATTGCATAGGGGAGCCGGGGACACAGCAACAGAGCCAAAGAATGAAAAAGACCATTTTGGGAAACCTTGTTCACACCAAACTTTCTTGTACGATGCTTTATGTTTTCTTTTTTCCTAGGCAAAAGAAATTTTATTAATCTCCGAACAAAGTACAAAGATTAAAAGGAACAAGGGTAGCCGAAGGAAATATTAATAACCTAAGGCTACCCTAACCTAAGTCTAGCTCAGGTGATGGGGTGTCGCGTGGGGTCCCTTCCTCTAAACTATCTTGGACTCCCTCTTGGAGCTAATCCAAGAAAAGTGCAAACTTGGCAACCTGTGATAGAAAGGTTGGAGAAAAAATTGGCCGTGTGGAAAAGGAGATTTATGTCTTCGGGAGGTAAATTGACACTTATCAATTCGAATACAAGCAGTCTTCCTGTGTACTTTATGTCCCTCTTCAAGATGCCGATGTCTGTTGCAAGGAAAATTGAGAAGCTTCAAAGGCAGTTTTTTTGGGGTGACTCCATTGAAAAGAAGAAAATCCATTTGGTTAGCTGGGAAACTATAACAAAGAGCAAAAAATATGGAGGTTTAGGAGTGAAAAGGATGATTGAACAAAATCATGCTCTTTTAGCAAAATGGTGGTGGAGATTCAGTAGAGAAAAGGATTCCCTATGGGCTAAGGTGGTGTGCAAAAAATACGGATTCTCACAGCAAAATTGGCTTCCTCAATTACCATCTTCTGGTCGAGCGTCTATCATCTGGAAAGATATTTGCTCAATTGAGAATATGGACAGTGATGTGGGGAACATTATTCAGGCTGGTTTCAGAATTCAAGTGTACTCTGGGAATAACACTTCTTTTTGGAATCACAGATGGATGGGAGATCAAACATTACGGGAGGAATATCCTAGACTTTATTTGAAATCAACGCAACAAGATGAGTTGGTATGTAATATGATTAATTCAGAAGGTGATGGGGATTGGTTTTTGTCCTTTCGAAGACTATATGTTTGGGAAAAGGAACAAATGGATGTGTTAAGTGGCAGATTACAGAATGTCTCTTTAGTGCCGTCAAGATTGGATGAGATGCTTTGGACTGGTAACTCAAACAACATATTTTCTGTTAAGTCTGTATATGATCTTTGGGAAGCTTATGCTTTTAACACAAATTCTGGACTTGGGTCTTTGTGGAGAAATCTTAGCCCTCCAAAGGTGGAGATTTTTTCGTGGTTGGCTTGTCAGAGCAGGATTGCGACAAGGTCAATTTTGAGTAGTAGAAATATAATTGTGGGATTGGACGAGCAAGCATTGGCTTGCCCATTTTGTTCACTGGAATTGGAAACACCAATACATGTGACTCTTTCTTGCCCATTTTCTACATACATTTGGACAAAAATGGCAGATTGGTGGAACCTAACTTGGGTGGCTCATTCAAATTTGTTGGATTTATCTTCCTGGTGGTTTTCGTCTGGGTTCAAAAATTTGGAAAAACATATGTGGGAATGTTGCTTTTATGCAACATTATGGTCTATTTGGATTGCAAGGAATGATGCTATTTTCAATAACAAAGTTGCGGATCGTAACCAAGTGGTAGAGCTAACCAAAACAAGGGCAGCTTTATGGATCAAAGCCAGATTTGATATCAAGGTGTATACGGTGGAAGATATTAAAAGAAATCTTGATGGTGCTAGACGTCTCATTATGTAGGAGTATTTGGGTGTACTTTTCGTTTATTTACCTTGTCTTTGTTTATCTTTGTAGGGTTGGGATGAACTTTCTGGTTCTCCCTTCCCTTTTACTCGATGTACCCTTTTCGAGTTTAATAAAATTTTCTTTTGCCGATTAAAAAAAAAGGCTACCCGAGACCCAAACGTTGGCAAGAGACCAACAGAAATGGGCCAAGCCCAAACCCTAAAACTGCATCCAAACTACAAACAATCCTGCCACCCAAAACTGCTGCCAACGTTGGAAATGCCTCAAAACCAACACCGGAACCCGGGGAACCAGCCCATGTTGCTGCCCCAGAGCGGCAAAGACACCCCTCCAATGCTGATCAAACCATTGCCGCAAACCACTCAACGCCCGGAGAGCACGTCAAAGCCACCACCGGAACTCAGAGAACCAGCTCCTATTGCTACCCCAGAGTGATCCACCGACACCCCTCCACAACTGAACTCCATCCCCCTACTCCGCCTCTGCACCTAATGCTATTGCTGACGTCCATAGATCCCAACGCTGCGTCCACCGCCCATCAAACACCGGAAACCAAAAACGAAAAGAAAAACCCTAACCCTACCCAATTAAGTGACAGCCAACCTCAAACGATCAAACGAAGTCGCCATCATACATTGCTTTATGTTACAAAGGTGTAGTACTAGTATCACCTATACGAAGCACCCATCCTGTTACAGCCACTTAAGTACTCAAACTAACCCGTTTTTGAGTGAAGGTTGAGTGGCTTATACACCTACACACATAGAGGTAAGTTAACCAACTCCTTGATGTGGTTTTTCTAGGCAAAAACTTAGAGCACAGTTGAAATAATCTATCACAAGGAAGATAGGATCCGGCTGCTCTCCAGTCCATGTTTTGGACTAGAGGAGACAGTCATGATCGTGATTGGAGAGGATCCAAATCTACGGTGAATATATTAGAAATTAGGCATCTATCTCATGATCCGTTAAATCCTGGCCGGTCATATGGATCTTCTAGCAATACACCTCAAAACCAGCTTCGTTTATCAGAGAGTATACTTTCTTTCTGAACGTACAACAATTACTAATGATGTTTGGTTTGGAACTAAACGTGATAAGTTGACGGTGGATGCTACTACAGAGATAATTACAAGCTAGCTTACTTCCCATAGTGATTTTATACTGCAAACGTAATTCAAAATTTTCACTTTTGGTAAACTAATTTTAAAACTCTCTGGTCATTGATTCAAACCTACATCAGATAGTTTACCAACAACAAAAAAAAACCGTGCATCAAAGCTTTATTCAAATTAAGAACAATTTCTATTTTTTCTCAATTTTTTGAAGGCAATTTCTTTCTTCTCAATTTATAGTTATGTTATTGTTATTAATGAGAATTTTATGCAAATTGATGCAAATATTTGGGTTTGCTACTAATCAAAAATATTATGGTACATGAAACATTTCCATGAAAAGGAGACGGTTCAAATTCACATCATATCTGTGTGAATATGAACCCTCCATTCCTTTTTCATAGACACTTACATGAGAATGTTCCATGTACCCTATCAATCCTGTTTACTAATATTTTGAATAAAGGGCAACTGGCCAAAAGGACAGAGTAAGAGGTTTTTAATGTAATAAGACCACGAACATTTTTCATAGAGCGATCAGGACAAATGCCATTGGTGTTCCAAAAATAGCCCGAGCAAGGTCCTTGTTTGGCCAACACGGAAAATGTCTTTTTTGTTTCTTCCAATTAACCCTCGGATAAGAGACTTTTTTGTCTAACATAGAAAATGTGAAAATGTATTTTTTGTTTTTTTCCGATCTGGTTGCAAGGATAAGGCTATTTGTTGTCTTTTTTTTCAATGAAACGGGTCTTGTTTTGCTAATACAGAAAAAGTCTTTTTCATTTTTTTCTGATTATCACAGATACCCTTATATCAAGGGTGGACCCACCTTGGGGCACGTGCCCCCACGCCCTTTTAAAAAAAAAATTTGTCGATTTTGTATATAGATTATGAGAATAAATTCCTTCCGCCAAGAGAGGAAATGTGGCCTTTTCCTTCAAACCAATAACTCACTGCCACTTCATCAAAAGTACAAACCCAATGGAGAATCACTTGCTGTGCTTAACTTGGATTACTCCTCCAAGCCAAAACTTAACCCTTGAAGGTTTCAAGAATTACCCACATGCCACAACACCCCATTATTGAAAAATTGCTGCTCAGTGAGTTTCAGTGGAAAATTGCTTCTCGCGCGCAAAAGGGGAAAGTGTTGCCCGTGAATTTACTGTTGTGTCTTCTTCCATTTTTTTCATCAAGTGAGTTCTGTAATTTTTTTACTCCACCTTTTCCTATTGTTCTGCCGTATACAAATACTAGCGAATGCCCGTGCCTGAAGGCACGGCGTGACACGTTATAAAAAAACTAAATCGAATTGCCATTTTTAAGCATGGCGCGGCACGTTTTGGAAAAAACAAAATCGAATTGCCATTTTTCTGGAATTTACCACCCCACCGATAAAGACAAAATCTCCCATAAGTCGTTTTCTTAAACTAGTGAGTAGGCACGTGCGTTGCACGTGGTTTGGTTTTGCCCCCATATAATTGTCATTGTTTCGATTGGATTATTAGTAGAAGATAAAATCGAAATACATGAGTGTCGAAGTACAAATAAATGTGTGTGTTTGTCGTTTAAGAGGTGGTTAAAAAAGGGGAATGTTGGATTTCCAAGAAAATAGCATCTGAAATCAAAATACATGGTTTGATGTAGCCTTACAAACATATGTGTAGAATTGTTGTTCTTCAAAAACTGTAAAAATAGAAAAACAAATGTGTAGAATTGGTCGAAAAGTTGAACACATTTATGCCACTGTAGTCAGGTTCCTCTTTTTTTGATCTGCTTGCTCTTCTTCTTTATTGATTGTACATTGGTTTGAAGTTGCCTGCATGAATAAACAAATAAGTTTTTTTTATCATATTTTATTACAAATATAGATAGTCTATTTGGCAATTTGAGTTAGAATCATACATTTCTATCTCCCATATAAATATTTCCAAAGCGTTTTGATAGTTTTTGAAGGTCCTTGCATATGAGTCAACGTATCATATTCTGTAATATTACTCTGCATATGGGGTATTATTATGTTTGACGCTGTTTGGTTGTTGTGATGGTCTTTGATTCTCCTTTTTGGCATTGGATTTGGTTTGATTAGTATATGCATCTTTGTGTAGATATTTTCCTTGAACTCAACCACTTTGATTTTGTTCGTCAACATTGCAGTGTGTAACTCCCATTTGAGATCTTTTACCTTTGCTTGAAAAGCCTTCTCTATCACATGTATTTCTTTGGGTAATTCAGCCTTCACTTGATGTAGCTTTGATTGGAAAGCCTTCTCTATGAAATGGGTCTTTGGGTATTTCAGCCTTCAGTGTTGACACTTTGTCGTCATGTTGGTCAACATTGCCAAACATTGTTATCCAAGTTTCTTGTTCAGTACCTCTTAAAAGCGATGTCAGGTCTTCTAATATTTTGAAGGACTCCATTTTTGGGTTTTTATGATTCCTTTCCTTTGCCAAACACCAAGTGTAAGTCTCTAATACTAAGTGCTTCTTACAATTTCTCAATTTCAAACTGTTATGAAGGCAAAATAATAGGAAGATTTATACAAAATCAAAACGTATTTAAATAAGCTGGTAATGGGGTTTCACGTAGATATATATCACTTGACTGTTATGGAAACCAATTAAAATTAGATGGAAATAGCCACCTAAATCAGATTGAGCTGCGAAGCTCAAAATCAAAAGATAAGATATAAATTGATCATTTAATAGTTCTGGTGAATGGTGATTGATGAGAACCATTAGGAAAAGGGAAGAAACTAAATGGCACAACTTTTAAACACTTTGAGCGGAGCTACAACTGAAACTAGTTTCTACAACTAAAACTAATTGAACTATACTCTGTACAGAAATTGAACAAATAAATGGGAAGATGAATTATCAAACTCAACAACTTTTTGCGAGATCCTGGAATTAAAGCACCAGCAAGTGAATCTGCTAAACCACGAAGTGAATCTGCACTCCAAGCTCCATCAGCGACAAAAACACAAGGGCTCAAAAAATCAATTGTTGCGCCTTGTTTCGCAAACTGGGAAAAGGAAGTCTTCAAAGACTTATCCCTAGCACCAGATTAGCTGCACATGGCCATTTCACATCCATTCCTTTCATCATCCTTTCTGACCTGCAACAACTTCTAAGGGCATTTTTAATTAAAAACATCATTTCTAATGCACCATATTAACATGAGGACTGACTCCCCTATTACTTCTTTGAGGAAAGTCCACTTTCACCCCCTATGGTTATCGCTATGTGCGGATACACCCCCTGTGGTTTAAAAGTGTGCACATAACCCCCTGTGGTTTTCAAATTGTGCGGATAGACCCCCTGCCGTCATGTTTTCCATCCATATTAACATAAACAACGTTAAAAGACCGTTATACCCCCATCACATCCCTTGATTCTTCTTCTTTTTTAAATCTAACCACACCATCCCGTATACCAAAAATTGAATCCAAACCGTTGATATTGTAAATTTTGATGAGTACTACGTCTAAGCCAAAATTCAAGTCAATCAAAAAATGAAAAGCTTATGGTCAAATCGATTTTGTTAGGAAATTAAAATTTCAAATTTGAATTTACTAAAAATTAGATCACTGGGTTACTGATGGTTGATTAAGATGATTTTTTACAGAGATACTCTATTCTTTATTTAATACATTATGAACGACTCAGATTACATTCTAGAGGTGTGTGAGATACACCTCCGTTAATATGGATGGAAAATATGACGGCAGGGGATCTATCCGCACAATTTGAAAACCACAGGGGGTTATGTGCACACTTTTAAACCACAGGGGGTGTATCCGCACATGGCGATAACCACAGGGGGTGAAAGTGGACTTTCCTCTACTTCTTTATTAGGAGCCTCCTTAAGCCAAACAGAAAACCATTCCACAAAGGATACAGGGGAGCCTACTTCAAAGCCGAAACCTACACTGAAAAAACACATGTTCGATTGTCTCTGGCATCTCTGTACATAGTGGACAACTCGGACTGATATCAATCTTCCTTCTCGACAGAGCACCCTTAACCACCAAAATAGCACCCTTAACCACCAAAATGTGATGTATCCCCTTCAAATGAATAGCTGAAACTTTGGACGAAGACATAAACCCCAACGTTTACCCCACAAATCAAAGCGAAACTTCTCATTCCTCAAAACCTCTCCACTCCTCTTCCACCACCATATGGGTTATCCACTTTGGGAATCCATTTATCCTTAAAAACACTCATTTTAGTTCCATCTCCAATCCACCATATCAAACATTTTTCCAGCAGCTCCTTTCCTCACATAATGCCCAGATGCATTAGAAGGTGCAGTTGCATCAAGAAACTGCGGTCTCCAACAATATTTCCCTAAAACAAACAGAAGAAAGCAATGAACCCGGATTTTTGAGAATTCGCCAGGCTACTTTGGCCAGAAGTGCCTGATTTAAGCAAGCCAGATCTCTCAAAGACCTCTTTGCTCTTTGGTGTACAGCAGATGCTCCGATTTCATCAAACCAATCCATTATCCTTCTCTCCAAACCATAAAAATTTAACAACAATTTAAAACTCTGTTAGCCTTTCTTCATGATCTCACATGCAACACAGATATGTCCGAACTATTATCTCTTGTTGTTGCCTTTAGGCCCCGTACGGTTTAAGTTCATTCTGATATCTACCCAAAAACTTAGTTAGCAACTCATCCAGTCAAAAGAGGGTCCTAACCCTGCAACATGGCAATGAGGACAATGTACAAGAAGACAAATAGTTTAGAAAATCTTTATCAAACTATACTATTAGCTTCTCACACTCTCTTAACTGTCGAAAGAAAAGAATGAGTATGAAACATTGAAAGTAGAGTGTGAAATCTTATACTAAACTCCTTCCATTAATGTCCAAATGGACCGTAATAAAATTAAACAGTAAAACTTTCCATCCTAATCAACCAAATTATGGAGATAGAAAGTATTCAAGTGATGCTTATTGATCCTTGCTTGGTCTTTCTAGTTTTTTTTTTATAATAAACAACTGCGAAATATTAGGGCAATAAAAGGTGCTAGTGACTCTCAAGATTAGGGGGAAATGGCCATAAAAGCAACCTCTCTTTTAGTAGTGTTACTGTTTATTCTTGCAAACAAGGTGTTCCCACGCCAAGGTATGTAAGAGGATCTTGCAAAAGAGTCTTCAACTTGGCCCATATGAACCTGAAAATGTTGGGGTAATTGTCTTCGCAAGCCCACCAGTTCCAGTTCCAACTATATATTCTTCTCAATAAAGAGAACTGAAGCACCAAACTTAAAATGCAATGTCTGTCTGACAAAGTAATTAAAAATGGAAGTGCAAAAAGAAACTGAAACTGATCTATGGTTCCTACACTCTCTTAGACATATACCGCTACTGGAATAATCTACTACCAAAAATCCATCAGGAGGTCCACCCTTGATGAAGTTCACTTTTCAATCTGCAGACAAGGAAATATGCCCCTAAGTTTGGCATTCAAGGTCATGACATTAGCCAACCATGTAAAAGTTAAACATCCAGCAGCCCTTCTTGTCCCTAAAGACAACTCCAAGACCAGCCCACCCAAGGTTACCGAGCAATCAAACACTATTCTTTTTTTTTTCTACTCATCAACCGTAAAAATCATACCATAACAAAAAGCATACAAGTCCATACAGTCGACAAACAACACATGGCTTATATTATGCGAAATGGAAGTTTGACCCAGAATTTTTAGTCACCACACTCTTAGAGAAAAGCTGCCACTGTTTGAAACAAATCTGTTTCAGAAGTTTGATAGTAACAAAGTGCCTAAAGAGACATAGCCCCCTTGATATTTGTGGCTACGGCTTATATTGTTCTTATTCCGGTAGGATTGTAATTGTAATAAAGTAGGAAACACCTTCCTGCTTTTAAAAGAAGTATATACTTTCGGCAGGTCATAAATGCAGAGTTGCAAATATACACTTATGGAATCAAACACACCACCAATATGATCGAGCCAACTATTACATAATTGTCAAAACTATGCATGTGCAAACATTTCAGTAATTATATTTTCCCAAAAAGAAAGAAAGAAACTGTAAGTTTTTACAAAGTTTCAGCTTTAGAAGTTGGAATGAAGCTTGACATATCTTAAATCTACACTTACGAAGTCAGAACTTCTTTGTAAACTATATTTTTGGCATAGTTCTTCTTCCTCTGGCGCTTCGATTCCGTGTTGATGAGGACTTTAGTTGTTGACATTGAAATGCCACGAGATAATGCAACGTATAATTGGCCATGTGAGACATTGGGTATCGTTTGTCCTTGAGCCTTGTTAATTGTCATAGCGAAGCACAAACGAATTGGGAATTGTGTACGCTTGAACTGGAAGGGATAAGAATCATTCTCAGCTGGAAAAAGAGGAATTCTATTTAGTAGGGCCTGCTTTCCAACATGTTGTCCTAAAGTGATCTCCGCATGAATTACATTCCGTTCAAAACCTTTGCATACCATTCTGGTCCCGTTACACAAGCCGACACTTGGGTTGAGATTTCTCAATAACATAATTCGGCTATTAACTTTAAGTACCAGCTCATGTGGAGATAGGCCATTCGGGGTTAACATATTAAGGAACTCCTCTGGATAATAACAATGAGAATCATCAATTGCCTCATCATAGCTAACATATTTCCATTCTTCACCAGGAAAGGTTGCTATCAGCTTGTCATTAAGCATGTCAACGGATTCATTTCTTGTAGCAAGAATAGCACAATGAATTATATACTTTGCTGAATTCGCATTTTCCTTAAGAGATGGGAAAACGGCATTAATCAAGCAACTTTCACAGCTACGGCCCTCATATCTCACAATCATTTCCTTTGGGATTTCTATCATGTTTTCATCCACGGTTGGTTCAACCCCATTTCCTACGCGAAGAAGAAAATCACTGAAAGCTGAGTCAGATTGAGCCCTCATATTTGTTTTCATTATCAGCTTCTGCATTTCGGTCCAAAGATATGACTTTGCTAAACTTGCCTGCACTGTTGCAAACTTTTTTTTTCCCCATTTCTGATTGCTAGTATACACCGAGGCATCTCAATCTAAGCCTCTCTCTTTAAATAATGTGTAATGGGGTACACTACGTAATCCCACTAAATTACTTTTGCACATATACACAGTCCACAGGCATGCCATCTAGGGAGGGCAGTCAGTGTTGATGCAATAAACAGTCATTCAAAGCGCGACTACAAAAACAACTTGTTTACGCAACTATCTTTGTCCAGGTCAGAATAATTTTGTGGAGACATATTCTTCTCTTCGGGTTCTACTGAACGGTATTTTTGGCAAGTGGCGCGACTACAAAAACAACTTGTTTACGCAACTATCTTTGTCCAGGTCAGAATAATTTTGTGGAGACATATTCTTCTCTTCGGGTTCTACTGAACGGTATTTTTGGCAAGTGGCGCGACTACAAAAACAACTTGTTTACGCAACTATCTTTGTCCAGGTCAGAATAATTTTGTGGAGACATATTCTTCTCTTCGGGTTCTACTGAACGGTATTTTTGGCAAGTGGCGCGACTACAAAAACAACTTGTTTACGCAACTATCTTTGTCCAGGTCAGAATAATTTTGTGGAGACATATTCTTCTCTTCGGGTTCTACTGAACGGTATTTTTGGCAAGTGTCTGTATTGTTCAAGTGAAGTCTTAGGGTTATACATGTGCGTTGCACATGGTAATTTGTGATGTCTAGAAGTAGCATATTGTTTCATGAGCCTAAAGACTCAATGAGTTATGAAAATTGCTCGTCATTTGATGAGAAGTCAAAATGGGCATACTAAGCCAATTGCTTGTCATTCAATGGGGAAATTTCACATATTTCCAACAATGTTAACTGTCGTAATGTAACATCATTACCCATACAACAAAAAAGTGAAAAATGTAACATAAGCAAACTGTGAATACTAACAATGAACAATAAGTCAAAAAACCTATTCCCCTCCCTCATCTTTTGGGTCATCATTATATTGTATGCTTCACCTAAAAGTAACCAATTAAGGTATTATGCACAATGTCCAAAAGTAAGTACATAAGATTGATAGATAACTTCGAAACCAATTTCGGCAATTGGAATTCTTATTAAGGAACAAATCTTAGTATTAAGGAGTGTTGGTGATCATATAGACAGATATTTATGTCACTGCAAGTATATCCTAAGGTAATTTCAAGGCTTAGGAAACATCATTAACTAATCGATCTTTGTTGCTTTACTAAGGTACTTTGAAGGCTTACTAAATTTGCCAAACAGTTGGTGTGCGTAATTATGGTCTCCAGAATTGGCGAAATTGGTGGACGAAGGGGGAAGGGGAGAGTCTGGTCTACGGAAGGGGTTTTTTGCCAAACAGTTGGTATGCGTATTTATGTTCTACGGAGGTGGACAAAGGGGAAATGGGAGAGTGTTTGCAATCAAAGGCAGGGTGGAATTTTGAATGCATGACTTACCTGTCTTGGCCTTGTGTTGGGATGCACTTGGGATCAGTCCAGTACGACGTTGTTGTTGGTTCTTGGTCGGAGGCTGCCGGAGTAATTAAGCAGGAGAACGGGGTGCCAGAAGGAGGGTGCAATGGTTTTATGGGAGGCCAGGGGAGTCGGAGGAGAAGGGGCTGCCAGAAGGAAAATGGATTGGTTTTGTGGGAGGCTTGGGGAGGCGGTTGTTGTTGTCTGTATAGTGTTTCCGTTGGGGTGTGCATTGTATCGCTTGGAAAGAGTTATTCGTTTAGGAAGGAACTATTCGTTGGGGTGTTTCGTTGTTTCGGTTGGGAAGAGGTGTGGGGGTGGGGCAGAGATTCTTTGCAATTGAAAGGGGTATTTGTGGAAATGAAAGAGTAGGAAACACTTTCGTACATTTAAAAGAAGTAGTATAGATAAACTTCAAATAGGGTCCATTTATTCAAATTATGTACATGAGAGTGGAAAAAGTACCACTTGATTCCACCGGGCTCTCCCTTGAGACTACATGACGTTAAAAATCAATAACATTGCCTATAAAAAAAAGAACCACCAATGACAAACATGTTCTATTAACCATTCTCCTTCCCATTTTGATGCCAATGACCATAGCAAGAAGTAACTAATTAAACACAATAAGAATATAAAAAAACACATGCCCATTTTAGGTTACACTTCAAAGGGGACATGACCAAGTCTATTATTACAATACATCTACAAATCTGTCACAAAATGAATGAAGGAGAACCAATTACAATACATGAACCACATATCTGATATGCATATCTAAACGTGGTCATAGTTTTCAGCTTTTAACATTTCTCATCCATAAAAACCGCAAAAACCGCATCATTGAATAATAGTTTTGAGGCTCATGTCATGGAACTAAATTAGTATTGCCATCACAACTTTCGCCACTAAATAAATCCTACCTGAAGTTTATTTGTGAATGGTTCTTCGAAACTGGCCATTCTGGGAGAACAAAAATATCACTGTCAGCTAAAAAGTCTTCTGTTAAAAAAAACCCCTTTATATTACCAAGTCTTACTGCCTGCCAATCACCACCACGAACACCAACATGTCTCTTTACCAAGTCTCAAATACTGCAAGAATTGGAAAGAAAAAAGAAGTTTGGTAGCAATCAACACTTATCAATGTCAAAATATAGGATTAAGTAGCTTAAAAACTTAATCTAAGTGAAGCCATCCAAAAAAAGAAACTAATAACACACATTAGTAGTAAGAATCCATTATCTACTTCAGTTTACCTTTCCAAAAAAATGGAGAAAGGATGATTATATTCAAAAAATGACAGTGGGATATTGTCTTGTTTCTTAGGCCAAGCTTTCCTTAAACAAATAAACCTCCATGATAAAAGAACGCCTCCTTTTTCTCTCATTGCTATTAACTGGAAAAGAAATAGTGCTTTATGTAATTCTCCAGGGTTTTCCCATAGCAAAGTGAATGAACATTTGCAACAAAGAAAATAAAGCTCTCATCCTGCATTCAAATATCTGATCCAACATTTGGGCAATACGTCTTTCAGAAAGCATGTTGAGAAACCACTTTACTGAGGCTAGTGATTCATTGCAAGTTTTCCATTTCCTCTTTCGTTATAAAGTTTTACTATTTCAACAATTTTGTTCCTAGGATCATGATAGACACCGTGAACATGGTAATAGCACCGTAAAAGCTAATACACATAAGTTGTTCTTTGAACTACTCAGTTGTCTTTTGGCAAGAATTTATGATTTGTATACTAATCAGTGATCGCCTAAGCTGGTTTACTTAATGACAAATAAAAAAGAGGCTTAGTTTCACAGACATCGTTTGTGGTCCTTTGTTCCAAACAAAGGCACTGGATTAAGAAGTATCATGCTATTTTAGGCCAAGTTGTCCCGTATCTTATTATCAACTTCCAAATCAAACCTAAGATTCATCATCCCCTTATTCTTAACTTCCAAATCAAACCTAGGATTCATTCGTCTTTGGTTTATTTGACTAATACCTGGGAGTGGAGACTGGGTGAGGTTGGAGGCTCCCAATGTAACTGGGTCCCAACATCATTGGGTGTAGTTGGCTCGTTAGAGCTTCCGGCCCGTAGAAGCTTAATCCCCAAATATACCATCTGCAAAAGAGAACACCCACACACTGAGCTTCAAGAGAAAATGGCAGGAATAGAAGAACATATATAGAATGAGGAAAACCAAAGCTTTGCATGCATGGCAATCAAAGGTTAGAGGCTCCAATATAACTGGGATCCCAACATGACACCCTTGCATGTTCTTGGCCTGGTAGAGCTTCTACGGGTTGGATAGAACTATAGAAGCTTAATCTCCAAATACACCATATGCCCAACAAAAACCCAAACACTGAGCTTCATAGAATGAGCAGAAGAAATGCTAGATTGATAAGCAATTGACAGAGAACTGAAGCTTCATAAATTGCTATAAGCAATCCAGCCAAACGATTAGGATTGATTTCAAACACAATTAGTTGAATCCTATAGTTAAACAATCAGAACACAAAATGAACAAAAAATAATTGTGTTTGAACAAAAGCATCCATGGAAAGCTAATAACGAATTTGAACCACCAATGAGTTACCTAGATGTGTTAATTTTGTGTTCAATTAACTCATCAAGAATTTGAAAGCTAATATATTAGGCACGGCTTGAACGATAAGCACACACAAATAAATATTGGACTCACATTCAATATATCAACCCATGCCCAACGAATCCAACTATGCGAAAAACAATTACCAAAGCATATGCACTGACCTGTTTAACTTGGATCAGCAAATAAAAAACAAACAATTTTTCAATCCCTAACTGTCTTACCCAACTTAGATAGGTCTAGATATAAATTCTGAGTTATTACCTTCAATCAAATAATCTAATGGATTCGATAACTGTCTTTCACTATAATGTAGTTGCGAGGCCTGCCAAAAAATATGAAAGAGCAATCTTGATAAGCACGGATAAGAAGCAGTTAGGGTAGCAATATCATCCAGTCCGAATTAGGAACTTCTAAACCACTAAAAAATTATGAAATACAAAAAATAAATAACTTCATTCTCTTTCTCATGAATCTGTCAAATACCCCAAATGGGACATGATTACACATCTAGTCATCTAATATTTAAAACTATTCGCGATGCAACTCTGGCTTGCCACGGTGTACCAAACAATTCATTGACAGAACTCTTACAAACAAAACAAAAAAAAAGCTCAGACTCGTATATGTACCTAATTTTTCCGGTAAACCCATATGCTAATTTGGAAATTGATGTAGAAAAACTCCCACATATGAAAAACAGTTTCTAAATTTCACCTTTGACCCTTGTTTCATGATCGAAAACCACAATCCATTATTCGATCGGTGAGAGAATGGCAATTGCTCTTTAATTCTTCAGTTTGGCCAATACCCAAACATAAAATCAAGTTCTTTATCAGTCTTTGTGAAATAGCTAGGATTGAGATGGCTTACATGAAGAAAGAAGTGGTGACAATGAGGCCGATCGCGAGCATGAAGATGGCTAGGGTTGGGTACCACTCGTCAGGGACCGGGCTCGATATGGGTTTCACTGATTGACCCTGTTTTCAGTTCCAAATGGAAAACACATAATGCAAAAATTAGAAAACAGAAACAAAAAAGAAACGAAATAAAAGAGAGAGGGGGGAGAAATTTGATGCTACCATTTTCAGATTTGCAATCGGCTTTTCTGTTTGTCTAAAAGACTGAACACTCGATGATTATACTCCCGGAGGAGTTGATGAGGCTTGTAGAGAAGATGCGGGGAGAGAGAGAGAGAGAGAGATTTTTGTAATCAGAAAACAGAAACAAAATAGAAGAGAAAGGGGAGAGCGGCGGCGGCGCCGTCCGTCTCTGGTTGTTGAGGGAGACGGTGGCTAAGCTGCGTGAGGGCTGGCCGTATTCGCAGTGAGAGAGAGGAGGGTTTGGAATCTTTGGATTTTGGAAATCGGATTTCCATATTGAACGGGGAATGTGTGATTGGAAAATAATCGACAAATGTAAAGTATTTACGAGCCTGCCATTGTAGGATGAAGGGTAGAGATTTATATAGGCATGAGGATAAATCTTGAGCGTTGGTTGTCTTTTGGATTCAAACACAACTCTGTTTTATTATATAGATTGTATGTGTTGGAGTGAACTGGGACCTCTTTAACGAGGTTCAATTTTTTATTTGTTTGGAGTTTTTTTACCACTAAAATACATATAGAGCTTCTATGTATTACTCCTATCTCTTTTCCAGCTCAAATTTTAAACCTCGCAACCAAAAATCAAAATATATAAAAACTTCAGGTATTTGTTAATTAATGTTAAATTTACTTTATGTTTCTTATGTGTTTTTTTCCCTTGTTTATCCAATTGATTGCTTACGTACAGAAACTGTGAGCATGTTATTTTATTGTAGAATTGTCATGGAAGACACATTCAATGGAGAAAATTTTGGAGGAAGAGTTTGTTATTGAGAAAAATTCAATGGATGGTTTCAAAGATCTAGAATTTTCAGAAAAGGGAGAGGAATTTTTGCATATGTATGGGAGAGGAACCATGTAAATTTTTGCATACAATTGAAGTTGTAAATTGACTTTATTTGTTGCCTATCTCGTATCGCTGATTAGCCTGCTTTAAACCATTTCAAATTTTTGAGTTTTGGGTTGGTCTGAGTGTGGAATATGTGAATCTAATGTATTTGAATCAACTCTAACAGTACAAAAAAAAATAGTAATTTTACGAGGCTACTTGCATTGCATACCACTTAAATATAGTGGGGCTCACTTCGGAGTTCTACACAAATGATCTGAGCCGTTAATCAATTTTAAAATAATTATTCGAATAGCTCCAAAAAAAAACTAGCTCCATCGAATGACTGTAAATTCTTCATCCAATCTTATAGATTTTCTTTCAGGATCCTAAATTCAGAATAAAAAGTTAGATAATTTCATGAATCTCTTAATAGTTATCAAATCAAAAAATATCTTAAAATTAATGAACAGATCTAATGGTTTATGTGGGACCCAGACGTGAGCCCCACAAAATGATTTGTACACAATTGGTACAAAGCCATCAGTATCATTGGAGTTACGATTGTTTATATTTTATGAGGATTATGCAACCTCTTAGGGTCAGGCCGTAAAAGAGAAATCTCTTATGAATCTCTTAGTTTCAGTGTGGATGTCCTGTATTTGACTGGATTAAGAGGAAAATAATAAAAGTGCACGTAAGCTGACCCAGACATTCATTCTTGACTGTCGAAAAAAAAGGGGTTATGAGGCTGCTCGTAATACTCACGTTTCTTGTTAATCGGTGAAATCTCATTGATAAATGAGATAATGAGGTGTTGTGGCATGTGGGCAATTCTTGAAAACTTTAAGGGTTAAGTTTTAGCGTGGAGAGATAGTTGGTTTAACTCAAGTTAAGCACAACACGTGATTTTCCGTTAAGTTTGTACTTTTGATGATGTGGCTGTGGGTTATTGGTTTGGAGGAAAAAGCCATATTTCCTCCCGTTACTGTTTCCATATTTCTGAGTCTTAATGTATTTATGGGTGTTGTCAACTGACTTTTTCGGTTGATGCCTTGTCAACCGCTTTTTCCCTTTTGGTTCATATTTGACATATGATTGTCAAGGATTTGGATGCCAACCTAGGTAGGATGCACTCTCTTATTTGTGATGTCCCTTTTCATGATCCTTTTAATCTTTGTAACAATTTTCAAAGATTAATAAATTTCTTTTTTTGCAGTTCAAAAAACAAAAATAAATCAAGAGATAAAAAAAAATTGTTTAAACATTATGTTTGGTTTTGAAGTTACCTAGCTACATGTTATGAAATTTACAAAATTAAAGGAAAAACAATGGTATCTCAACTAAAAAGTCTCTGTATCTATATAAAAAATAAAAGAGAGAGAGAGATAGCGCTATCTCAACTGAAATAGTCTCTATTTCTACAAAAATAAAGACTGAGGTAATGATATCTCCGCTAAAATAGTCTCTCTATCAAAACCAAAGCAAGAGATATGTGATATCTCAACTTCTACACTCTTTGTATACTCAAAAATAAAGTGAAAGATAATGATATCTCAGCTAAAAAAGTCTATGTATCTTCAAAAATAAAATAAAAGATAATGCCATCTCAACTGAAATAGTGTCAGTTTCTTCAAAATTAAAATAATGAACAAGATAATGATATTTCAACTGAAATAGTGTCAGTTTCTTCAAAATTAAAATAATGAACAAGATAACGATATCTTAGTTAAAACGGTCTCTATAGATATAGAATTTTTTTTTAAAAAAACAGAAATATACTAATCCTTTACACCGTTTGACTCCCAATTTGGACTTCCTTTTCATGATCCTTTTAATCTTTGTAACAATTTTCAAAAATTAATAAATTTCTTTTTTTGCAGTTCAAAAAACAAAAATGAATCAAGAGAAAAAAAAAATTTGTTTAAACATTATGTTTGCTTTTGAAGTTACCTACATGTTATGAAATTTATAAAATTAAAGGAAAAACAATGGTATCTCAACTAAAAAGTCTTTGTATCTATATAAAAAATAAAAGAGAGAGAGAGATAGCGCTATCTCAACTGAAATAGTCTCTATTTCTACAAAAATAAAGACTGAGGTAATGATATCTCCGCTAAAATGGTTTCTCTATCAAAACCAAAGCAAGAGATATGATATCTCAACTTCTACACTCTTTGTATACTCAAAAATAAAGTGAAAGATGATATCTTAGCTAAAAAAATCTATGTATCTACAAAAATAAAATAAAAGATATATATGTCATCTCAACTGAAATAGTGTTAGTTTCTTCAAAATTAAAATAATGAACAAGATAATGATATCTCAACTGAAATAGTGTCAGTTTCTTCAAAATTAAAATAATGAACAAGATAACGATATCTCAGTTAAAACGGTCTCTGTAGATATAGAATTTTTTTTTTAAAACAAAAAGATACTAATCCTTTACACCGTTTGACTCCCAATTTGGACTTCCAAATGTAAAACTATTCAAGTCCTTAATTTCCTGGAAAATTGTCGGTAACCACACATACACAAGCACAATTTACAATACATTCTGAAATGAATTTTGTTGGCATCAAACAAAAAATAAAATAATTACAGGGGTCTATTTGAAATTAAGCATGACTCCAGGGGGACAGTACAACATGTACGCAACAAAAAAACTTGCACGACTCGGGATTCATCTTCACCCGTCAAAACTCGAAAAAGTTGCAGTTTTTTAATACTTCGTCGAATCTAACTAGGGGTATCAAACAGGCCAGACCGGCACGGGCACGGTTGTGCCCTGGCATGGCACGACACGGCACGGTCTTAGTGAGCACGTGGATAGACACGGGTACAATCTTGGCCGGGCACGGCACGACACGGCACGGTTTTAGTGGGCACGGAAGTGGGCGGGCATGGCACAGAAGTTGGCCTGGCACGGCACGGCACGACACAGTTTAGCCGAGCGCAGGGACGACAAGGTAGTTGAACAGACACGGCACGGAACGACACGGTTCTAACAGGGCACAGCACGGGTTGACGGGCACGGCACGACACGACACGGTTCTAACTAGGCACGGCACGGGTTGACGGGCACGGCACGGGTTGACGGGCACGGCACGGCACGATACGGTTCTAGCTGGGCACGGCACGGATTGACGGGCATGAAAGGGCACGACACAAGGCATGGGAAAAAAATTATTAAATAATTTGACTTGTGACTCATAAATATAATGTGATTAATTAACAATAATTTTAATTACAAAACAAGGCATTTTAGTTTCATAATTTATAAAAAAAAAATAAGCTTTTAAATTGGAACAACTAACAATAAATAAGGAAAAAAATTAATTTTAAAAAAACTAATTAAGTCCTATGGAACTTGTCACACATGACAAACCACCAAAGCCATTAGTCATGTTATGTTTTTACTTGGAACAACTTATAATAAAAAAGAAACAAAATTGGTTTTAAAAAAATAATCTCTATGCGGTTTGAACCCAAGTCCTTCGGGACTTGACACACATCTCAAACCACCAAGGCCAACAATCTTCTTGTGCTTATAATTGGAACAACTAATACTCCCTCCGTCCCCTTTTTAAAGTCCAGTATTTCATTTTGGGCTATCTCTTAATAAGTGTCCATTTTGTAAAGTTAGTGGGTAAAAGTTGGTACATTTTCATTTTGCCCCTAAAAGTAGATTCCATTTTGAAAAGTTAGTGAGTAAAAGTGTAATGATGATGTCTCCATAGAGGGTAAGTAGGGAAAGTAGAGGTAAAAATTGATGTGAAATGTGTGATGATAATGTTTTTTTAATAAGTTGGAGTTACGAAGCGGGACACTTAAAAATGGACGGAGGGGGTATATATTATATAATTCTATTCTATAAAAACGGGCCTCTTGTACGGTAGCCACACAATTGCAACACAATTATGACGATTTATACCGTTCATTTTGTTATTCTTGGTGTTTTAATCACTCTCACAAATTTTCGGGTCTATCAGGTTTTGGAAGCCCTTTCATCGGGACATAGATTCATTAATAGGAAATTTTTTGTTATGTGCGATCAAGTATATAACGATAACCAATTTACTTTATTTTTTGCACGAATGATATAATCACTCCCACATCAAAGGTAGACGGTTCTGATTTTCAAAAAACAGCTCGGGCGGCCCTCAAGTGGTGCATTATAGGACTTTAACGCCTTTGGAAGCACTGAATGTGTTCCGATCACGTGGTTTTCGACATCCGATTATCACCTATTTAGGGGAGAATGATAAATTTGATAAGATCTTAAATCGTAACGGTTTGTATCGAACATTTGAAAAAATGAGTCTGCAGCTACCTTTCAAATCTATAAATCCAACTTATTTGGTTCTAAACCAATGTATTATGCTATAGTCCAATGTACGCTAGCCACACGATTGCGACACAATTATGACGATCCATACCGTTCATTTTGTTGTTCATGGTGTTTAATCACTCTCGCAAATTTTCGGGTCGATCGGGTTTTGAAAGCCCTTTCATCGGGACATAGATTCATTAATAGGAAATTTTTTGTAATGTGCGATCAAGTATATAACGATAACCAATTTACTTCATTTTTTGCACAAATGATTTAATCACTCTCACATAAAAGGTAGACGGTTCCGATTTTCAAAAAATAGCTCGGGCGACTCTCGAATGATGCATTATAGAACTTTACGAGAATTTTTCACTATTTGGTGACATGGTGCACATAGATTGTGGTGTGACATGCACGCAATCACACCCACATCTGGTATATATAGAAAGCGACATGCTACCCTAGCAGCCCACAACCACAACTCTCTCGTCTCTCTCACTCTCTGACTCTCTCATTCTCTCTCTCTCTCACAACGTCTCTCTGAGACTGAGTCTCTCTCACTCTCTCTCAAGTCTCAACGCCTCTCTCTCTCTCTCTCACTCTCTCTCTTTCAACATCTCCGGCGGTGAGTCGGTGACTGGTCTTTCTCTCCATAGCTCTCAATCACACTCAACAGTCACACTAGAGATTTGTTGATCTGATCTGAGCAGCCACACACACACACACACTCTATCTCTCTCTCTCTCTCTCTCTAACTCTCATCTTAAAGACTCAAACGGTCAAACGAAACGATTCAAGTGAAACCCTAGAATCTAGATCTAGAACTAGATCTGAGGTTGCTGTTGTCGTTGCCATTCAGCTGTCCAAACCCTAGATATGACTTCGAGCAACGGTTCAGGCGTATTTTTATTGGTATCTCTCTCTCTCTCTTAAATGATCACTTAGGCGTATAATACGCCACGTATTGCACCAAGTGACACTGAAATAGTCACGATTTAGAAACCCTAGAAGTCTAGATCTGAGTTTGTCGTTGGCCGTTGCCATTCTCAGACTAGAAGTCTAGGGTTTTATTGTTTTTAGGGTTAGGGTTGAATCAATTAGGTTCAGTTACTCATCTCCTTTGTTTTTTTTTGTGTTTTCTACAGATGGATCCCGATCAAGTTCATTTTGGGGGACACCACTTTGACTCTGAGTCATCTCATGATGAACATGGGGGCAACTCCTTTAATTTCACCCCCGCACGTGGGGTAAAAAGGGGTCGCCTCACTTCATGGGTATGGGAGCATTTCACTAAAGTTGAAAATTTCATAGATAAAAATGGTATTGATCAAGGATTGAGAGTTGTATGCAATTATTGTTGTGGAAGTGATTTTAGCTGCACAAGTAACCATGGCACATGGCATACTGGTAGACATTTTAAAAACAAACATAAAAATCAACTTGGCCAAGGCAGTAGTGGACCTAATGGTGGTTTCTCGAATTATGAATATTCGAAATCTAAAATGAGAGAGGGATTGGCCCATTACGTAGCTGCAGCAGAACAACCATTTACTTTTGGTGATGATATTATATTTGAATATTTTGTCAAGAATTATCTTAATCCTAAATTTTCTAAAGTTTCTAGAAATACAACTAGAAGTGTTTGTTTGGGAGCTTTTACGAATACTAGAAAAGAATTGATAACTGAAATTAAAAAAATTTGATAGTACAATCTCTTTTACTTCTGATATGTGGTTAGGCAACTTATGAAGGGTACGGTTAGGCAACTTGTCACACCCTCGATTAATTTTAAACATAAATATAAATGAATTTTCATAAGGAAAACCTCGCAATAATCTGTACAATACCCCAAAAGAGTTTAACATTTTCATTACCATAATTACGCTTCATCCTCCATAAGTAACCAAATGATTACATCTTTGGCTCCGAGGCCCAAATTAACATAAGTACAGAGAGTTGAAAGAGTTAAAGGTTACAACGCCCGTGATAAAAAACTTACAGTTTAAGGTACAAATACATCTTTCAAAAGATTATATACAAAGATGGACAAGTAACTTCTCAAAGGTTAGCTGTCAAAAGAATTTTCCACATCTAAGCACTCCCAAGCATGCAACTACTGCCCTGGGTTAGTACATGAAAGATAATGTAAGGTTTGAGCTACACTAACCCAGTAGAAAGCTCTAATCTAACAATGTATGCATATGAAATGTAGGAATGAACACAAGATGGACAACGATAACAAGATCCGATGAAAGAGTAATAATGGCAATCCAATTCCAACATTCCGTTTTCAGAACCAGTCATGTGTCTCAATGATTAACATTTAAAAGCACCATATGTCAAATTATGTCTCGTACAAGTGTTATAAGCCGAAGCTCCTGCCGGGCCAGTTAAAGGACCCCGATGTCCTCTGCCAGGCACCTTACCCATTGGGAGGTCCTGAAGTATCAAATACAAGCATACAGCTCCTGTCGGGCCAATTAAGGACCCCGATGTCCTCTGCCAGGCACTCACCCGTCGATGAGTCCTGAATGTTCTCGTCGCATTCGTAAAGTTTCAAAATCCTTTTTCCCCCACGTTTATACTATTCAACCCAACTTTGATACATAAATTTAAGCAATTTTCGTGAAATCATGTCCAAACGAGCATTAGAGTCATGGGAATGTTCAATGAGGTCTTCGAATACAAGTAATCAAGTTAGGGATCATTCGGAAAGTGTTTGAATGGGTTGGAAGTGATTAGAAACCAAAACGGTGAAAAACGAAGCAAAACAGTGAAAACTGGAGATAAGCAACATGTATCGATACCAAGGAAAATGGTATCGATGCCATTTGGTCAAAAATGACTCTAGACGCAAGGGTATCGATAACAATGACAAATGGTATCGATTACAAGTGATTTTCTGGGTTTTGAAACACAAAGGTATCGATAACAATACAAATGGTATCGATAACAATGGATTTTCTGGGTTTTGGGGCTCAAAGGTATCGATAACAATGGTGATGGTGAAGGTATCGATAACAATGGCTGTTCAAGCAGAATTTCTGCAGATTTCAATGGGTTTCACAGCAACAACTATCTCGATCAACAACAACAACAACAACAACGATCAAGGACAAACTTCAAGCTACAAGAAACAAGTCATAAACATATATTGAAAGTTAGAACTACCTACCTCAAATATTGAAGAACGAAATCGAAAGATTCCTCCAAGCCCTAGCTCCAAACTTGAAAACGAAAGGATTACGCCTCCTCTGAGCTCAAACCAGCAATGTACTGACTGAAATACGCGAAGGGGTGGAGGATTTGAGGTTGTTTAGTGTGGGTTTTGGGTGGTTTGGGTAGAATTTGGGTGAGAGTGAGAGATGGGAGCCGAGAGAGATAGAGGAGAACGGGGAGTGGGAGAAGAGAAAAAGGGAAAGTTATTCCCTATGCTCTCTCACACACACACATATATGCATACACTACACACACATCACACACTTACTCCTCAAATATAACATTTTAACACATTAGCCCCAAATCTCAATATTCCAAACCAATTTCCTCCTTCTATTTCTTGTAAATCATTTAAATCAATTATACGAATTTACGGGTCTCTACACAACTTATGAAGGCCTTAATGCCAACTTAACGTTAGCCTTAATGGCAACTTAACGTTGCCACTTGCCTCCATGTGCTATTCTTTATTTTGAGCCCAAGTGTGTGTGTATATTATTATAAGTAGGCAATGGCATGGCTAGTTGGTGCAAGTGTGTGTGTGTATGTATGTTCTGGGTTGGTTATAGTTTTCTGGGCATTTGGTTACAGTTTTCTGGGCATCTTGGTTGTTTCTGTGGCTCATTTGATTCACTATTGTTGTTGGGCATTTGGTCATTTACTGAGCCTAAGGACAGAATTCTTTGACATGATATATTGGTGGCTATGGTATGTTTCGTATTGAAATATGTCACCTTGGCAGGGTAACTTTTGTTGCAGCCAACCATGAATACTTTTGGACCTTTGGCTATGATGTGTGATAAGCTGAGCCAAAATATGAGTTCCTTCCAGTTTTCAGCTATTATTATGTGTATGCAGCTTATGTAGGTCTGGACTAGTAGTGGAATGACATATATTATGCAGCCAGTCCATTTCTTATTGAAATATCTATTAATGGCCTTGGCAGGATAACTTTTGTTGCAGCCAGTCATGAGTACTTTTGGCTATGATGTGTGATAAAGCTGAGCCAAAATATATGAGTTCCTTCCAGTTTTTAGCTTTTTTTGTATGCAGCCTATGCAGGTGTGGACTGTGGACTAGTAGTTGAATGACATATTATGCTTCATGTGTGTGTATTCTGGTTCTGGGTTGGTTATAGTTTTCTGGGCATTTGCTTACAAGTACTCTGCCACCAAGTCCCAGGGGAAGAAGAAGCGAAGGAAGAAGACCAAAATTAGAGGAAGACCAAGAATTTATTTTCCGATCCAGTTTTTAGTTAGGGGTAGCTAGGACCATTTGTAATACGATATTTTTTAGGTATTGTAAAATTTTATTTCATTTTGTGTAATCAAATGGATTTCTATGAATTTGTTGAATGGAATCGAGTTGTTCAATAAAAATACAACATTATTTCATTTTAATAGAGTACATGGCATGCCATAGAAATACTTTTTTACACAAGAGTCGTCTTAGACACTCTAATTAGTAGGACAAATATAACCAAGCATAAGTCATAAGTGAGTGGCAGCCCATTTGCAAGAGACTAGTAGTACAAAGTCTTTATGCACAACAATAGTTGGCAGTAAGCCATTAACAAAAATAGTTTTGAGTCACATGAGATACCAATTGCTATAGGAGTCAAACGGCACGGCCCATTTGACACCTCTAAATGGGCATGACATGGCATAACAAGATTAAAAATGGCATGACACAGCACGACCAAGTAAAACGGGCATGGCACGAGGCACGACACGATCAAGTAAACGGACCGGCACGACACAATACGATTTAAGTAAATGGGCCCGACACGGCCTGACACGATTGAAAAACGGCACAGCACGGCACAACACGACACGATTTAAGTAAATGGGCACGGCACGGCACAACACGATTGAAAATGGCACGGCACGGCATGACACGATTTAAGTAAACGGGCCGGCACGGCACGGCACGGCACGAAACACGGTTGGCACGAAGCTAAGCGGGCCAGGCCGGCACGGCACGGCATGAAACACAGTTGGCATGAAGCTAAGCGGGCTAGGCCGGCACGGCACGGACCATTTGACACCTCTAAATCTAACGAGTTGCAAAAATGGCATCGGGACAAGCGAGGGCTCCCGTCGCAAGTCGCGTGGAAAGATCCAGAAGGCCACGCGTCATGATCTCCGCCACCTCTCGCGACGCCATCATCATTCAGCTCCTAGCCCTCCGCAACGAAGTCATCACTGGCACTGCCAAGTTCAACGTTGTCGCTTCCTGCGCTCTGACTGTACCCCTGGCGGTGGTTGGACGGGGAGTGGTCGCCGGCAACCATGGCTACCGGTTTATGCACAGTGCTGTGTGTTTAAGGGGCAAGATTGTCCATGAAATTGCTTCTTTTAAAATTAGTGGACATTAAACTAAGCATGAATAAAGGCTCAAGATACCCTCACCTACCATGAAATTTTACAGCCTCTCTTAAGCTCATTTCACAGGCCACGATCGTTCAACTCATCTAAGTCTACATAATCAGTTGTTAAGATGATCAAATCAAGGTTCACATATAAGACAATTTTTTAGCATAATTAGCTACTTCGGTTAATTCCACAGAGAGATTCCATCGAAAAGGTCAACTCGTTGATAATCATCATATATATACAAATTATAGTATTGGGTTTTGGTAAACCGTGGATCTTGAGCATTGGAATAATGCCCCACCTAAGGCCTTTTTTTCTAATTGGAACCGTCTATCTTTTCCATAATATGAATTCGATCATTACTACGTACCAAGAATGAAGTTAATTGCTTATTGTTAGACACTTAATCAGACGAAAATATCTTTTTATCAATAAATTTGGGTGCCGATGAAGGGGTTTTTTAAACCCGATTGAGCCAAAAATTTACGTTGATGACTTAATTAACAAACGTAACAAATCAACAATCTTAGTCGTCATTATTGTGTAGCGCGCGGTAGCTATGTTATTGTACATTCAACAACAGCAGAGGACTTGGTTTTATATCAAGTTTATTGAATGTACAAATTGTAAATATCATTACCGAGTATACTTTTAGAATGATCGATCCGTATTTTCAAGATATCAAGTTCTATGATATTCTGCATTGTCCCCAAAATAAAAAATCATAGAATATCGACAACTACGTAATCAAAAGACATTTAATATGTCCGGATGAATTAGTCTGATGTACCTATCTAATAATTGATCAAAGGAATCAACATATTGCAAACAAATAGGGGACCATTAAGATCCAGTGGAGAAACTAAAATAACAAAAGAAAGGCACAGAAGACTTTTCATCATAGACACAGCCCCATAACACTTGGACATTATTCCATATAGCTATCAAATTCAGGACTCACCAGAAGAAACTAAGAACATCCCAGTTTTCCCTCCCCATCCCCTTTCTCTTCAAATCCAAAGCTACTCAGTGAACCAAAAAAAAAAAAAGAATGGCAGAGATTGCTGTAATCGGACTTCTATCCAACTTCGCACCCATTCTAAGAGAAGAGTGGAACATGTTGAGCGGAGTACGGGAAGACATCGAATACATAAGAGGCGAATTTGAGCGCATGATACATTTCCTTAGAGTTGCTGATGATATAGAAGATAGAGACCCAAAAATCAAAGTATGGGTAAAGCAAGTTCGAGAAGCTGCATATGACACTGCAGATGCTATTGACATGTACATGCTTTGCCTCAGATCTAGACATCATCAGAGCACCGGATTCCGCGCGTTCATACATAAGGTTTCTTTTTTTATTAAGACTTTAAAAGCTCGCCACCAAATTGCTTTTGAAGTGAAAGGAATCAAGTCCAGAATCATCAATATTTCTGAGGGACACCAGCGATATAGTGACATGCATGACAAAAAAGAGCAAGGCTCAAGCTCTACTCATTTAGACATCGCATGGTATCATTGTCGTGGCGATGCCCTTCTACTCCAAGAAGCAGACCTTGTGGGCATTGACAAACCCAAATCACACTTGATTCAGTTGCTAGTGGATGAGGATCCTCGACTCAAGGTGCTTCCTATAGCCGGAATGGGCGGATTGGGCAAAACTACCCTTACAAAAAAAGTCTACGACGACGCAACAGTGAAGAGGCACTTTCAAAACCATGCTTGGATCACTGTTTCTGAATCATTCAAGGTCGAAGAGCTTTTAAAAGACATGATTCGAGTTCTCTTTGAAGAAGTCAGGCAACCACTCCCACAAGGAGTGGACAGTATGGATGCAAACAGCTTGAAAGGTATAATTAATGCCTTTTTGCAGCAAAAGAGGTATGTGCTTGTTTTTGATGATGTATGGCAAATTGATGCATGGCAAGTTGTAAGAATCATACTTCCTGAATGCAATTACGGCAGTCGAGTAATTTTGACAACAAGAAATGTAGATTTAGCTTCTTTTGCTAGTGAAGAATATCATGGCATGGTGTATAATCTCAAGCCCTTGCCTCCCAAAGAGTCATGGGCCTTGTTTTGCTCAAAAACTTTCAAGGAGAATTCTTGTCCTTCACACTTGGAAGATCTTTCTAAAAAGATATTGGGAAAATGTGAGGGGTTACCACTTGCAATAGTGGCAATTAGTGGTCTGTTATCAACAAAGGAGAAGAGTGCGGACGAGTGGGAGAGGATTTACCGCGGTCTGGGTGCAGAACTAGAAGGAAATGACAAACTCATGAGCATGAAAAAGATATTGTCCCTCAGTTACTTTGATTTGCCTTTCTATCTTAAGCTATGTTTTTTGTACTTGAGTATTTTTCCAGAAGATTGTGTCATTGATCACTGGAGATTAATTCGGTTGTGGGTGGCGGAAGGGTTTATAGAAGTGAAAGAAGGAATGACAAAAGAAGAAGTTGCTGAGAGCTACCTCAATGAGCTGATGAACAGAAGTTTAGTTCAAGTGATAGAAGTCAGGAATGATGGAAGGTTCGAAGCTTATCGGATCCATGACCTTTGGCGTGAAATGATAATTGCGAAGTCGAGAGAGCAAAACATTGTCACAATAGCAAGTGAAAGAGGCAGAGCGTGGCCTGAGAAAATGCGACGCCTCTCGATCCACCATAATTTGGAAGATATTCAGGAAAGTATTTGTTTCACTCGCCTTCGTTCTTTGCTCGTGTTCAGCACAATAGATTCAGTGTCCATTTTGTCAAAGGCTGCATCCATAGGCAAGGGTGTAAGGCTACTAACGGTGTTAGACTTGAGAGGAGCACAATTGGAAACATTCCCGCATGAAATTGTGAACCTCCTTAATCTTACTTATCTAAGTTTGAGGGCGACCAATGTAAGAATAATCCCGAAATCAATCGGAAAACTCAAGAAGCTAGAAACATTGGATCTGAAACAAACGAATGTCACCGAGTTGCCTGATGAGATCTTGAAGCTCAAACATCTTCGCCATCTCTTGTTGTATCGCTACAATTGGGACGGCTGTCATATAACTTTTCCTGGTACAATTGGCTTCAAAGCCCCGGTGGGAATAGGAAGTTTGTTGTACTTGCAGAAATTATGTGCTATTGAAGTAAACTATGTGCTAAGAGAGGTGGGGAAGCTAACTCAACTGAGGAGATTGTTCATTGTAAGGCTACAGAAGGAAGATGGGGCTGAGCTATGTTCCTCTATTGAGAAGCTAAACAACCTTCGCTGTTTGTCCGTTACGGCAATTGAAGAAGACGAGATCATCGATTTAGATACTCTGTCTTTGCCGCCTCAACTTCTTCGAAACCTCTTCCTAGGCGGACGTTTGGAGAAGATACCGCACTGGATACCATCTCTTCACAACCTGAAAAGATTACGGTTACGGTGGAATAAGTTAAAAGATGTTGATCCACTGCAATCCCTTCAAGATTTGCCCAATTTGCTTTACCTTCAACTTGTTACTACATATGAAGGAGAAGGATTATTTTTCAAGGCTGGTGGGTTTCCAAAGCTTAAAGAATTGTTGTTGATTCGCTTAGTCGGATTGAAATGGGTGAGAGTGGAGTCTAGCTCGATGCCTCTTCTTGTAAACCTATTTCTCCAAGAATGTGAATTGATGATGGAGTTGCCCTCAGGTGTTGAACATTTGGCCAACCTTAATTTTCTTGGCTTGAGTGATATGTCTGAAACATTAATTTCGAGTTTGAAAAGAGACTATAAGAAGATTGCACACGTCCCTAATGTTTGGGTTGGGGACTCCAAATGTGGTGATTGGACTGGTGGTTTTCTATAATATGGTAGAACGGGAGGGGACAATAATATTCGAGATTGGGTTATCCCCACTATTGAGGTGCCCTTTTTTCTCATATTTTTTTGGCATTTGTGAGAGCTTGAAAACTTGTTTTGTGTTACCATGTTGTGAATTAGATATTTCTCTTACGTACTTTTTTGTGAAATAATGTTTTTGTAATTATGTTGTAAATTTGATGTAATCAGCTGGACAGAATTTAGAACTTCAAAGCATGCCTTCGGTTATTTGGTTTGCAACAATCTTCATTTAGATTAGGTGATGAAGTTCAACACATCTCTAAAGGAACCTAATTTCCCTTTGTGCTCGTTAAAAAATTTCATATGTTAATTTCCCTTCGTATTGTTATGATCACAAAGCATGTGGCTCCCATGGCAATGTGTGGTGAAAATGAAAATTCCGGAACACGACGTGGCAGTGCACCAGGAGCATGATTATTCAAGTGTAGAGAGTGTGTGTTACTCAAACACTAAAAGGCAGAGTCCACAACTTTTGTGAGAGAGAAGAAATGCCTAGGGACTGAAAATTTTCCAAGGAGATAGAGAATGAAATGACTTCAATTTCACAAGTCACAACTATGTGCACTTCTTTGCGCATGCTGTGGGTTCACACACCAGGGGCGCGCGGTTCCCTTCAATAAAAGGAAATCAAGTCTATGCAGTGAAATAGTATAGGACCAATAATTGGCGATGGGGACAGTATGGACTGACTTAGCTAGCTATTTGATTCGAGAGTGAATTTTTCTTTTAGCTTTTAGTGAACATATTTAATGATTTCATATTTAAAAAATTATGAAAAAAACATTGATCAAAGTTGAAAAAAATTAAGACACAAAAAAAGATAAAAACTATTCCCTTAATTTAAGACAACTAGGGTCTAAAATAAAGAAATATACAAAACCACAAACTGTGACTCTTGGGTAATTTCAAACCAATTACTCATAGTTACTCTGAATGAATTTAGTTCTGCTAACATGGATCAAACCGGGAAAAAGATTAAGAAATGACAAACGATTAGACTATTCATCACTTAATTTAAGACAAGTATGCTCTTAATAAACAACAAAACAAATCTACAAACCATGTCTCTTGGGTAATTTCAAATCAATTACTCCCAGTTACTCTGAATGAATTTAGCTTGTCGTAGAACTAGTTGCCCTCAAAATTAAGAAACAAGCAATAGCAACTCGTGAAACTTAACATCAAAAGAAACAAAATAATACTGATTTCGGAAGTTAGCATTGAACAATTAAGAAAGTTAGTGTTATTGGCTATATTCGGATATCGACAAACTATTAGAGTCTGTATTTAATTTTTTTTCCATTTGTGCTTGGGTAACTATTAGTTTGTTCAGGCAAAGTGTGCTAACACTCTTAAAAAGAAAGCGCTTAAGGGGTATAAGGCTACATGGGATGACGATAGTGATGAGAGTAGTAATGGGGGTTCTGAAGCTCCTAGATATTCTATGCTTGTTGCCAATATTAAATCTCCCACATCCCCTAAATCGATTGAACTTTCTACAACTCTTAGTGATGATAGTAAGTATATCTCGACTGACGAAGACTGTGAGAAGAGTGATGATGATATAGATTCTATTCATGAAGCCTATAATCAATTGTTTAAAGAGGGTGTCAAACTGAAAAGGAAAACAAAAGAACTCATGAGTGTCATTGAGAGAATTAGTAGTGAGAGGAACAAACTTAGTAATGACATTGAATCTAAGAATATCGAGCTTGAAGTATTAAAAACCTATAACGCTAATTTGAAATACAAGTTCGCCAAAATTGAGAGAGAGTGTGTGGATGCCTTGAAGGGTCTAAGGATAGGATTTTTGAATTGGAGCGTGACCTTAGGGAGGCCACTGAGGCCATAAAGCATAATGAGTGTGGCGCAACTCGTATTGCTGAGATGACACGTACGTTTAGAAATATAAATGGCTTAGGGTTTGTTGATCCACCTTCACTGACACCTAAGGCTAACGAGTTCACAAAAAAGGAAATCAAATTTGTGAAATCTAAAATTGCAAAGAATGAGGTAATGAGCAATAAACCCGAATCTTCTATTAAATCTCCCACCATCATTAAAAATGCATACAACAGTAATCATGCTCCTGAGAAGAAAAATCCTTTTATTTGTCACTACTGTGGTGGTCAAGGTCACATTCGACCTTTTTGTTATACACTTAGAAGGGATAATCAGAGAACAAAAGGGAAATCATTTGTAACCCCAGTTAATAAAAGTGTTTGGTATGGTCAACCCAATGTAGGAAGAGTTCAAATTGTGCATCAGTCTTCCACAAACATTAAGATTGAGAATTTTCAAAATAAATTGAGTCAATTGGCAAATCAAACTTCTCACCTCGTCGAGGAAATCAAAAAGTTGTCAAATTTGGCTACAAATAATAGAGAGATTGATAGGATTGTTGAAAGACATACCACACACGGTCAAACCTCGCATGTGAACACCAAACCAAAGCAAACATGGAAGAGAGTGAATGTCATTTGTCATGTTGCACACACTGCGTATAGAGCACAGGATGCCTGTGCCTGGTACTTAGACAGTGGATGTTCAAGGCACATGACTGGAGATAAGTCTTTCTTTGCTAAGTTAGAGAAGTATAATGGTGGGTTTATCACATTTGGCGATGGTAATACAGGTAAAATCGTAGGACAATGCACCATAAACGCGCTTGGGATCTCTCCGTTAGATAACGTATTATATGTTGAGGGTTTGAAAGCTAACCTGTTAAGCATAGGGCAATTTTGTGATAATATGCAAGAAGTCAATTTTTCTAAAAATAATTGCTCCATTGTTGATGCTTCGGGTGTGTGTGTGGTTAAAGGTGTTCGTTTCTCGAATAATTGCTATTGTGTTGAAATTGCCGGTTCTAATGTGTGTCATCCAGTCCAACATTCTAGGACTAAACATGACATCCGTCATCATTTTATTCGTGATTTGGTTGAAGATGGTGTTGTGACACTTGAGTTTATACCCACACATGAACGAAAAGCTGATATTTTCACAAAACCGTTAGATTCCCTTAGGTTTGAGTACGTTAGGAAGTCTATTGGTCTCATTTCCATGGATTAGATTCAGTGGGTTTGCATGTCTCTCATTTGCGTGCTTTGTGTGCTATCATTCTAGAGTAAACATGTAAAAAATATTTTTTTTTTTTATTTCCATTTTTTTTGTTCTGCATATTTTTTTTTGGATTTAAAAAACAAAAAACAAAAAGTTTGTGAACAGAAGTTCTTTGTTTCTCATGTTCATGGCCCTTATAGTCAGAATATTTGCATCCAATGTGTTTTTCCATCCCTGAGAATCTTTAGATTTTGGATGCATCATATTTCATGGCTTTATGATTTTCACTATATCACGTACGCGATTTATTGCTCTTTTTTTAATATCCCTCAATTCCTTTTGGTTATTCTCATGTACTTGGACATGTTCATGTGTTTGTCCCCCTTGAGATTGACCTTGGCTACTATTTCCTAGTGATTCTTATTACCTTGTTCCGTTATCTCCTGCAAACATCTATCTGGTTCTTTTATATTCTCTACCTATCCAGGCGTTCATTGAGTAACCGGACAATTGGGGTGGAGTATTCTCTCTCTGAGTGTTCGCATCAAAAGGTGGATAGACCTTGTGAAGGTATGTATGACTCCTGGGCCACTTGCCTAGTAACCGGGCCTCTTGTCTCAGTAAGCAGTGAGTGTTTGCGTCAAACAGCGGTGGAGTAATAGTGGATGTCTTTATCCCCTGAAAAAAAAAAAAAAGGGGGGGTTGTTCTGTTGAGGGGGAGTTTCACTTTGAGGACCTAGCTTGGTTTGACTTTTTGAGGGGGAGTTATCCTGAAAATCCTTGTGTACATGAGAATATTCTTCCCGGACTAAGTTAAGCTTGACATTATTTACGTGATGCACACACACACTTTGTCATACGACCTTGTTTTATGCTTCATTCTTCTTCTAACTATCTCTTTGCTGAATGACTGCATTGCGAATTCTTTTGTTCTGCTTATAAGGTGTTTGATAATGGCAAACATTGCTTTTGTTCACAAGAAGTGTATAGATTATGTTCTCGATGCATCCGTATGAATTCATTGTGTGCGACATCAAACTCCATTTTTTTTTTTAAATCAAGTCATATTCGTCATTAACAGTATAGCGTTTTGGGACAAGGCGGCTGGGCTATTTGAAATGTTTTTTATATGAGTAAAGTCGGTCAACTAATCTATCTATCGAGTGTCCATCAAAACTCACTGTCTAGAATTTGGTCCACCGAACCATCAATCAAGTTTCCATCGAAACTCTCTGTTCGAATTTGGTCGGTATGCTCCTTTCCTTTGTTTTTCCGTGACAAAAAGGGGGAGAATTTTTGTGGTTAATTTTTATGGTTCTAGTTTGGTTCTGGGTTTGGGAGTAATATGTGTTGTTGAGTCTTGCATAAAAGATGGAGAATTTTTTGAGTTCTATTGTTCATTTGGAGAGATATTTACAAGGAGAGATTGATTTTTTTGATGAATCGCTGGTCTAGTTTTCTGCTTTTGGATATAATGCTGCGTGTCGTTTATTATTGAATTATGCTGACCCATTCTATTTTTTCGTAACATATATTTTGTCGCATAGTATTTGTTGAGCTGTCTTTGCAGGTATTGGAAGAGCAAGTGCTTCATTGGATAGACCTAGTTTAGCTAGTGTTTATTTCTTCCAGTTGTAATTTTCCATTATGTTTTCGCGCAGTTGGTTTTGTCCCGGAAATGCCAAAGGGAGAGATTGTTAGATATATTGGCACTTTCCGGGGTTGTTCAAAACCTTCATTGGTGTCTTTGTTATATCGACGTACTCCGTTTAATTATAATGGGTAGGTTCTTAGGGGGTAGTTTCTCGCACGATGCTCCTCCCTTTATCTACGTCAAGTTGACCGCTACGAAATTGATCTGATTGCGTGAGAGGTAAAAGCATTGCACGGCATCTCATGCATAGCATTATTGAGTTCAAAATTATTTTTCTCCTTTACTGATTAGGGTACTTTCCTTACTCATATTCTTATATATACACACTACCTTAATCTTTTAGTTTCCTTTATTAATTAGCTAGGTGGTTTGCTTTCTCCGGACAAAACACGTTTTCCGTGTATACATGTCATTGACTCTCCAAACAAATATGTTTTGAAAAAGGAAATATATATCAAAAGAAAAGATTGTCTTTTTCTATATAAAGAGGTGTGGTCGACACTTTTTAAGCGAGAGAGATTTTTGCTTATATGTAAAGAAAGTGGTGCACAACGTTCGTAGGAGGCGAGAGTGACAGTTTTCATCACAGCCCATATTTTTCTTTTTCGTTCTTGCATTTCTTTGAACGATTTTGGGGTTTGTCGAGATCACGCTACACGTCATACATCATTCCATCCTATGATTTCTTGGTGTCGTTTGCTGCTGTGGCCGAATCTTTTGGAGATCGATTCGGAGCCGGTTGAATCCGGAGATCGGGCGTGAAGTCCGTGGTGCATCTATTGAATCTTGAAGAAGCTCTAGGAGCATCGGAGATTGGCGAGAATAGGTAAAGGCTTGGGGTAAGGTTTTACTATTTCGCAATCTGTACTTCTTTTTTATTAATATAATAAAGCAATAGTGTTAGGCCGTGGTTTTGGCCTTAGAGTTATTTAGGACCCTAAGTTTTTCCACGTAAATCGTGCGTCTCTTGTCTCCATTTTATTTTACTGCACTACTTGAGTTTTTGTTTGAATTAATCGAGATAATCAACCCATTCAGCTATATAAATTTTTAACTGTTAATCTTTCTCTAAATTGGTAATTTTTATCAAAACTCCTATTCACACCCCCCCCCCCCCCCCAGGAGTAGATTGAACGCTTCTGCATAATTTCATTGGCAACTAAGCGGGCTTTGTACCACTCCAAAGAACCATCAGAATGAGTCTTTACTTTGTAAACCCATTTGCATCCAATGAGATTCTTACCAGCCGGGAGAGAAACCAAGTCTGAGTATTAGCAAGAGCAGTGAGCTCGTCATTCATGGCAGTCACCTAGTTAGGATCATTACAAGCTTCTTTGTAAGAACGAGGTTCAAAATGAATATGTATGTGAGATAAGAAATTGCGATAAGAAGAAGAAAAACAAGTATTAGTAAAGCCAAGAAGTTTTACCGATGGACAATGATCACGAGTGGGATACCGGCATTTTGGTGGATCAGAGTTTTCCGAAGCAGAGGGAGGATGAGGAGTCGTACGATCGCAACGGACATAATGCTTGGGAAGAGGAGGAATGCGGTTGGAACTAGAAGAAGTAGGAGGGGCAATGGGAATATCAGACACTTCGAGGGTACGAACATACTCATCTGTGAGAACATCCGCGGGGAATGGATCAATATGCATAAGATCCTCTTTCACGACACTAACAGGTTTGGATGGGAGAGAGAAGAAGGGGAGACGTTCGAGAAAAGTAACATGCCGAGACACATACAACTTTCGGGTTACGGGATCATAACAACGGTAAATCTTTTGGTGGATTCCATACCCCAAGAAGACACTACGAGCACTAAGCTTAGTGCAGTCCTTTTTAAGGAGAAGGACAAAGCAAGTGGAGCCAAACACATGAAGAAGAGAATAGTTAGGAACCTGACCAAAGAGTCCTTCATAAGGGGAGGAACCAGAGAGAAGTGGAGTAGGCATCCAATTGAGAAGATAAGTTGCAGTGAGTACGGCCTCGCCCCAAAAGGCGGCAGACACAGAAGAGGAAAGAAGAAGAGACCGTGCAGTATTTAAAAGGTGACGATACTTGCGTTCAGCACGCCTGTTTTGAGCGGGAGTGTCGGTACAAGAAGATTAATGAATGGTGCCAAGAGAAGCTAAGAATTGTGTGAACTCACCAAGAGAGTATTCTCCCCCTAAGTCAGAGCAAAGAACTTTGATTTCTATTGAAAACTAAGTTTGAACCATGGAGTGAAAATTGCGATATACTTGGTAAAAATCTGACTTGCGTGTCAACAAATATACCCATGTAAACCTACTATAATCATCAACAAAGGAGACATAATATTGAGAACCACCTTTAGTAGCAATTGGGGAAGGACCCCACAAATCTGTATGAACAAGCTGAAACGAAGAAGTAGAAACAGAAGTACTTCTATTAAAAGGTAAAGCAGACATTTTGGCAAATTTACAACCATTGCATTCAGAGATATCGCTTGCAGAAATGTTTCCCAAATAGCCAGACTTAAGTAAAAGTTTCAAACGTTCACTAGATAAATGCCCTAAGCAAGAGTGCCAAAGATAAAGGGGGAAGACTCCTGATTTAAACAAAAGGATGACATAACAGTGGTAGTAGACTCAATAGGAACATGCAAAGTCTCCAAAACATATAGATCGCCAACTCTACACCCGATCCCAATCTACTTCTTCGACACCTGATCCTGCACAACACAGCCAGAAGAAGAGAACAAGACATCAAAGCCAGAATCAGACAATTGACTAATAGAGATAAGACTGAGAGATAAATGAGGAACATAGAACACATTTGGTAAAGACAGGGAGGAAGATGGAGACGGGACAATAGAATCGATAGAGACAACATGCATAGGAGAGCCATTTGCAGTGGAAATACTAATGGGAGAAGTAGGGGAGATACAATGGCTTAATAATGACAACGTAGGAGTCATATGGTGGGAGCAACCAGAATAAAAAATCCATGTGGTAGGTAGGATACCTGTGGTATAGGAACCATGCAAACTTGACGGGGTAGTGGTCATAGCAGAAGCTTGAGAATGACCTCCTTGGGTGGCAGCCAAATACGCACGATACTCTTGATACTGCTCAAAAGAGGGATACTATGGAATACTATCAGTTGCAGGAGCTATGAAAGCAGCCGGAGGACAAACATACTGCTGTGTGGGCTGAGAATGCTGTTGTGTGGGCCTAGAGGAGGTGGCTTCGAATGAGGAGCTACCTGTCATCTGTAACAATTTCGGACATGCATGCTTCCAGTGCCCTTTTTGGTGACAAAAGCTACACTCATCCAAAGCAACACGAGGTTTAGGCTTGCATGTAACTTGAATCAAGTTAGAAGACGGTGTAGGCAAGAGAGGTGCCATATACGAAGTAGGCTTAACCGATGGCGCAACAAATACAGACTGAGAGGGAGCTGCAGCAGACCCAACCTTGAACCTAGTTTCCTTAGCTATGAGCTCATGAACGGCACCATCAACGGTAGGTTGGGGAGAACGGTGAAGGATGGCCCCCCGAAGAGGCTTAAATTGATCATGGAGGGCCATGAGAAACTATACAAGACGCTATTTCTCATGGTATGCTACATAGAAATCAAGAGACTGCAATTCTACGGGTTCCATTAGCATCAATTGATCCCAATATTGATTCATTTCATTGTAGAATTCCTGAATGGATTTATCTCCCTACGTAGCCCGTCGAATAGAGCCCTCAAGTTCATATTGCTTTGCAAAGTTGGACTCAAGATACATCCTTTTTAGGTAATTCCAAACTTCCTTGGCAGTGTCATATCTTGAAAAGTTCATTCCGATGCTAGGTTCGGAAGAATTATGGAACCATGTAAGAATTCGATCATTTTCAACTTCCCATTTGCCAAAGTTTTTGACATACTCTACATGTTTCGCCGCATATGTAGGATCATCAACTTTCACATTCACAAGAGGAGGTTTCACAATAATGCCTGTCACATGACCCCATACTTCCTTGCCGACAAGAAAAATTTTCATCACACTTGCCCAATACGAATAATTACCACCATTCAACCGAGCACTAATTACTTTATCTTCTGATATAATGAGCACTAAAATCTTGCAAGTCACAACCAGTAATGAAAACACGAGTTGCTAATACCAAAGTGGATGAATAGACCTATGTAATTTGTATAACAGCCAGTTTGATTCCAGAATACGCCAAAATAGAACCTCAATATTGCAAAATAACCACAATTAGAAGTAGCCCAAAAATACCTCAATAGATAAACTAGTCAATTTCGAGTGCGAAGAAGAAGATTCCGAAAACAGCCAGTTGATTTCAAGTGCAAGATGTGTTGACCCAGTGCAATAGTTGTACCAACAGGAGTCGCCGGAGGTCGGAGACAAGTCTAGGAGTGCCAACAGGAGCCGCCGGAGGTTGGAGACAGGTCGCCGAGTCGGAGGGGGTTGCGGCGGTGGTCTGCGTTCAAAGAGAGAGAAGTTCGAGAGGTGGAACTATGACTGATGCAAAGACCTACGACCGATGCAAAGAAGAGGAGAGGAGATCGAGTGGTGCAATGAAGATACTATCAGCCCAGAATGGGCTCTGATACCATGAAACATTTCAAATATGACTTCTTAAGTTTACAAGAAAGAGAACCCAGATATATACAAAAGCCCTAAAACTATAATGACTAAACTACCCTTAACATAAAATAACGTTACAAAAGAACCCAAACTGTTGGGGTGTAGAAATCTGAAGCCAGTCCAGAGGCTTTCCTAGCGCTATAGCAAAAGTGGTGTAGCGCTACCGCGTGGTCTAGCGCTACAGCAAAATGCTTGTAGCGCTACCGAGAGCCTTCGGGCCTTAAAGTGTATTTAGGGTTTTGTGCGCGGCTGCGCGTTTTGGAGAATTGTAATCACTTTTTCTGAGCGTGAAAAAGAGAGAGGCGAGAGAAAACACATCTCAGAGAGATTGTGAGAAGACTTGTACTCTTGAATTGATTTCATAGTGGACTGGTGTGGCTCCCGTGGTTTTTTCCTCACGTTGAGGTTTTTCCACGTATATCTTGTGTCTCATTTTCTTTCCAGTTTTCATTACGCACGTATTTGTTTGCTTTATTCTGTGATCCATTGTTCCAAGATCCGTAGGGGCGATGTAGGATTGCGTAAAATCCATAACAACTGGTATCAGAGCCGCGGTTGCGGTAGGTTTTGTTCGACAGGTTAGGGTTTAATCTCGTTCGGGCAGGCCAGAGTTCAGTGGGAGCTATGGGTTCTGAAGAAGGCAAGCAGAGGATGGAGAAGTTTGACGGGTCAGACTTCGCGTTCTGGAAAACGCAGATAGAGGACTATCTGTATCAGAAAGATCTTTACCGGCCGCTGCTGGGTAAAGAAAAGGGGAAGAAGAAAGATGAGAGCAACGAGGATTGGGACGTCCTGGACAGGAAGGCGTTAGGGGTTGTTCGCCTGTCCCTTTCAAAGTCAGTCACCCACAACATCTTGAAGGAGAAAACGACGAAGGGTCTTGTGGAAGCACTGAAAAAGATGTACGAGCAACCGTCTGCTGCGAATAAGGTACATCTCATGAAAAAACTTTTCAATCTGTCTATGGCTGAAGGGGTTTCCTTTATGTCACATCTCAGTGAGTTCAATACGATAGTTGATCAACTTATGTCTGTCGAAATCAAGTTTGATGATGAGGTTCAAGCCTTGTTAATACTGTCTCAGTTGCCAGAGAGCTGGCAGGGTACTGTTACTGCAGTCAGTAATTCGGCAGGGAAAGAAAAGTTGAAACTGAGTGAGGTTGTTAGTTGATTCTGACTGAGGAGGTCAGAAGGGGTTCGATCGATGGTTCAGGTAGTTCAGGTTCAGCTCTAAGTTTTGAGCAGAGGGGCAGAAGCCAAACCAAAGGTGGTCAGAATCAGAACAGGAACAGGTCGAAATCGAAGGGCAAGGGCAAGGGAAATAAAGATAGATCTCAGGTTCGGCCCATTAAAGGTGAATGTTGGAATTGTGGTCAGACAGGCCATATGTCACAAACTTACAAAGCACCGAAAAAGAATAACGGTGGGCAGGAGGCTCACGTTGTGCACGATGCACTTATTCTTTCCATGAACAGCGACACTGAATCTTGGGTGATTGATTCGGGTGCCTCATTCCACGCCACTGCTAACAGGGAGGTTCTGCAGAACTATGTAGCAGGGGACTTTGGGAAAGTATACTTGGGGGACGACGAGCCTTGCAGTATTGTGGGAAAAGGGGATGTTCAGATTGCAACGCATGGGTTCAAATGGTGTTTGAAAGATGTCAGGCACGTTCCGAAGTTGAAGAGGAATCTTATTTCGGTTGGACAGCTTGCAGCAGCAGGTTATACATCGACATTCACAGGGGACATGTGGAAAGTCTCCAATGGTACCATGGTGACGGCTAAAGGCAAGAAAGTTGGTACACTTTACTTGACTTCACATGGTAGCGACATACTTGCAGTTATAAACAGCAAGGAGAGTTCAAATATGTGGCACTATAGACTGGGGCATATGAGTGAGAAGAGAATGAAGGTTATGCAGTCAAAAGGGAAGCTACCGGGTTTAGGGTCAGTGGATATTGACACGTGTGAAGATTGTATCTTCGGGAAACAGAAACGGGTTAGCTTTCAGAAAGGCGGCAGGCCTCCCAAGGCTCAGAAGCTAGAGCTTGTCCATACAGATGTGTGGGGTCCAGCTACAGTGTCTTCTCTTGGCGGTTCTTATTACTATGTTACCTTCGTCGACGATCACTCGAGGAAGGTATGGGTTTACTTCATGAAGCACAAGTCAGAGGTCTTTGAAGTCTTCAAGAAGTGGAAGGCCATGGTTGAGAATGAAACAGATTTGAAGGTGAAAAGGTTGAGGTCCGACAACGGCGGAGAATATGAGTTGGGGGAGTTCAAGAAAGCCTGCGCTCTATCCGGGATTCGTTTAGAGAGGACACCTCCAGGGACTCCGCAGCACAATGGCATTGCAGAAAGGATGAACAGGACTTTGACTGAGCGTGCTAGGAGCATGCGGTTACATGTAGGGTTGCCCAAGATGTTTTGGGCAGATGCAGTCAGCACAGCAGCACATTTGATCAATCTTGGGCCATCAGTTCCGTTGAATTTTGGCATACCAGAGGAGGTTTGGAGTGGTAAAGAGGTAAGTCTCTCACACTTACGTGTTTTCGGTTGTGTTTCCTATGTGCATATTAGCGACAAGGACAAGGATAAACTTGATGCTAAGTCACAGAAGTGCACCTTTATTGGATACGGCGGAGATGAGTTTGGTTATCGTTTTTGGGATAACAAGAACCGGAATATAATCAGAAGCAGAGATGTTGTGTTTGATGAGAAGGTGATGTACAAAGACAGGGACAGCAAACTGAGCAGTGGGAGTACCACTTCGGATGGAGATACATCCGAGTACTTTGGGTTGGAGGATCTTCCAGGTGACAGGGGGGTTGAACAGGGGTCTGGTCAGGCAGAGGAGAGAGTTTTAGATGAGACAGTTTCAGAGGGGACAATTTCAGATGAGGCAGCTCCAGAGACAGGGACTAGTTCAGCGGTCAGAGAGTTGAGGAGGACAACCAGAGTACACAAGCCGAATCCGAAATATATTTCTTCGCTTGATTACTTGCTTTTGACGGACAGTGGAGAACCAGAGTGCTATGATGAGGCTATGCAGGTTTCTGAGTCAGCAAAGTGGAAGACTGCGATGCAGGAAGAGATGGATTCTCTTTATTCCAACGGTACTTGGCAGTTAGCTCAACTTCCCGCAGGAAAGAAAGCCTTGCAGAACAAATAGGTTTTTTGGCTTAAGCAGGAGAGTGATGGCAAGAAAAGGTATAAGGCAAGATTGGTTGTAAAGGGCTTCCAACAGAAGGAGGGGATTGATTATACAGAGATATTTTCACCCGTTGTGAAGATGGCCACTATCAGAGTGGTGCTGAGTATGGTTGCTGCTGAAAATCTCTACCTTGAGCAGTTAGATGTTAAAACTGCTTTTCTTCACGGGGACTTGGATGAAGAAATCTACATGAAGCAGCCTGTTGGCTTCATTGTGAAAGACAAGGAAGAGATGGTGTGCAGGCTCAGGAAGAGTCTGTATGGTTTGAAACAGGCTCCCAGACAGTGGTACAGAAAGTTTAACGGTTTCATGCAGCGCAGTGGCTACACAAGGTGCAATGGGGATCACTGTTGTTACTTCAAGAGGTTTGAGTCTAGCTACATCATTTTATTGCTCTACGTAGATGATATGCTTGTAGCAGGTTCCTGTGTTAGGGAGATCAACAAATTGAAGCAGCAGTTGGCAACAGAGTTTGCTATGAAAGATCTGGGTGCAGCTAAGCAGATACTTGGGATGAGAATCAGCAGAGATAAGGCTCAGGGAACCTTACGGTTGAGTCAAGCTGAGTATATTGAGCGTGTTCTGGAGAGGTTCAATATGTAGGGTGCTAAGGCAGTTGGCACACCATTGGGAAGTCATTTCAAACTTTCTCAGGGGCAATCACCCAAGACAGATGCAGAAAGAGAGTACATGGCCAAGGTTCCGTATACCTCGGCCGTGGGTAGCCTGATGTATGCGATGGTGAACACGAGACCAGACATTGCCCATGCAGTGGGAGTTATGAGCAGGTTTGCTAGCAATCCGGGGAAACAGCATTGGGAAGCAGTAAAGTGGATTATGCGATACTTGAAAGGTACCACTGATTTGCCACTTTGTTTTGGGAGAGGGAAATTGACAGTGCAGGGATATGTGGATGCTGACTTTGCCGGTGATCATGATACGCGGTGAAGTACCACAGGATATATCTATACTATGGGTTTCAACAGCGGTGAGCTGGGTCTCACGTCTGCAGAAATTAGTGACATTATCTACTACAGAAGCTGAGTATGTGGCCGTGACTGAGGCTGCAAAGGAGATGATTTGGATGAAGGGCTTTTTGGAGGAGCTGGGTTTGAAGCAAGAGAACTGCGTTCTTTTCAGTGACAGCCAGAGTGCTATACACCTTGCCAAAAATCCAGTGTTCCATGCCAGGACGAAGCACATTGATTTGAGGTATCATTTTATTCGCTCGCTTTTGGAAGATGGGGATTTGTTGCTAGAGAAGATTTTGGGGGATCGAAATCCGGCAGATATGTTGACCAAGTCTGTTACTGTTCAGAAACTGAAGTTGTGTTCGACTTCAGTTGGCCTTCATGCTTGAAGAGATGATGGGCCTGGAGCCACACCAAGAGGGGTCAGATGACTACGTCCATGATTGATTGAGATTATTTGGGTTTGCATTTGTTTGTTTGCGGATGCTTCAGGTTATCTTCAAGTGGGAGATTGTTGGGGTGTAGAAATCTGAAGCCAGTCCAGAGGCTTTCCTAGCGCTATAGCAAAAGTGGTGTAGCGCTACCGCGTGGTCTAGCACTACAGCAAAATGCTTGTAGCGCTACCGAGAGCCTTCGGGCCTTAAAGTGTATTTAGGGTTTTGTGCGCGGCTGCGCGTTTTGGAGAATTGTAATCACTTTTTCTGAGCGTGAAAAAGAGAGAGGCTAGAGAAAACACATCTCAGAGAAATTGTGAGAAGACTTGTACTCTTGAATTGATTTCATAGTGGACTGGTGTGGCTCCCGTGGTTTTTTCCTAGTGGACTTGTCACTAATTCGCCACTCTTAATTAGCCTGCTAAGATTATTCCTCCAATGGGAGACATATTCCCTTGCTATTAATTCAAACATGGTAAAAATGTACTACTTTCTTTTAGGAGGAAGGCCAAAACTACTGTACGTAACAACTATCTGTAAAGCAAACTTAAGGGCGAACCTGCGCTTGCAACATAGCAGGGTTCGATTCCTACTGGAGACAAACCATGATTTAAGTGGGGGGCCATGGCGGTGGGTTGCTATGCTAGTCTCCCCCGAGGTTTGGATTACGCAGTCGGGTCCAATAGTGGCTTGGCTGCAGGGTTGTTCCTCGGTTACCCAAAAAAAAAGGCATGTTTTGCTCTTTCAGTGGTACTCCAAATGTAAACTCAGAAAACATGGTTCACAATGAATTAACAACAAAGAGGACTGGCGAGACATTGATTTTTGTCAAAGTAAGCAATCACATAATCTTATCAGTTGACAAGAAACTATAGATAAACATATCTCTAATTCCCCCTTTGTTAAACACATACTTCCTCAACAACCCTTCCTTTTGGAACCCAACTTTCTCCAACACCCTCTGAGACCCCTTATTTTCTTCCTCCACCAAAGCCTCTATCCTTACCAAATACTCAAAATCTTTAAACACAGTAGAAGTAGCCATTTTAAGTGCCACTGTCGCAATCCCCTGTTTCCAATACTCCAAACCCACAGCATACTCGATTTCGGCTAGGTGGCAATCACTGCCTGACTCGGGCTTGATGGAAACGTACCCGATTGAACGGTCATCCAAGCAAATGGACCGTTGCCATGGGTGAGGTATGGCAACCTCCTTGAGGTAGCTCAAGGCCTCTTCTCTAGAGGCGATGGGATTCCATCGTAGGTAGTGTGTCACTCTTTCATCTTTGGCCCATGAGAAGAAGTCGTCGGCGTCGGAAAGTTTGAACGGACGGAGAGAGATTCTGGTGGGGTCCATTGAAATTTAGCAGAATTGGGAAGTTTCAGATGGTTTGGAGGGTCTGTACTCCGTTGGTTCACTACAAATGGGCAATGAGTGGGGTGAATGAATTTCGTACTTCAAGAATTTGGAGCATCATATATACTATATATAGAGGCCAATGTCAATTCCCTCTTTGTTTCACTTTAAGAATCGTATCCTAATCCCAAAGGGTCGGCCAAGTGTTCTAACCTACAACTTAGGTGTTTATTTCATCCTAAGATCTCGGGTTCGATTCTCCTTGCTAACAATTCTTGGAGTCACCTCAACCCCACGCGTAAGCGTGTGAAACGGCTATGGGAGGGGGTGTAGGGATGTCCGAGGTGCGCGCAAGCTGGTCCGGGACACCCTGCATTACAAAAAAAAATTTAGAAAAAAGAGAATCGTATCCTCCAAGGCAACTTACAAAAAGTTTTGGTCTCTCCACTTTGGTGGACAGTGTTGAAATGAACTCACATGGAGCTTTCTTTTGGAAAAATTGATCAACTAAGGTGGGGTAATACTGTCATTATCAACGTCAAAAAAATGCCACCATACTAGCTACCATCTAAAAGACAGTGTATCAATTATATTCTTCAGGAGTAATGTTTTTTTTCTTACCCAAGTCAGTATGCTCTCAGATGAAAAAAAAAAAACATAAGTATGTGGGCCTCACTTTCAAGGGTGTGCACCCATACGCAGGGCCGGTCCTAGGTGCAGGCCCACCAGGTGACCGCCTAGGGCCTCAACTTTTGGGTCAAATAATTGAGCCCCCCAAATAGCGTTATAATAAATATTTTCTACGTGAATTACTTAACAACAACAATAATGTGTCACGGTGGTAAGCCCATTGTTTAGGGAACACAGGATCGGGAGTTCGATACCAGTCCCCGCCACCGAACTACAAGGCTAATTTGTTTTTTAGGACCGGACCTGCCCATACGGAAGCAAAACATTGCTCCTAGAGCACATAATAAATAATCTTTCGAATAAAACATTGTTGAATTGTCATATTGTCGCATTAGACCACTTTAGTGCATCCTGGACATGATAGGATTAGAATCAGCCGATTACATAATTGTCCATGTTTTGCCTCTTGATTATTGTTTGACCTTATTTTAGGAATCAACTATGGCGGCCGTCCAAATTTTGTCTTTCCTATGGTCCATTCCTTAGTCACCAAGTCATGCAAAATTCAATTCCTTCGCAAGGACCTTTATCTATTCCTTATTCCTCGCAATTTCTTCTACTTCTATATAAACCCTAACATTCTTCAACTGCACAATACCCATAAATCAAATCCCACAAAAAAAAAATGGAAGAAATTCCAATCAAATCAGAAGATAAACAAACCCATGATCAAGATTTCACGAACATCCATCTCCGGCTTTTAGACCTCTCCGATATCGACGATTACATGGTCTGGGCTACAGACGATAAAGCCAACAAATTTTCGTCATGGGACCCTAATACATCAAAAGAAGTTGCCATGAACCATATAGCCGATTTCATAATCCCCCACCCTTGGTTCAGGGCAATCTGCATCGACGACCGTCCGATCGGGTCGATTTCTGTTACCCCGAACAAGGGAAGTGACAGTTGTAGGGCGGAAATTGGGTATGTTTTGGGGTCAAAGTATTGGGGCAAAGGGATTGCCACTAGAGCTGTGAAAATGGTTGCTGCTGAAATATTTTTTGAGTGGCCACATTTGGAGAGGCTTGAGGGCTTAGTGGATGTTGATAATATAGGGTCACAAAAAGTGTTGGAAAAAGCTGGGTTTCAGAGAGAAGGTGTTCTGAGGAAGTATTTTATACAGAAGGGGAGAGTTAGGGATGTGGTTGTGTTCAGCCTTTTATCAACTGATCCCCAAGTAAAGTTAGGTTTTTTCGATTGATTTATTTTCGTTTGTGGTGTTTAAATATAGTGTTTTTCTGGGGATATGAACGTTTAGCCTGTGTTTCAATGTATGTTGTTTATTGAAAGCCCGTACAGAATAACGTGGTAGTAACATTTGTGTAATTGCAATGTGTCGAACTTTGATTTCTTATGAATCGACCACGTCAGTCAATATGGAGTTTCTTTATATGAGGTTTATTTGTATAGCATTACACATCACTGGTATTGATGATTTCTTCATGATAGTCGCGTACAAAAATGTGTGGTGGATTGGATACCTTCGTTCCCAGGCGAGAGCAATCTGGTTTGAAAAGTAACAAGTCATTGTGGGTGGTTTATGGTCCGAAGCATTTGGTTTAATTTTGTGGTAGGGCTTCACTTTTTGATTAGTTTGGATGATGGTTTTACGGTCACACCAGATGACGTGCCATGCCTTTGGTGTATTTGGAAGGCTATGAACAAGTTGGTATTTGCATCTGAGTGTTGTTTGGTTGTTCCCCATATCAAGTTAGGAGCCCAAGTTGTTCGGGTGGTCTTGATCGCGGCCTGTTTTGGGTTTCTGGTGGACAGTGGTGGTTGTTGCCTGGGTATGGTGGACCGGTGGTCGGCGGTTGGGCTGTGGCGTGGGTGGCTATGATTTGGTTAGGGTTAGGGTTTGGCTTGGGGTTTGAGCCAGGTTTGGTTCCTTTTGGGCTGGGCTTGGCCCGTTGAGCGTTATTGTTTGATTCGGGCACTTTAGGCCTCTTTGTGCTTTAATTGTATGATCTGGGTTTTAGACCCATTTGGGTGATTGGGCTTCGGCCTTTAGGTGGGCTTCATCCCATATGGGTGTCCTGAATTGGCTTTTTGTCAATTGTAGGTCTGGGTCTCAAATTGGACTGATTGTTTTTCTGAATATGACATTATTTTCTTGCTCCTATCAATCTTGTAACAATTTCAAGATTACTGATTTTTTTTTGCCATTTAAAAAAAAAGAGCCCAAGATTGTTCGGTTGCTCCCCATAGGCCACCTCAAGTTGGTAAGAGCCCAAGGATCTCTCTCCCTCCCCACCCGCCATATCAAGTTAAGAGCCCATGAATTATCTCTATCAAACGGGTTGGGTCGGGCCGGCACAGACACGACACGTTTACGAGCAGAAGGCACAATCCCGCCCTATAGGTGGGCTAGGCTGGGCGGATATTTTGGGGCACGTGGCACGAGCACTAGAAAGCACGGGCATGGCATGAGTAAAAAAATCGTAGATTTAAAATAATTAATTGCAAAAGTAGATGTAGAGGCTATATACCAAAAGATTTGACAAATTGTTTGCAAACCAACAGAAAGTTGATCGTGCGTCTCTTAAGTCCAAAAATTAAACTCCACATCAAAGTTGACGGGCTTATAAGCGAATGATTTGGATCATCAAGTTGTGTTGGGGAAAGATTTGGACGATTGAATTAAACTTTAACATAAATGTTGTGTATGACTTCAATTTAATGAAGGGGTTCATTGGGTCAGTTGCTTTATAAATATGTGTATTCAACAGTCTGGGGGGTTTAAGAGCACCTGTAATGAGGTTTGGTATATTTATGTGTTAAAATGTGTATTAGGATAAAAATGGGTCCCACAAGTGTGTGTTAGACATTGCTAACATATGAGTGTGCTAGAACATCCGCAATGAGTTTGGTAAATTAGTGTGTTAAAATATTTGTTAGGATAAAAAAATAAGTCCCATAAGTGTATATTAGGAATAATGGACATTTATATTTTATGGTTGGAGTCCCACCACTTGTCACCGGTTAGAGAGGCCCTGTATTATAGAGGTGGGACCCACTTATTATTTGCTAGCATAGTTGCCAAACTTGGCACACATGCTAGCACACTACAAGATTTAACACATTCTAACACACAAACTACTGCAAACATTGTGGCACAAAAAATACAATTTTGTTTGCTAAGTCTTAACACATACAATTAAAACACCAGTTAATACACCCATTGTGGATGCTCTGGGAAAAGAACCTTGTTTTGGTTAGAACACAATAGAGAGGAGATTGGATCATCAAGTTGAGCTTGGAGAAGCTTGTTTTGATCGCCAATCATTAGCCCACCGTGATCTATTCACTTTGAGGCCCACCCATAACTTCCTTAAAATCACCGCATCGAAAACCAAATACAGTCACCACATTCTAACGAAAGCTATTTTAACTCCAATCACCTCGTATCCGGCGATCACACGTGATTCCCGCACATCTGACCACAACAATAAAAAGTTATTTCACTCCCTCCTCACCCTCTTCGAGTTCCGAAAAAATTACCCTTAAACAAAGAGAAAATGGTGATCATATTTTGCTCACAGGACAAAGTTACGTGACTACTACGTCTACCTCTAAAATCGTGAACGCTTAGCGAACAGAAGGAGCCTATTGCCGTGAGATGAATGCTTTACGTGTTGAGTTTTGAAAATTAGAGAGGTTAAATTAAAGATAGCCATAGTTGAAGGGGGTTTAACATAATTTACCCCTAGTACACAACAGCCCAACTAGACGAGAGAGAGAGAGGACATTCTCCCGTGAAGTAGAATTTCCATTCTTCAACATGGTACTATTTCAGTTGAGGATCAAATTCTAGGGTTTTTGCCGGTAATCGTCGCTTCATATATCCAATTTCTACACGATCAGAACCAGACGAAATCGATTAGGTACCTTTCTCTCTCTCTCTCTCTCTCTACGATATGTTTGGGCCCTAGTAAATGATCACTCCTTGAACGAGTTTTGTGATGTCCGATCCGCACACCAAAACCTAGGTTTTTCCATTTTTCTCCTTTTGATTAGTCTGTATTTTAATGATTTTGTATGTATTGTAGGAACCAAAATCCAAAATTTACGATTCCTTTTGATCGTAAAATTACGAAACCCTATTAATTTGCATGTTATTTCCACATTCTTTCCGGATTTCGTCGTTGGAAACCTTTTGCCTGCCCCACTTTCTTTCGTTTCTCTATTTGGCAATGAATGGGCGTGTTGATGTGTATATGCGTGAGTTGTAGGAAGAGAGATGTCGTTTGATTTGCTGCTGAAGCCGTCGTGCAGCGGCTGCGGATCGTCCAAGGACCTATACGGAAGCAATTGCAAGCACTTGACTCTCTGCTTGTCGTGCGGCAAAACAATGGCCGAGAACCATGCTAAATGCTACGAGTGTGGCGCCACCATCACCCGATTGATTCGGGTTCGTCTCTTTCATCTCTCTTTGTAGATACACTAGACGCCCGGGCACACAAATGGAATTATGCAATAGAGGGAAAAAGAAAAATATTTAGTTGAGATCAACCTTTTAGTGAAATGGGAAAGTAGGAAAGAGGGGAGAAGAAAATTAGGGTAGAAGTTTTATTTTTCTTCTTTGCAGTTTCTTATATGAAGTTGAAGGAGTAGTTTAGGAAAGCTGAAATGTAAGCCAGCCTCAAAGCTGTTGTTCACGCCAAAAGGGGTGTTCCCTTTATAATAGCAATGGATAGATGATACGATTTGTTTGGAGTCCTTGCAGTTCTAATAATTCAAGGTGGTAGTAAGATTCACAAGTTTATTTGTTGGGACTTTCGACTTTTACTCTTTTTAACTGTCTAGCAGGAAAGGAATGCTGAAACATCTTTTATTTCTGCACTGTTTGTTGAAAACATCTTTTGCAGTCTACCACAATATTGGGTTTTTTTTTTTTTTTTTCAACTTAGCCATCGGAATACATGCTTGTCACTATTTGGAGGTTTTGGCATATGGGCTCAGATCCCAAAACAAGAAACTTATAGTTTAGGTTTTTTTTCTCATCCCTTCTTCTACATGTCATGCTTTTCCTCAGCTAGAGATCTAATAATGTTAAGCTTACAAGGGTAAAAAGGAGATTGTTGTCTTATTAAATCAGAAGAATATAGCAAGTTCTGCTCAGAGAACACTTAAATTTTTTTTTTTAGGGGGTGAGGTTTTATGCGGATGGTGCATTCTCTTTTGCATCGTAACGGAAAATTCTGTTTATTGTTAGAATTCAATATAATATGATTTTCCAGATTTCCATATTTGGGCTTTCACGAGCATGTTGTTCAATATTGAAAGAAAATGCGGGTATCAAGGATTCTAAATGGTAATCAAATCATGGACGCTGAAGTTCATGCTTATTCTGTTTCTGCCTCTTTCAGGAATACAATGTTCGGGCATGTTCTAGCAACGACAAGAACTACTTCATTGGTAGGTTTGTGACAGGTCTACCAAGTTTTTCAAAGAAGCAGAGTGCTGAGAATAAGTGGTCTATCCAGAAAGAAGGACTTCAGGGTCGTCAAGTGACTGATGCTTTGCGGGTAGTGATTTCTAACTTTTTTCAAACTTGTTCGTATGCTTGTGGTTCTGTATCTTTCTTACTTTCTGTCCTATATCTGCTGATATAATAAGTGATTCATGTGCTTTAACTTGAAAAAGTCAAAAGCTACCGTTAAGGAAAATGAACACTTGATTTTGTACGCTAGTATGCATGTCCTGATAGTTTCAGATATCAATACTGCTGCTTTAAGAATCACTTTTTCATTAGAAGTATTGCTTGTTATCAAATTGATTTGTTTCCGTGCACGGTGCTCCCATTTCAGCATTCATGGCTCACAGACTCTGTAAGATCACTATGAAAGAAAAATAACTAGTATTTTGAATTCTGATAACCTCAACAAAGCAATTTTTAGTTTTACTGGTAAGACTTGGACAAGCGGAAAGCATATGATCCCCATTCCACTTGCTTTGCTGATAACAACAGTGGACAGTTTATCTGATCCATTTTCAATCCTGTACAGACGTTGCGTCTGTCCTTATGTACAAATGTAATTTTCTTGAGAAAATGATTCACCTTGACTCCCCACCCCAATGGATAAAGAAAAGGATTTTATAACTTGCTATGTTTTTGTGTTGAAACTTATAGCGAAGTTAATGCCAAATTGGGAATTTGGAGAGAAACATTGGAGCCAAGAGTGGTTAGCATAACTATGAACAGAACTTATTCATTAAAGGGTACGAGCAGTGCTACATGTGTAGGATGCATGCAACGAACGGCTTTGCAGATACGACAGTAAGGAAGAATGATAAGATTGTTGTTTTTTGGAGTGCTAGGGAGAGGGGAAGTTCTAAATTGACATGAAATGTGGCAAAAAAAGATGTGACTGTATTAAATTTAATAGAACATGTAGTCCTTAACAGGGTAGAAGTGTAGAACGGCAAAAGAGATTCATTATAGCTGACCCCGGTTGATTCGGACACAAGGCTTTAATTTGGCTTGGTTGGTTTGTCTTTCATTGCTTTTATCGTTTGGTCTAGATTATTTGATGTAATTTTTGTTAATCAGCTACTCTGCGCTGCTTGCTAATTCCATTTTTTACGGGCTCCATGATTATGTAATTCCATTGTGTAGGAGAAGTACAAGAATAAACCTTGGCTATTGGAGGATGAAACGGGCCAATTTCAGTACCATGGTCACCTTGAGGGTGCACAATCAGCAACCTACTACCTACTAATGCTGCAAGGAAAGGAGTTTGCTGCTATTCCTGCAGGCTCTTGGTATGCACGCACTCTATGCGTTCGCATCTCTTTTGTAGCACATTACATTTTTAGTGTTGCTTTGGTGATCCCGGCTAGACGAGAGCAGTATAAGCATATGTTTCTATTTTGTTGGAGTAAACTAGGTTTACTAATTGTTTTGAAAGGAAAAGGGAGAATTGAAAAATAGAGTTCCTTTTTTTGCTGCTCTAATTGTTTGTGACAAATATCATGCTGCTAGTTTTTTCAGTTGTTGCACATTTATGAAGTCCAGTGCTAGCTTCTTGATTTTGATTTTCTCTATTCGTTTCTTTTTCAGGTATAACTTCAATAAAGTTGCACAATATAAGCAACTTACCTTGGAGGAAGCAGAAGAGAAAATGAAGAACAGAAGGAAAACTGCAGATGGGTATCAAAGATGGATGATGAAAGCAGCAAACAATGGAGCTGCTGCATTTGGCGAAGTTGAGAAGTTTGATGATAAGGAGAGCGGAGCTGGTGGTGGAAGGGGACGTAGGAAAACCAGTGGTGATGAGGAGGAGAACAATGCTTCAGATAGGGGAGAGGAAGACGAAGAAGAGGAGGAGGCGAGGAAAAGTAGACTTGGACTGAACAAAAGAAGTGGCGATGATGATGAAGAAGGTCCAAGAGGAGGTGACCTTGATATGGATGATGATGATGCTGAGAAGGGTGAGCTTTGCGTTGTTTTATACCATATGCTCTATTCCAACAGAAAGATTCCTGTCTTATTTGTTTGTTTGTTTGTTTTCATGCCATGAACATGTTGTGATAGTTTCTCTTTTAAACCTGTGGAATAAAACAACGGTTTGGCCAATGGCGGATATACTTAAAAGATAAAATAAACATGTGTTCTAAAGATGGTGGCAGGAGTGAAATTGTGTTCTGAATTCCGATTTAGAGCATTTTAGATACATGATTCTTTGTTTTGGCTATCCCAGTATTTGATATTTAAACATAAAGTTGATGCATGATGTATCTATTAGAAGAAACTAGAAAGCACAGATGAGGTAAGAAAAGAGAAGAGCTTCGTAGATAGAAGTAATCCAACTAAACTGTGTTTGTTGCATATTTTCTCCCCGTGATGTGATGTAGTCAATTCTCATTGTGTTTTTACCGTGAATTTTTAGCATTCGCTGAAAGTTCTCCTTTGCACTACTTCATTTATGAGGAATCCTTACAGTTTTGATTAAGAAACACTTACAGATGGTTTGCTATTTCTTTTTGCTAGGTGACGATTGGGAGCATGAAGAAATTTTCACCGATGATGATGAAGCTGTTGCTATTGATCCTGAGGAACGAGAAGACTTAGCCCCTGAAATCCCAGCACCTCCAGAAATTAAGCAGGTTTAATTAATTTATAGTATTTTCTAGACTTGCTCGTTGATAGTTGTAATGGTGCATTACACCACCACCCCATAGGAAGAGTTTATTACTCTTTTCGTCCTGGGACCATCTTTCTACTTTGGGACATCCCTAAATGTAAGTCCCTTTTGAAACGTAAGGTAGATAACTAGATAAGGTTTAGTTTTCCAAAATTATGCAGTACAAATGGCTGAGAATTATTTAAAGTTGAAAATAAATGAGCAGTGAATCCCCTAAAGGACTAGCATTATTGGACGGTTTGGACCGAAGTAGGATTTATTCCATCTGTTCAAGTCTACTCTATACTACACATATTTTTTGAAATTGCCTTCTTGATTTTCATTGAATGTGACTTTTGTGAAGGACTGCTATGAGAACTGTAAGTACGTCGTTTGTATGTTTGTTGAAATGCCTCTAGCTTGCTAGATAAATACCTATATGAGAACTGTAAGTACGTCGTTTGTATGTTTGTTGAAATGCCTCTAGCTTGCTAGATAAATACCTATATGTATTTTTTTCACTACTATTGTCTTATTTGTTGTTAGTGAGGTAAATCATTCTTAGTGTGCTCTATGTCTCTTTTTGTCTACTTATCAAGAAAATAAGCGTCTCTCTGTTTTGTCTGGCTTAACCTCATGTCTTTGTGAGTTTCTTCACTATATTCCCAATCTTCATGGATTACTATAGTTGTGATCCGATAGCTTTATTGTTTTGTTTTCTTTATGAGGCTGATGCCCTAAACATATGCCTACAGGATGAAGAGGATGAGGACGAAACTAATGAAGAGGAGGAAGGAGGCCTGAGCAAATCTGGAAAAGAGTTGAAGAAGCTGCTTGGGCGAACTGGTGGTTTGGATGATTCAGATGCAGAGGATGACGACGACGATGATGATGTAAGTTTATGTGATGCCTACTGTTTCTTAAAGTTGTACTCACTAGTTGAGATTTTATGTAGTATGCTTTTGTGAGAATCTTATGGGTTGTTTTCCCCGACGAAGTACCGGAAAACCTTAGTGGATGCTGTATCTGTGTCAGACATGGCAAGACACTGACAGACTGAGGACACATGGGGATATGTATGATAAGTTAAGTGGCGTGTCCAATTATTTATATTAAAATTTGTGTGGCACACGCTGAGCAATCGCATGTGTTCAGTGAGTTGTATGGGGACACATCTTGGTGTCACTTCATATTGTAAAAAACTTATTTTAATTTGTAACAAACTTGTCACTTGCACCTCAGTTTGTCTTTTTGATGGATCACAATTAAACATAAAAGTATATGTAGTTTGTGCCCAAAAACAATGTTGTGATTGGTGTGGCTATTGCTGACTTCCCGCCAAGGGAGCCTGGTACTGTTTGATAAGTTGACAACACATTTCTTACCTATTTTCAGTCTGAACGGGTCAATAATATTCCGGTCGACCATGATGGCTAAAACACCAACTCCCCTACGGTGTCCGTGTCCCCCACTAGTCTCGTCTAAGAAAGCCACTGAATGAATTTGTGAGATCCCCTAGTTATACATAGGTGGAGAATACAATACAGCATCGTTTTGTCATCCTCTCAATCTTCTCCATTACCAAGTTGTCCGCACATCGAGTTAATGCATGCCTTCTCAAATTGAAGGGCACAGAAGTATAACATTCACTACTAATTACCCTCGTTCAGAAACTACTTCAATAGTGTAACTGCTTTTCTATAACTGTCTCCATTATATAAGAACTTAACATCTAAGGCACTGCTTTAATCATTTATTTAAAAACTCTAAAAGAAAAGAGCCACGGTTCATGAAAGGCATGTGAGAGCCAAGTTCGTTGGTTGTGAAGAAGATAAAAGCATTCGTGATATGGGACCACCCCGTCATTGCAAGTAGTGTCAAGTATGGTTTCGTATGTATACAATTTAGGTTTGTATTCATGAATGGTTTGAATGACATTTTATCTAGCTAAAAGATGACTCCCTACCCTATGCATTGCCTAACATGGAGGAGAAGAACAACAAATGTTATCTGCTTTGATTTTGTCCTTGTTATAGTTCCTGGCATACAGCACGTTGGGAAGAATATGTGCTGCTTTTGTCTCTCAAGCATGTGGGGTCACTGGTTCAATATCTTTATCTATCTTTTCCCAAGTTATTGATTTTTATCCAATTTTACCTGAAGATTCTATTTGAAATTAATATTGGGTGCTGTGTTTGGTTTGTCCAGTTGGAGGATGATACTTCACCTGTGCTGGCTCCCAAGCAGAAGGATGCTCCGAAAGAAGAACCTGTTGATAACAGTCCTTTAAAACAAGCTTCCTCGGGATCTGCTCGGGGCACCCCAACCACGTCCAAGTCAAAGGGAAAGAGGAAAACAAATGGCGATGATGTAAAAGCTATTAATAATGGTGCACCTCCGAAAAAAGTGAAGACAGAAAATGTACATTTTTGCCTTAGTTGAAACATGCTTGATATATATTTGAGTACCTATTCCACAGTAAAGATCTTTGGTAGGTGAAATTTGTTTAACTTTTACTTATCTGGGAGCAGGATGTGAAACCTTCGAAAGAAGAAATTGCACTTACTTCAAAAAGTAGTGTACCTACAAAAGTTGTAGCGCCATCATCTTCCAAAATGTCTACTCCATCTTCGAATGCATCAAAAATTGCCTCCACTGCATCATCTGGACCTGTCACAGAAGATGAAATCCGGGCAGTTCTAATGCAAAAGACTCCTGTGACCACGCAGGATCTTGTTGCTAAATTTAAATCAAGATTGAAAACCAAAGAGGTAAGTGTTGGTTTTTCATGTTTTGTTGGGGCCTTCATCCTTGTTAACTTATATTTTTTACCAGGCATCACCCATGTTAACTTTGTTATGAAACATTCAATCTATTTTGAAATCTCCTTTTTCTGACCTCGAAGCCCAAGTTGTTTAGAAAGTTAATTAGCTTGGAGAGCATGATCACTTCGGTGGAGATAAAGTAAAAGTACTTCCTATCTGACTTTAGCTTGTCGACATTGTCTAATCCTTCTTGGTAGTTGTTTTCAAAGAGATTATTGGGTTACCGGTGTAGAAGGCTGAAACCGAAAGCAGATCTCATGAACGGTCCATTTGTAATCAAAGATGATGTGCTTTTCTTAGAAGCATGGTATCTATGAGCATTCTTTCCGGCAGTTTCTTGTTGAAGCTGATGGAGTTCTTTTATGCAGGATAAGGATGCTTTTGCAGCTATACTGAGGAGAATTTCCAAAATACAGAAAACCAATGGGCCTAACTACGTTGTGTTGAGAGATAAATGACTCTGCGATGATGCTGCCCAAGCTATTTTGTTCTCCAAATCTTCTGCTTTGCCTGGCATCTGCTGCATACTGGTGAACCGACTTACCGAAGGTGGTTGAGGATTTCTCTACAGAAATTCATAGCCAAGAAACACTGTAGGAAATAGTACTTGTATTCCTCTACTGCCCCTGACACTGCCCCCGCCCCTCCGATGAAAATAGAGGAAGTAAAAAGAGAGGCAACAAGAAAAAAAAATCTGCAAACCCTATGCTTTAGACATTTTTGAACTCGTAATTCGAATGGATGGTACTGTTTACTGGGTGGTGTTTTCACTGGCTTGGGAATACCCAATACTGCTAGTGGCTATCCTTGTAGCCAGCACCATGTTCATATCTGTATCAATCTGTGCTTATGACCAGTCATCGTGTTATTTCATAATGATCTAGGTAAATGTAATGTTATGCACTATTTTCATTTTTTTTTCTTTCTATTCAATTATGTGATTATATTTTGGGTAAATTTCCTTTATGACGGTTACCCCTTACTTCTGAGAAATAACAATGAGCTCCTTGTGGTTTGTATTTCCATTTGTCCGACACCCCCAATCGACACTAGTTTGTCCGAACACAAGATGGAATGGGTCAAAAGTGATTTGTATCATTTCAAAATTCACCCTTTTTCGATAATAAAAAGTAAAATAAACTCATTTTGAATCAAAGCAATTTTTTACCATAGGAGGAGCTGGTTCGATTTTTAAAAATGGGAGTTAAATATATTACTAACTATTTAATTTTACTACTCGTAAGAACTTTTTTTTTTGGTCAAAAAGAATAAATTTATCACTCTTGGATCAAAATATATTAAGAATTGAGATATTTGTTATTAATTACTCTCTCTGTCCGAAATTGAATGTTAATGATAGGCGTGTCAATTTCAATTTCTTATATCTTTCAATTCTGTTAATTCCGTTACTTCCGTTCAAGAAAGCAAGTAGTAACATCCATCGTAGAATTGAAGGAGTTGACACATCCATTGTAGAATTGAAGGAGTTAACGGATCCCACTCTTTTGCGGAAGGGTCAAGTGTTCTTCGCAGTGTGTAGAAATAAAGCGCACAAGAGCGGTGAACTGGGTTGAATTTTTCAATTCCTCTAATCGAGACGAATTAATAATTCACAAAAATTGTAGTGATAGATGAGATAATACCATTTGTGCATGATACTCTCTGGTGTATCACTACAAGATTTCTGTTTTGTTTCATTTTTAATGGGGAATTGATATTCACACTCCTCATGTACCCAAAAAAAAAAAAAAAGATATTCACACTCCTCTTTTTGTTATCCACTCCTTTTTTTTAGTGTTGAAAGTGTGTTTTTTTTTTTTTGCAAAAAGAGCGTGAATAACTATATACTCCCTTTTAATTGTATGAATATCATTTTCCCTTTTAATTGTATGAAAACCTTTCTTCGCTGATTAAAAAAAGGAAATGATAATGCCAAAATTATTTTTGTTGGTGCCAAAACTCTAGTGCACAAAAAGTTTGTACCATGTGCAATGTACAAGACTTTTATGCATTGGAGTTTTGACACCAACAAAAATAGTTTTGGCATTATCACCACCGATTAGAACAAAAAAAGGGACAAAATCCACTTTTTGCTGCGGAACCAAATGGATGGGAACAGGACTGGATGGGGTGGAGTAGCCTACGTACAGCGGATCTTTTTTTGAAGAAGTTGGTTCGTTAGGTTATTCGCGTATCGCTGAGCTAGTTGGTATCACAGCACTCGCATCATCCTTGGACGAGACGACAATTGGCGGAAGAAACTATGGCTCAGGAGCGGAAACCAACCGAGGCAATTCGACAGCTGAAGGACAACGCTCATCTACAGGCACAACTCTAAGTCTCAAATGCGATCAAGTCATTTCAAAGATGGCGGCCCAACTCCAACACCACGAGCATGGAGATTCCTTGCACTTGCAGAAGAGCGGTGTTAAAGGAAAATCTGGTTAATTGGTTGTCTAATTGATTGACTGAAGATTCTTAATTGTAGTATAGGAATATTGTATATTTATTCTTTCTTAATTCAACTTCTTTCCTAGTTTAGATTATCTGTATATAAAGAGTTTCGTATATGTGGGCAGCATGCCCTGGAAATTTCGGTTTCCAAAATGCAACGGGCCCGGATCGAGGGAGCGCGAGCGCAGGTGGCAAGCGCTCGAAAATACAGAGTCGCCACTTGAGTTTTGAAGGTCCGACACTCAAGGAACCGTATTTCGAAGCACCAGCCGCGCTGTTTGATTTGAAAAAGTTAAGGAACCAGTCCGTCATAACCATATCTGGGTTCGGGAGCCAGGTTACGAGAGGGGAAGGGTTTTATGGCACCCCTCTCGCCCAATCCGGAGATCGGTCTTTACTTGAGCATTTTGAAAACGTTGCGATTCTTCTTTTATTAAATCAATTTTAGCCAGTTAGGGCGGAGGAACAGTTAATCGGGGATTAAAACTGTAACATGTTTGCAGGATGTGATCAAGTATAGCATGAATGAGCAGTTAGTATAGGATGAGAACAGACTCCTGTGGGAGTTTAAACAGACTGGAAAGCCCATGTTTTGGAGTGTCGCACGCAAGAGGTAACCAGTATGCACTGATCAAGTCAATGCATGCTGATCATACCTGCGCGCGCTACTACAAGACCTGCGCGCGTCAGTAAGCCTAAGCCCACAGCTCTTATTCTCAAACCCTCTGGGCTCTGGAAGGACCAGTGCACACCCAGGACAAACCAAGCAATTTAAACTCTCTGGGCTCTGAAAGGACCAGTGCACACCCAGGACAAACCAGACAGTTTATGCAGTCATAATATACAGTTTAAAGGCTGAAAAGCCTAATAAATAAACAAAAACACCCCATAAACAGTGTGGGGACAAAATAATAGCCTAAAACCAAGTTAAACATGCAAGGCCAGCCACTGATCGGGAACAGAATGGAACCGTCGCGCGAGGGTTCCGAACAGTCGCGCGAGGGTGCGCCCTGGCGCGCGATGGTTGCGCCCTGGCGCGCGATAGCTGCGCCTGGGTGCACTGGTCAACTCTCCTTTTGACCATCGCGCGAGTGTTTGGGATCAGCGCGCAATGGTATGGGCCGAACTTCCAGTGCTTGGCTTTGCTCATCCTGGGTTCTGGGACAGGTCCAGAATGATACCAGGGATACTCCAACAGAACAGAAATGAATATTGAAATATATAACTAGCATTTTTTTAACTATGGAAAGCAATAAATTAGTTATTAACATGCTCCACAGTGAAATATATATAAGTAAAACATAAAACAATAGGACACCAATCCCCACGCGGTCCATCGCACGCTGGCACAAAGTGTCGCGCGCGTATATGGGACCATCGCGCGCTGGTTCCAACTATGACAGTTTTGAAACCTTGCTAGCTTTAGGGCCAGGACTGGTATTAATTACCAGCCTTGACCCTGCCAGCCCCCCTCAGGGATCAGAACAGAGAGCAGAACAAAAGTAAGCTATACCTTTGATCTTTGAGGTTTGAAAAGTGTTTGAGCTTTGAGTTTGAGGTTGGGTTTGAGGTTTGATTGAAATGTGAAAATGGGGAGTAAGAACAAGCTTTGTTCTTAGGGTGTCTTTGTATCTCTTTTATTAGCTTAAAAGAGTACAAAGCAAAGACCCTTTGTAATGCCAAATTTTTGTTAACCTTTTTAAAGATGAACAAAGGGGGGTTTTTATAGGGAGAGCACCTTCCATTAATGGAATGGTAGCTCTGGTCCAAAGAATGGAGGCCAGTCAGCCACGAGGCTGGCTGGGGGTTATTTGGTAATTAAGCTGCCCAGCTGAATAAAGGTGATGGGGACAGGTTCTGACCGTCGCGCGAGGGTTCCAAACTGTCGCGCGACAATGCGCCCTGGCGCGCTGGTCAATGCTCCGGTTGACCATCGCGCGATGGAGTCAAACCGTCGCGTGACGGTGCGCCCCGGCGCGCGATGATTGCGCCCTGGCGCGCAATGATTGTGCCCTGGCACACATCAATAGGGTTTTTGGCTTTTGGAAGTGGCTTAAGACTAGGTTAGGTTCAAGGGTTTTGCAAACACTCAAAACTCAAACACTCGACATTCCCGGGGTGTTCTTGATCCGTTTCATCATCGAGGAATCAAAAACCGTAAGTAAACTAATCTGGAAGCCCAGATTGGGGTGTCTACAGTAGCCCCCCTTTGACGGCACTTGGAGCACCATTGACTTGGTACAAGTAACGTCAAAGGTTTCTAGACACCCCTCAAGGCAATTCAGAGCAGAACATACTAGCAAAGTAGACACGAATACTTAAAGAACCTGATTGGTTGAATGGACGGACGGACCGTTGCTGGGGATGGAAGTAGAAGTGGACGATTGCATCGCCACTTGTTGATTTTGGACAGGACAGGTTGTCGCTGCAGATGTTAACGGGACCGGCCGTCGTTGCTGGGGATCAAGCTATCCTTGGCACAAAGTATTCCAACAAACACGGGTAGGTCGTGTCAGGCAGGTTGAATTCCATCTGTTGGGAATCAGAGTCAATCTCCTTATCAAAGACCATCCGAGACAGAGCAATAAGCCTGCTGGAAGATGCACTTGTGGCTAGACTGAGGGTGATTGTCGTTCGGGACAGGCCAAGGCGGACTCTCCTGGGGAACAATCAGTTGCGGATGAACGGACCATCGATTGATAATCTGATCGTTGTTGTGGATTATGGGATGATGTGGTGAATGCAGTTGGGAAATTGGACAGGACCAGCTGTCGTCGATTAGTTTGTCAATGCCACAACACCGACTGAAGAACGCCTCAGCGCGCTTTGATTTGCCAATGCCTCAACACTGACTGAAGAATGCCTCAACGCGCTTCGATTTGCCAATGCCTCAACACTGACTGAAGAATGCCTCAACGCGCTTCGATTTGCCAATGCCTCAACACTGACTGAAGAACGCCTCAACGCGCTTCGATTTGTCAATGCCTCAACACTGACTGAAGAACGCCTCAACGCGCTTCGATTTGCCAATGCCTCAACACTGACTGAAGAATGCCTCAACGCGCTTTGGTTTTTGAACGAACAGATCATCAGTATAAATGATCGAACCGTTGAAGACTGGAAGGGAGGATCATCAGTATAAATGATCGAGCCATTGAAGCCGGGGTGGAAAGATCATCAGTATAAATGATCGAACCGTTGAAGCCTGGATGGGAGGATCATCAGTATAAATGATCAAACCGTTGGGGGATTTGACAGGATCAGCTGTCGGTGATAGCGGACGGGGAGATCATTGTGCGGAGTGATCAAGCCGTTGGGAACTTGGACGGGAGGATCATCAGTATAAATGATCAAACCGTTGAATGACCGATATGGCTGACCGTCATGGATGATATGGCTGACCATCGTTGAATTGGGAGGGCGGATCGCTATAAAAAGTGATCGAGCCGTTGGAAGTTGGACAGGACCGGCTGTCGTTGATTGAGACGGCGGATCGCTATAAAAAGTGATCGAGCCATTGGAAATTGGACAGGACCGGCTGTCGTTGATTTGAAATGGCAGATCGCTATAAAAAGTGATCGAGCCATTGGGGTTGGACAAGATTGGCTGTCGTTGATTTGAACTGGCGGATCGCTATAAAAAGTGATCGAGCCATTGGAAATTGGACAGGACCGGCTGTCGTTGATTGAGACGGCGGATCGCTATGAAAAGTGATCGAGCCATTGGGGTTGGACAGGACCGGCTGTCGTTGTGTTGATCCAAGTAGCACAAACAGTGGATAACATGGATAGAAGCAAGGCGGACTACAGTTGGGGAGAAATCAGTGACAATTGCTGGGCTGTTTACTTGCTGCCTTCGATACCGGGCAGGCTTGCTTTGTCGTTTTGATGGATTTTTCATGCGTTCAACATTTGATATACACACAATATGCAATGACATGTATAAAATATTGAAAATGCAGATGCAAGCTTAGGGCGGCTCCTAGAAGGACAACGAAACCTAAGGACTACCACTGAGCCTCATTACTGTACTGTCTGTGCTTCTGAGATATGCACCCAGATAGGAAGATGTTGAACAGGCGGGCGTGCCCCAGTTGACGTTTAGTAATGGAATTGGGCCTGCGTGCCCCCTCTTCGATGCTTGGGTGGATGTGCCCCAGAGATGCCTTGCTTGGCCTTGGGCTGACGTGCCCTTTCTGCTTTACGAGATTCCACTGCTTGCGGATTACAGATCCTAGGGTAGCAATGTAACAATTGCGTTTTCCAGTTTATTGACTCTCTTTTGCAAGTGTTGGAGAGAATGCAAAAACTAACCACTAATATCTAATTTGCATTCACAAGTGCTTTGAATCGACACACAGACATGCGCACATATGTACAGACTCGCCTAGCTTGAACGGAAAAGGGGGAGAGAGTCCCGGGGTACAATGCAAACCCTTAGACACACGGAACACAATGAAATTTTGGGCATTAATGTGCCAAAACTCACAATATTCATGAACAGGTGGAACAGACACTTACGAAAGGTGCAAAAGGTACAAAGACCTGTACAAACAAAATCGAGAAAAACACCTTGAAATAACAGTTGAAAAACTGGAAAAATGTCGCAAAGACGGACATAAGACGCAAATGATGACATGTATAGGCCTGGACTGAAACCGACACCCCCGTGCAGTCACATTAAGTCCATATGACTTGCACAGCATGACAAGACTTGGCAAAAGCCCCTGGAACGACATTCGAGGATAGTAGCTAACTGCTACTATCTGCTGCAAGAAGAGTGCGCAGGTTTGAGACCAACGCGTATCGCTTTGAACAAATGCGTTGCGGTTGCTTACACCAGACTTTGCTGAACTTAGAATAAACTGTGAGCCTGTTAAGGCCTCTAGCATTTCGTTCTGTTTTTTATGCTTCAATTATTTTTAAGACTTATACTCAGCCTGTAAATTGAAGAAGCAGTTTGGTAATAAAATTGAAAGACGAAGGTTTTCCCCCTTCTGGTTCCTCCAATGAAGCTTGTCTTGATCTTTGATCCTCTTCGACTTTTGATGTGTACCAAAATGTCAACCATGGATCCAATTGATAGATTGTGACCGAGTCTCAAAGAAAGACTGCCTACGTATCCCAAGCTAGGGAATCAGGTCAAAACGTAGTTCAGGCCAAGGGTTAACTCTCGAGTATTTACCTCTCCTTTTACGCTCTAACTTTTGCCTAGTACCGCCCATTCAGGTCTTCGGTCTAGCGAGCTTTGATTGATTGCCTATTCATTTTTGCCTAAACCTCCTTCATAGGTTTTGGTCTAGCAGGCTGCTCTAACTTTTGCTTGGAACTGCCCACCCTTGGGGTTTTCAGCCCAACGAGCTTCTCACAGGGAAAAGCAACATTTGAATTGATCCAGGTTGACCTAGGGTATTGAATTTGTTGCTGTCGAGGTTGAAGACCTTTGGTTGTAGCCTCAGATAAATGGCTTTGATGACGCAGGGTCAAGAGTGCTTCAATTGGGAATGCCTTGCTCCGGGCCGTTGTGTACATTTTCTCATTTGTGCTTGGCGGAATGCCACTGTTGTTGCTTTTGAACACGGTACAAGGCCCGGAGCCTCATGTGCTTCTGCTTTCTGGATTGGCACCCGATAACAGGGGATTTGATGCTTCTTTATCTCAGGATCAACGCGAGGCGTGACTTGATGAGACCATGCCAAGACGTCGATGAAATCTTCAAGCCTGTCTAACTGGGTGCAATGCTCCTCTGGGGACAACTTTGAACCAAATTTGAACCTTTCGGGAGGTTATACTTGTCTTTCAAGTTTATTTTGAAATTACTTCTTCTTTTAATAGGCTGAGCATGCCTTTCGTCTTCCCTTTCGGCGAGGAAACATATTTCCTTGGGGATGATCCCATCGAAATCTATCCCTTCGTCGTTAAGGTTGACACAGTTTATATAAAAGCCAGCGAAGCATGTAGAAGCAAGATGATGCATATCATAAAAACCCTCGGGGTTTGCCAAGTACAGCAGACTCGAAACTTGAAACAAAAGCTACGACGTGGAGGGCCAAGAGGCACAACCTCCGACTCAGAGCTAGACTTAGACAAACGCAAAAGACTCTGTGTCAGACTCAGACAAGACGCCAATGCAAACTAGACGCGGTTTTGAAAATGCATTTGTTAAAAAGCTACTCATAGCTTCCACAAAAAGAGGTAGGATTCAGCAGGTGTCAGGCCCAAGCAACAGCACTTCGGCCTCTTCAGCTTCTTCGGCCAAACCTACTCGATGCTCCTTTGAACAATGGACCTCAGCCAAATGGTCCTTTCCTTTGCAAGCCCCTCATCACTGTCAAACCAGATGTTGACAGTGAAAACCTCGGTTGCCCAACCTACAGCCATCATGTTAACCTCTGGTTTGGACGGGATGGATATGATGGGTTTGGGTTGATTTGCTGGGACGATATAGTGGCTTGGGTCGAATATGGTGGAGCTTGGGTTGATTTGAGTGGAGGCGATAGATACCTGACCAACCAGAGGGTCAGACCCGTGTTGAGGCAAGGAGTTGGAAATGACGTTGGGCTTTGGTGGAACTTGAACCGTGCCATCGTCAATTAGATCTTGAATCTCGTGTCGGAGACGCAAGCAGTTATCAGTGAGATGGCCAGGCATTTGGTGGAAGGCACAGAAAAGGTTGGCATTGTAGTTGATCAGAAGGACTTTGGGTGGAAAAGTTGGGGTCAAAGGTTTGAGATGCCCAGACTTGACAAGTTTCTCCATCACTGCGGACAGAGATGCCTCGAAGGCAGAGAAGCTTCGGGGTTGTGTTCGAGATCGGAGGCTTTGAGCGCTTCGAATTTGATTGATATCAGCAACACGACTGGAATTGAAGGCTGGGGCATCACTCCCACTTGTAGCCCTTGGCTTAACCTTTTGAGTGATGGAAGAGGACTCGCCCCTTGGCAGGATTCCAGCTTGCAGCGCATCCTCGATGGCTAGGCCAGAGTCGAAGAAGGTCTCAAAGTTGGCGGTCGCTTGAGCGAGTACCAGGTGCCTGGCATAGTCTGGCTGGAGATTGCGGGAGATGATGCGGAGTTGGTCTCTTTCGCTGGGACGCTCAGTCATTAGAGCGGCTTTGGCCCTCCACCTTTTAACAAAGTCCGCAAAGGACTCATTGGCTTCCATCTTCGTGGATTCCAACTCTCGTATAGTCATCTTGAGTTGAGAGTTGTAGCTGTACTGAGAGACAAAGGCAGCCCCTATGTCTTCCCAAGTTTTTCGTTTGGCGATGTCGAGCGACAGAAACCAATGGAAGGCAGGCCCAGAGAGGGTTTGAGGAAAAAGCTGAGACATGGCCTCACTTTCCACACCCAGCAGCTTCATGGCGGCATGGTAGCCATAGAGATGAGTTCTGGGGTCACCACTCCCGTCGAACTTAACCAAGTCAGGCATCTTGAACTTGTCAGGGAGTTTGGCATTAGGATACAGGCAGAGACGATCCAGATCAATCCCCCCAGCGTTGATCTTTTCAGTCTTGGAAACGGATTCCTCCAGCTTCACTATCTTGGCCATGAGAGCTGCCATATCCAGATTCAAAGTAGGCTTGCCACCCGCCGGATTTGGGTTTGCAGCAGGCGCGTGAACCTCCTTAGGGTTGAGCTGAACAATGAGACGCCCCTCGTGATTCGGATCTGGGACCAAGATAGGTTGTTCATGAGCATCCTCATCGTCCTCGCCTTCCTCTTCGAGAGGAGGTGGAAGACCAGTGTTGATAAGGTCATTCAAACGGGTGATGGAAGCATCGGTCTGGACAGCCCTTTGCTGCATAGCAGTGATGCTGTTCTGAAGGTTCGTGAGCACTGCCTCTAGAGTGAGCGGTTGATCTGCCATGGCCGGCTTTGAAGATATTGAAGAAGGGGAAGCCGATGGTGTGGCTCTTTGCAAAATCGACGGCGAACCCGACTCTAGGGCTGCCAACAATGAACCTGGAGAAGCCTCCGTTGCAATTGACTGAGGTTCGAGCCTGACAAGTCTTTGAACCGGATTCTGAAGACGCTCCCAAGTAGGTTTGGCTCTTCTTTTCGGTACTCTCTTCCTCGGTGCAATGGCTTCAAACTAGACAGTAAAGTAAGAGAAAGCTCAGTGGCGTTCCTGCAGCAAAATGCAATGCATATATCGTCGTCGGTGTCCACCCTAAACTCTAGAACTAGAGACAAGTCTGTCTTAAGATGTTTGGACGCTGCCAGAATCCTCGGATTTCTTTTCGAGGGTGTATCCTTTGGAAAGATCAAACTGATCCTAAGAGATGTCAAAACAGACTAAAACTTTGGCTAGTCCCTTTTGAAGATTCGACTTTGAATTAGAAACAACTCGGTATTGATGGCGTGACACCTTTACCGGGGTGGCGTGAGCGACAACGCGCTTTAGCCGGGGCGGTGTACGTGCGAAGCACGATAACCAAAATGACATCAATATCACGACATCAACACTTTGTGGTTCCTTATGTTCGGTTGAATTCTCAACCGGGCATGCGCCAAGGATTTAGTAAGGTTTGATTTCCCAAAGTCTCGCTGATCTAAGGACTCTTTGAAAAATTAACAACGTGCACCATCGAGATGCACGACTCTTCATCGGGTTATAGCAGCGTCCTAATAAGCATAAAATAGACCTGAAAGCGAGACAACCTAGAAGCTGCCCTAAACATGCTCCTACGCAAAATGACATGTATGTATGTATGTACAGAACCAGAGACGAGTTTGCCTCACGAGTTTCAGACGTTGCCGGAATCCTCAGAATTCTTTTCGGTGGTGTGTCCCTGAGTAGATCGACAGATCCTAAAAGATGTCAAAATAGACTAAATCTTTGGCTAGTCCCTTTTGAAGATTCAACTTTGAATTTGGAACAACTCGGTGTTGATGTCATGGCACCTTAACCTTGAACACGGCGGTGTATAGTGACAACGCACTTCAACCTGGGTGGCGTCAGCGACACGACATCACCACTCTATTGTTCCTTATTGTCGGTTAAATCCTCAAACGGGCATGAGCCAAGGACTTAGTAAATTTTGATTTCTCAAAGTCTCATTGAACTAAGGACTTTGCGATTGATAACGAACATTCGACAGAATGAACGACTCCTCATCGGGCTCAACAACGTCTTAAACAGCGTAAGACAAACTCGAAAGACAAAAACAGCCTTAAGCATGCTCCTATGCAAAAATAGTGTATGTACAGTGCATGCGGTAGGGAAAGCAGTAAAACATAGGCAGTTATGGGGTTAGATGCAAATAGATCTTAACCTGTGGGTACCTGTCCTAATTTGGAGAGTTCTAGTGCTTTGTATATGCAAAGGCTGATTTTGGCTTGTAACAGGTTCCTCGGACTAGGGCCACAGATATACCTCCCGTTACCCGCGTTTTTCGCAGAGTAACAGTCGAACGGTAGCATGACCCATCATCGTCGAAGGTTGTCGGTCATTCGGGGTCCCCGGGCTCCGGTAAACCGTGCCGGATTGCCAAAACGATCCAACAAGGCTTATCCCACATCGATGCAAATGAGATGCTAGAAATCGATTAAGAGAAGAAGAATCGCAAAATTGCAAAATGCCTTTTCAAATTTGGCTCACTTTATTCAGTCCATCTTTAGAGGAAACTACGCAAGTGAACAATCGAAAAAGCCCCAGATTAGAATGGCCGGACACGAGGTCCTGTTAAATCACCATTCCAACCTTCGGCAGCGCGAAGCTCACCGTTTTGACAGACTTTTTAAGGGATTGTTCCCAAGTGTATTAAACTCTAAGTATAGATCAATATCGGTTCGATCATCCCCAGCGGAGTCGCCACTGTGGGCAGCATGCCCTGGAAATTCCGGTTTCCAAAATGCAACGGGCCCGGATCGAGGGAGCGCGAGCGCAGGTGGCAAGCGCTCGAAAATACAGAGTCGCCACTTGAGTTTTGAAGGTCCGACACTCAAGGAACCGTATTTCGAAGCACCAGCCGCGCTGTTTGATTTGAAAAAGTTAAGGAACCAGTCCGTCATAACCATATCTGGGTTCGGGAGCCAGGTTACGAGAGGGGAAGGGTTTTATGGCACCCCTCTCGCCCAATCCGGAGATCGGTCTCTACTTGAGCATTTTGAAAACGTTGCGATTCTTCTTTTATTAAATCAATTTTAGCCAGTTAGGGCGGGGGAACAGTTAATCGGGGATTAAAACTGTAACATGTTTGCAGGATGTGATCAAGTATAGCATGAATGAGCAGTTAGTATAGGATGAGAACAGACTCCTGTGGGAGTTTAAACAGACTGGAAAGCCCATGTTTTGGAGTGTCGCACGCAAGAGGTAACCAGTATGCACTGATCAAGTCAATGCATGCTGATCATACATGCGCGCGCTACTACAAGACCTGCGCGCGTCAGTAAGCCTAAGCCCACAGCTCTTATTCTCAAACCCTCTGGGCTCTGGAAGGACCAGTGCACACCCAGGACAAACCAAGCAATTTAAACTCTCTGGGCTCTGGAAGGACCAGTGCACACCCAGGACAAACCAGACAGTTTATGCAGTCATAATATACAGTTTAAAGGCTGAAAAACCTAATAAATAAACAAAAACACCCCATAAACAGTGTAGGGACAAAATAATAGCCTAAAACCAAGTTAAACATGCAAGGCCAGCCACTGATCGGGAACAGAATGGAACCGTCGCGCGAGGGTTCCGAACAGTCGCGCGAGGGTGCGCCCTGGCGCGCGATGGTTGCGCCCTGGCGCGCGATAGCTGCGCCTGGGCGCACTGGTCAACTCTCCTTTTGACCATCGCGCGAGTGTTTGGGATCAACGCGCGATGGTATGGGCCGAACTTCCAGTGCTTGGCTTTGCTCATCCTGGGTTCTGGGACAGGTCCAGAATGATCCCAGGGATACTCCAACAGAACAGAAATGAATATTGAAATATATAACTAGCATTTTTTTAACTATGGAAAGCAATAAATTGGTTATTAACATGCTCCACAGTGAAATATGTATAAGTAAAACACAAAACAATAGGACACCAATCCCCACGCGGTCCATCGCACGCTGGCACAAAGTGTCGCGCGCGTATATGGGACCATCGCGCGCTGGTTCCAACTATGACAGTTTTGAAACCTTGCTAGCTTTAGGGCCAGGACTGGTATTAATTACCAGCCTTGACCCTGCCAGCCCCCCTCAGGGATCAGAACAGAAAGCAGAACAAAAGTAAGCTATACCTTTGATCTTTGAGGTTTGAAAAGTGTTTGAGCTTTGAGTTTGAGGTTGGGTTTGAGGTTTGATTGAAATGTGAAAATGGGGAGGAAGAACAAGCTTTGTTCTTAGGGTGTCTTTGTATCTCTTTTATTAGCTTAAAAGAGTACAAAGCAAAGACCCTTTGTAATGCCAAATTTTTGTTAACCTTTTTAAAGATGAACAAAGGGGGGTTTTTATAGGGAGAGCACCTTCCATTAATGGAATGGTAGCTCTGGTCCAAAGAATGGAGGCCAGTCAGCCACGAGGCTGGCTGGGGGTTATTTGGTAATTAAGCTGCCCAGCTGAATAAAGGTGATGGGGACAGGTTCTGACCGTCGCGCGAGGGTTCCAAACTGTCGCGCGACAATGCGCCCTGGCGCGCTGGTCAATGCTCCGGTTGACCATCGCGCGATGGAGTCAAACCGTCGCGCGACGGTGCGCCCCGGCGCGCGATGGTTGCGCCCTGGCGCACAATGATTGCGTCCTGGCGCGCAATGATTGTGCCCTGGCACACATCAATAGGGTTTTTGGCTTTTGGAAGTGGCTTAAGACTAGGTTAGGTTTAAGGGTTTTGCAAACACTCAAAGCTCAAACACTCGACATTCCCGGGGTGTTCTTGATCCGTTTCATTATCGGGGAATCAAAAACCGTAAGTAAACTAATCTGGAAGCCCAGATTGGGGTGTTTACAGTATATTTGTAAATGATTCATTCAAGAAATACAAAAAATATTCTCTCAATTTTCGCTCTCCTAAATTCAACATAGTATCAGAGCTAGGGTTCTATACCTAGCATTTTTTTTCTTTTTCTCTCTCCACCATAGTTATTTTTCTCCATCAAAACTGGATTCAAGTTTTGATTTTTCTGAAACCTTTCATTTTCTCTATCAACCTATCATGGGAGATGACAGTGCTTCTTCTAGTCTCAAACTAGGGCTTGACCCGTCAAGCCGTCAATATTTTCATCACTCAGATACTTTTGCCACCAAACTTTGCTCACAACTACTGGATGGCGAAAATTGGGCAACATGAAACAGATCCGTTGAAATCGCTCTTTCCGTTAAGAACAAATTAGGTTTTGTTACTAGAAAGTTCAAGAAGCCCTCCAAGTTTACCAATCCCGATGAGTTCGACCTATGGGAAAGAGCCAACCATATGTTAATCTCATAATTTTCTCATTCAGTTTCACCGGATCTAGTTTCAAGTGTGCTTTTTGCTCCCACAGCCCAACACATTTTGGAGGATTTTCAAATCCGCGTCGCTCAAGGTAATTTGCCCCGAATATTTCAAATCCAAAGTTTCATTGGTTCACATGTTCAGGGTGCTATGTCAATAGCAAGCTATTATACGAAGCTGCGTGGATTTTGGGATGAGTTAGATTCTTATCGCCCTCTTTCCATGTGCAATTGTTGTCAATGCAGTGAAAAAAGTAAGCGGCATGCACATCATAATGAGGATCGTCTCATGCAATTTTTCATGGGGCTCAACGATACTTACAATCTCATTCGAGGCCAAATAGTACTTCTAAAGCCGGTACCCGATATTCGGAAAGCTTACAATATGGTGACCCAGGACGAGAAACAACGAGAAATTGGGAATAATTCGCCCGCGGACAATTTCTCAGTTGCAGCGGCTGTGCGGTTTTCTAAAGGCTCCAATCCAAATAAGTTCTTCGGTAATCACCTTCCAATTCCAATACTGAATGATTATTTTGCAGATATTGTAAAAATGATACACATACCATTGAAAACTGCTATAAATTGTATAGATTTTCACTTGGGCACCCACAACATGATCCCAATTTTAAACCAAAAAGCTACCGTCCGGGACATCAAAATCAGCAACATGGTGCCCGTTCCAATCCTGCTACTGCACATGCCTCATCGCCCAACGGTGCCACTCCGCCTCTCTCAAGGCTTTCCGCTGAGCAGTATCAACAATTGACCACTACCATGGCAAATGCGCCACAATTCTCGAAGGGTAATAATGATGTTTTTACAAATGTCGCAGGTTTGTGTAATCATCCATCTGTTAATTCTATCTCCTCGAATTGCTAGATTTTAGATAGTGGTGCCACGGACCATATTGCTTCTGATTCTTCTTTATTCGTTCACTCTCATCCGCCCCACACACCTTGTGTTAATTTACCCACTGGTTCCACCATACCCATTAACTCTACTGGCACACTCCTCTTCAACAAAGAAGATGTTTTAAAAGATGTTCTCCATGTGCCTTCCTTTCGATTAAATCTTTTATCTGCCAGTAAGATTACCCAATTCTTAAACTGTTGTGTGATTTTGTTTCCGAATTTCTGTGTTTTGTAGGACTTGGCTACTGGGAGGATGATTGGATGGGGTAAGCAAAGTGGCGACCTCTATTACATGTCACCAGATTGAACCTTACCAACTGCTTGCCATACTACCCATCCCAATGCTACCTGGCACCATCACCTTGGTCACCCATCACCTACATGTCTACGTCTAATCTCTAAATCCAATTCTTCTGTTTCTGTTCCTTTTGAAAAAAAAAATTAAGATTTGTCCTTTGGCCAAACAGACTAGATTATCATTTCCGTCAAGTTATATTTCTTCTACCTTACCCTTTCAATTAATCCATTGTGATATTTGGGGTCCACATAGACATCAAATCTATTCTGGTGCTCGTTATTTTTTAACCATTACAGATGACTTTACTCGTTGTACATGGTTATTTCTTATGTCTCATAAATATGATACTTCTTCTTTACTTAAATCTTTTTTTATCTTCGTTCACAACTAATTTAACGCACATATTAAAATCTTTCGGAGTGACAATATTAGTGAATTTCTTTCTCTACAATCATTTTTTTATAACTAAAGGTGTTGAATTTCAGACCTCTTGCGTCTCCACTCCACAACAAAATGGAGTTATCGAACGTAAGCATGGTCATATATTGCGAGTTGTTCATGCTCTCCTCTTTCAATCTAATATGCCCATTCGTATTTGGGGTGAGTGTGTTACCACCGCTGTTTATTTAATCAATCGATTGCTTACTCAACTCATTTCTAACATTACACCTTTTGAGCGTGTTTGTATGGTCATCCACCCACTTATGACCACCTTCGTGTTTTTGGAAGTTTATGTTATGCTACTATTGTCAAGCCTGTTTCTAAATTTGCTACTCGTGCTAGGCGTTACGTTTTTTTGGGCTATTCTACAAGCCAAAAAGGTTACAAATTGTTAGATTTAGATTCCCATAAAAAATTTGTTGGTAGGGATGTCCGTTTTTATGAGTATATTTTTCCTTATAAATGGACGTCTTTTCCTGATTTTCACTCCGTTCCTACACCTGCACTCGCACCCGATCTCAACTACACCACACCTTTACCCAATTCTACTACCCCACTTACCCACAATATACCAACCGATTACTCAATCGATTCAACTACCCCAATTACTCCACCCAACCCCACCGATCCACCAACCAATTCCTCAACCGATCAGTCTACCCACATTCCACCACTAATCACTCAACCAATTACACTACCAGACCCACTACCTTCCGTTACTACTTCCACATCACCTAATGCTCCTCGTCACTCGACCCGACCTCGCGCCTGACCTGCGTGTGGCATGCCGACTATCAAATGCCATTTGTCCATATTGCTTCCCCACAATCATCCATTCCGTCGCCATGTCCAACCCAAGGTACAAGGCACATTCTTTCTAACTCTCTCTTATTCACGTATTTCTCCTGCCCATTGTTCTTTTCTTACTTCTATTTCTGGTCTCTGTGAGCCCACTAACTATGATCAGACAATTCTTGACCCGAAATGGAGGGATGTTATGCAATCTGAACTTGATGCTCTTACTTGCAATAATACTTGGTCTCTTGTTCCTCTACCTGTTGGTCATAAGCCCATTGGTTGCAAATGGGTCTACAAGATCAAGTACAATTCAGACGGGTCTATTGAACGTTATAAGGCATGCCTCGTTGCTAAAGGTTACACTCAAATTGAATGAGTTGATTATTTAGAGACTTTCTCTCCCACTGCCAAGCTGACCACTATGCGCTGTCTCTTAGCGGTGGCTGCTTTTCGCAATTGGATCCTACACCAAATGAATGTTCATAATGCCTTTCTGCAAGGCGATCTTGATGAGCTTGTCTATATGGACCTTCTCTCTGGTCTTCGCCGACAGGAGGAGAATATGGTATGTCGGCTCAATAAGTCATTATTTGGTTTGAAGCAAGCTTCCCGTAATTGGTTTGCCAAATTTTCTTGTGCTATTCAAAAGGCAAGTTTCACTCAATCAAAGGCCGACTATTCTCTATTTACCAAGTTCGAAAGTAACACATTTACTGCCGTACTTATTTATGTGGACGACATTATGGTTACTGGTAATAATGAACAGGCAATCAAGTCTCTCAAAGACTTCCTCTTGCAACAATTTCACATCAAAGATCTTGGCAATCTCAAATATTTCCTTGGCATTGAAGTCTCCCAGTCCAAAAAGGGAATTTTTATTTCCCAACGGAAATATGCATTGGATATTCTAAATGATGTGGGATTATTAGGATCTCGTCCTAATTATTTCCCAATGGAGACATTTGAAATTGAATCCCGACGATGACGACCCATTACATGATCCAACCAAATACAGAAGATTGGTTGGGAGATTGATTTACCTAACAGTAACAAGACCAAACTTAGTATACACTACAACAAATCTGACTTTTGGCAACAAGAATTGGCGACACACCCAAAAATACGTCGCCGTTGGGTACGTATTGGCGACACACTTTGATGTCGCCAATAATTTTCACATTCGGCGACAAGGATTGGCGACACAACAAAAATGTGTCGCCGTTGGATATGTATTGGCGACACATTTTGATGTCGCCAAAAGTCTTCACATTCGGCTACGCGAGGTGCGTCGCCGTTGGATGTGTATTGGCGACACACTTTGATATCGCCAACAGTCTTCACATTCGGCAACACAAATCGCGTCGCCAAAGGGCAAATTTTTTGGCGGGATATTTGGCGCTAACAATCATCGCAATTGGCGAAGCAAAGTGCGTCGCCGTTGGGTATGAAGTTTTTCATCGGTACGAAAATTCATTATTAGAATGATGTATTATGTTCGATCAAATAAGTAACGATAAGAGATTTACTTCATTTTTTATAGGAAGGATTTGATCCCTCTTATGTAAAAGATTGACGGTTCCGATTTTAAAAAATAGTTCAAGTGGCCCTCGAGTTATGCACTATAGGATTTTAATGCCTCTGGAACTACCGAATATGTTACGATCATGTAGTTTCCGAGATCAGTTATCACCGATTTTGACGAGAATGATATAATTGATAAGACGTTAAATCCTAATGGTGTAGATTGATCATTCGAAAAAATGAGCCAGCAACTACGTACCATTAGAATCTATACATTCAATTTACTTATTTCTAAACCAATGTCTTATGCTATAGTCTAATGTACAGTAGCCAGATGACTGCAGCACAATCACGACGATTGATATCGTTCATTTTGTTGTGGTTAGTATTTTAATCATTCTCGTAAATTTTTAGGTCTATCGGGTTATGAAAGCCCTTTCATCGGGATGCAGATTCATTATTAGAATAATATTTTACATCCGATCAAGTATGTAATGATAAGAGATTTACTTCATTCTTGGCAGAAATGGTTTAATCCTTCTTATTTATAAGATAGACGGTTCCGATTTAAAAAAATAGTTCAAGAGGCCCTCAAGTTGTACACTGTAGGACTTTAATGCCTCAGGAACCACCAAATGTGTTATGATCATATAGTTGCTGACATCTGATTATGACCAATTTTGGCGAGAATGATATAATTGATAAGACGTTAAATCTCAAAGGTTTAGATCGATCATTTAAAAAAATAGCTGACCACTACCTTTAAAAGATATACATTGAATTTATTTATTTCTGAACCAAGGTCTTGTACGTGCTAATCATTCTTGTAAATTTTTGGGTCTATCGGACCAACCCGACCCGACCCGAAGGGTTTCGGGCGGGGTCGAACATGTAGTTCAGACGGGTGCGGGTTCAGTTTCTATTAAAAATCAATTTTCGGTTCGGGGTCCGGGTCTGGGTTGGTGCGTTCTTTACCCATGGGGCTGGACCCGACCCGACCAATCCGAAGGCTAAACCCGATAAACCCGACCCGACGCAAAGAATCGGGCTCGCGGACGGTTCTTACCCCTGTTCAGTTCGGTCTGCGGGCCTAAAATATTGTTACCCGACATGGTCGGGTCAGGTTCGGGCCTAAAATACAGAAGATTGGTTGGGAGATTGATTTACCTAACAGTAACAAGACCAAACTTAGTATATATACTCTGTGCAAATCCTAAGTCAATTTATGCAGGATCCTCGGAAACCACATTGAGAATCTGCTCTAAGAGTTTTACGTTTCATTAAAGGGAATCTTGGTCAAGGATTATTCTTTCATTCGTTCAATGATCCAACGTTAAAGGCGGCTTATTGTGATTCAGATTGGGCGGATTGTGAGACAACTCGGTGTTCAGTTACAGGATTCTGTGTCTTTCTGAGAAATTCTTGAAATCAAAGAAGCAAACCAATGTGGCTCGTTCTTCTGCTGAAGCCGAATATCGTGCCATGGCTGCAACATGTTTAGAAATTACATAGATACGACACATTTGGGAAGATCTCAAAATTCCACAAAGCCGGCCAGCATCTTTATTTTGTGACAACCAGTCAGCTCTCCACATTGCCAAAAATTTCGTTTTTCACGAACGCACGAAACATATAGAGATTGATTGCCACATTGTTCGGAAAAAATTGCAAGCTGGAGTAATTGCCCCATCCTATGTTCAGTCAAAATCTCACTTGCATCTATTTTCACCAAACCTTTGGAAAAGTAACAATTTCAATATTTAAGTGGCAAGTTGGGATTTCATGATATTCACTCTCTAACTTGAATGGGAGTGTTAGAAGAAAATTCGATTGATTGGTTGCCTAATTGATTGACTGAAAATCCTTGATTGTAGCGTAGAAATATTGTATATTTATTTTTTCTAATTCAATTTATTTCCTAGTTTAGATTCCCTGTATATAAAGAAATTCGCATCTTTGTAAATGATTCATTCAAGAAATACAGAAATATTCTCTCAATTTTCGCTCTCCTAAATTCAACAAGCGACTCGGTTCAGACGCGCTATGCGGAGATCGATTTTCCGCGATTCTCCGGTGAAGATCCCTCGGGGTGGGTGTATAAGTGTGAGAGATTCTTCGAATTTAACCACATCAAGGAGGAGCGTAGGGTTAAGCTGGCGGTGACGCATTTAGACGGGAAAGCTATTCGGTGGTATCACTGGTTTGAGAAAACGCAAAAGGAGGGCTTGAACTGGAAGGCTTTCATCACATTTGGATTACAAGTCCGATTTGGACCAAACGCTTTTGAAGACGCAACCGGCGAATTAACCAAACTGCGACAGGTCTCTACAGTTCGTGTGTACCAAGAACGTTTTGAGGAATTAGGGAGTCGAACCACGGGATTAACGGAGGAATTCATTGTCAGTTTTTTTGTGAGTGGATTGAAGGAAGAGATCAAGGCGGGAGTCCAGATGTTCCAACCTAGCAACATTTCTCAGGCCATCGGTTTGGCTAGGCTGCAAGAAGAGACCATTGAGGCCATAATCAGGAGGGCCAGGCAACCTTTCAAACCAACAAACAGTGGATGGCCACCCTCAACAACACCCACTATGGCTATTCCTAAGCTCACCACTACGACTGGGGTAAGATCTGATTCTAAATTCCCTACTGCTAACTCGTTTGTCCCCAAAATTCCATCAAGTTCTACCCCATACCTTGTATCAAACAACTCTATTCAATTCCTAATCAAACGTTTAACACCTAAGGAAATGGAAGCCAGGAGAGATAAGGGACTCTGCTATAATTGTGGTGAAAAATATGTTAGAGGGCATAGGTGTCAGAAGAAGAAACTGTATCTGTTGGGCAAGTGGCATATCATTTAGATCTTCCCCCCACTCACGGATTCATCCAGTTTTCCATGTCTCACTACTTAAAAAGAAGTTGGGCAGTGGCGTGGTTCCTCAACCCACTCTCTGTTGGGTCGAGAAGCCGACCCCAATTCACACCAATCACAAGCACAAAAACACAGACAAGAAAAGAGCAACACCTAATATATGTGGTTCAGCCAAACAACCGACCTACGTCCACGGGGAGGGGGGTTTCACTATATTGAGAAATTACACCGGTGAGATTTGCTTCACAATCACTCACACTCTCCTCTCAATACAATGGAACACAACTCTCACTCTCTCTCTCTCGGTCTCTCCTGCTCTCACTATTTTTCCAGCAGCCAAGCAAAACAAAAACACTACCGTAGTGTTTACAAAAGAGAACAAAGCTGGGCCTAACCGGCCCATTACCAAAAAACAGGCCCACCGGGTGGACCCAACACTCTCCCTCCTATTGGAGATGATGATGTTCCAGCTCCACAGCCTGTGGCTTTGTAGACAGGCGTTTGGTTAAGTTTAAGGGTAGACCTGCTGCCCAAGTGCTGGTTCAATGGTCAAATTCCTTTGCAGAGGATGCCTCTTGGGAGTATTTTCATGAGCTCAAGGCCAAGTTTCCACAGTTTGAGCCTTGTGGTCAAGGCTCCTCATAAGGGGGGTGGAATGATAAACTACTTAATATGGATGGCATGTGATGGATGGGAACAGGCTGATGGGTGGAGTAGCTACAGCGGATCTTTTCTTGAAGAAGTTTTAGTTCGTTAAGTTGTTCGCATATTGCTGAGCTCAGCTGAGGTAGCTGGTGATTCTGTTTTCCTTTTTCAATTCCATTGTATAAAGGGGAGAGGTAGTAAGGCCTGATTGTCATGAATAAAGTTTTAAGGATGGAAGGTTCCCGGTTGTTCCTCTCTAAATCAATACAAATCTATCCCCAATTTCCCCCAAAATTCCTCAATTACTCTTTTTCGGGATCCCCTTTGTATCATCTTCAAGTTGAATTGTTTTGTTTTATTTTCTTTCTGATGCTCATGCCATAAACATATGCCTGCAGGATGAAGAGGATGAAAACAAAACTAATGAAGAGAATGCAGAGGATGAGGACGACAATGAGGATGTAAGTTTATGTGATGCCTACTGTTTCCTAAAGTTGTACTCACAAGTTAAGATTTTATGTAGTACGCTTTTGTGAGAAGCTTATGGGTTGTTTTTCCCTATGAAGTACCGGAAAACCTTAGTGGATGTTGTATCCGTGTCGGACATGGCAAGACACTGACATACTGAGGACACATGGGGATAAGTATGATATGTCAAGTGGCGTGTCCAATTATTTTTATTAAAATTTGTGTGGGACATGTCGAGCAATCGCATGTGTTCACTGAGTTGTATGGGGACACAGCTTGGTGTCACTTGCACCTCAGTTTGTCTTTTTGATGGATCACAATTAAACATAACAGTATATGTAGTTTTTTCATTTGTGCCCAAAAATAATGTTGCGATTGGCTTCGCTGTTGCTGACTTCCCGCTAAGGGAGTCTGGTACTGTTTGATAACTCATTTCTTACCTATTTTCAGTCGGAACAAGTCAATAATGTTTCGGTCGACCATGATGGCTAAAACACCAACTCCCCCGCGGTGTCCATGTCCCCCAATAGTCTCGTCTTAGGTAGCCACTGAATGAATTTGTGAGATCCCATAGTTATACATAAGTGGAGAACACAATTCAGCATCTCTCAAGTTTTGTCATCCTCTCAATCTTCTCCATTACCAAGTTGTCCGCACAATGAGTTAATGCATGCCTTCTCACATTGAAGGGCACAGAAGTATAACATTCACTACTAATTACCCTCGTTCAGAAACTACTTCAATAGTGTAATAAACTGCATTTCTAGAACTGTCTCCAACATATACAAACATAACATCTAAGGCACTGCTTTAATCATTTATTTAAAAACTCTAAAGAAAAGAGCCACGGTTCATGAAAGGCATGTGAGAGCCAAGTTCGTTGGTTGTGAAGAAGATAAAAGCATTCCATATTAAAAGTTACGGTGTCCCCAAAATGACCGGGGACACCAAAGTCATTCCCAGAAAATGTACATTTTTGCCTTAATTGAAACATGTTTGATGTATGTTTGAGTGCCTGTTCCATATTAAAGATCTTTTGGTAGGTGAATTTTTTTGTCTAACTTTTACTTCTCCGGGAGCAGGAGGTGAAACCTTCGAAAGAAGAAATTGCGCTTACTTCAAAGAGTAGCGTGCGCTGCATGCTTACAAAAGTTGCAGCACCATCATCTTCGAAAACTATGTCCACTGCATCATCTTTGAATGCATCAAAAATTACGTCCACTGCATCATGTGCTGGACCTTTCACAGAACATGAAATCCGGGCAGTCTTAATGCAAAAGACTCCTGTGACCACGCGGGATCTTGTTGCTAAATTTAAATCCAGATTGAAAAGAAAAGAGGTAAGTGTTGGTTTTTCATGTTTTGTTGGGTCCTTCATCCTTGTTAACTTCTATTTTTTTTTACCAGGCATCACCCATGTAAACTTTGTTATGACACATTCAATCTATTTTGAAATCTCTTTTTTCTAACCTCAAAGCCCAAGTCGTATGAGAAAGTTAATTAGCCTGGAGAGTATGATCACTTCGGGTGGAGATAAAGGAAAAGTACTTCCTATCTGACTTTAGCTTGTCGACATTGTCTAATCCTTCTTGGTAATTGTTTTCAAAGAGATTATTGGGTTACCAGTGTAGAAGGCTGAATCCAAAAGCAGATCTCATGAACGATCCATTTGTAATCAAAGATGACGTGCTTTTCTTAGAAGCATGGTATTCTCTGGGCATTCTTTCCAGGAGTTTCTTGTTGAAGCTGATGGAGTTCTTTTATGCAGGATAAGGATGCTTTTGCAGCTCTACTGAGGAGAATTTCCACGATACGGAAAACCAATGGGCCTAACTACGTTGTGTTGAGAGAGAAATGACTTCGTGCTGATGCTGCAAAGCTATTTTGCTCTTCAAATCTTCTGCTTTGCCTGGCACCTGCAGACCTGCTGCATACTGGTAAAACCGCTTACCGAAGGTGGTTGAGGCTTTCTTCCTCTACACAAATTCATAGCCAAGAAACACTGTAGGAAATAGTACTTCTATTCCTCTACTGCTCCTGCCCCCTGCCCCTGCCCTGTCCCTCTGATGAAAATAGAGGAAGTAAAAAGAGAGGCAACAAGAAATTAATGGTACTGTTTGAACTCGTAATTCTGCAAACCCTATGCTTTGACATTTTTGAACTCGTAATTCTATGTTTTTACATACTGTAACAGATTGATGGTACTGTTTACTGGTTGTGTTTTCTCTAGCTTGGGAATACCCAATATTGATAGTGGCTTATCCTTGTGTGCAGCACCATGTTCATATTTTTTTGGAAAACCAATTCTGTATCAATCTGTGCTTATAACCAGTCATAAGGAAAGTACAATTATCTGCGTCAATGTAATGTTATGCACTATTTTCATTTTTTGTTTCTTTCTATTCAATTATGTGGTTATGTTTTTTGCGTAAATTTCACCGATGGTACCCCCTGAGGTTTGCCTTAATGACGGATACCTCCTTACTTATGAGAAATAACAATGAGCCCCTTGTGGTTTGTATCTGTATTTGACCGACGCCCCCAATCGACACTAGTTTGTCTAAATACATGATGGAATGATTCAAAAGTGACTTGTATCATTTCAAAATTCACCCTTCTTGATAATAAAAAGTAAAATCAACTCATTTTGAGTCAAAGTAATTTTTTACCAGAGGAGAAGCTATTTTGATTTTTAAAAAATGTTCAATTTTTTTATTAACTGCTTAATTTTACTTCTCTAAAGAAATTTTTTTGTCAAAAAGAATAAATTTACTCCCTCCGTCCCTTTATTACAGTCCAGTATTCCATTTTGGGCTGTCCCTTAATAAGTGTTCATTTTGTAAAGTTAGTGGGTAAAAATTGGTGAATTGTCTATTTTATCCCTAAAAGTAGATTCCATTTTGAAAAGTTAGTGAGTAAAAGTGTAATGATGATGGGTAAGTAGGGAAAGTGGAGGAAAAAGTTGATGTGAAAGGTATAATGATGATGTTTTTTTAATAAGTTGGAGTTACGAAGCAGGACATTTAAAAAGGGACGGAGGGAGTATCACTCTTGGGTCAAAATAAATTAAGACTTGAGATATTTTTATTTAAAAGGGTACAACTTTTGTCAAATCTAGCACATGTTTGGTCGAATAGTTATTGGTTGAGTGTTCGAGAAAACAAACATTGAAATAAAAGGGGTTTATCATAATTTCTCCTACTTAGGGGTATCTATTATGAAAGTAAACCATAGGGGGGTGACAGTGGAATTTACCCTTTGAAAACTCTAAGAACGGGAAATTTCATAGGGCACACTTCACTTATACCCCTGTGGTTTGGGCGACATGTATATTCACTTTGTGACATCCGCACCGCACGTGAAACAAAGTACACCTCCATTAACAGTGCAGGGGTTGTCTTCACAAAGCACATGGGGTGACATAAATCTCCTTCAAAATTTCATTCTCAACTAGATTTTCATGAACTAAAATATTATACTAATAAGCACTTCTTTTGGGTGCATATCGTATGCCCCTAATAAATTCAGAACATTTGTACTGATTCACGATTTTAGTGCACAAGTTCACAACGTCAATACGAAATCTCATAAATAACATTAGTGCATAAGTTCACAATGTCAATACAAAATATCAATTTAGGTTGCATACTATATGCACCCAAAAGCATCAGCCCTAGAGGCTCAGTAATAAAAGTTACCAAATCACAATGTCAGTTTTAACCCCCAAAACAAACATAACATCACCCAACAAGTATTCTCCAGCCTGCTTACGTAGCAAAATAAGTAAAGCAAAGGGTACTACAAGAGAGCTCCTAGAGACTCAAATAGCAAACCAAGAGCCCACCAAACAATGCATGAGAAAGCCCATAGAGTTGGGCCGAGGCAGATGGGGTTGTCGGCCCATCTGCCATGACCTTTGGTGTAACAACTGTATGGCTTAAATGTTTCGCTTGAGGCGATTGTACCTCCACGTGTAGCTTCAATCCGTTCTTGCAACTCTCAGGCTTCCAGCTAGCGAAGTAGCGGATCCCTTCCTTATCGAGGGTTAGGCTGTCTAGGCCGTTGGTGTACATCTTGATCGGGTTGCTCACATCACACGCCTCGTATTCCTCCTTGCTTTGAACCTCCACAACTTTATCCTGGGCTGCCGAGTAGGTGAACCCTGCCCAAAAAATACGATTTTAATTGTACTTGGCTGCTGATTTTGCCACTCCTTTTTTTGTCAACGCCATTCCCCTATAAGTGTATTTTTGGTGTAAAATTACATTTGCAAAGAAATGGCGTTAACAAAAAAAAAAGTAACAAAATCATTTCCCCTTATACTGGTAGCTTTTTATTTTATTTTATTTTGCTTTTTTGTATTTTAAAAGAGGACTGGTAGCTGTTGAAAATATCAAGGTTACCCACCGAACAGTTACTTTTGGCAGAAAGAAAAAGCAAGAAGTACAATAGCCTTCAAGAAGGTTTGTTTTCCTCAATAAAAGGAAGTGGTTTGTGAGAACCTAATTTTCACTTTTCAGGTTAAGTTTCATTGGAACCTGAGGTTTTCTTAATGACATTTTCCTTAATGACAAATTCCTGCTTCACTTATGAGAAACGAAACCAAGCCCCTGTCGTTTCGATGTCCATTTCACCAACTGTTCAGCCAAACACACGATGAAATCCACCGAAAAGACTTATATCGAAAATTTCATCACCTCTTATAATAAAATAAACAATAAATAACTCACTTCTCAATTTTTTTACACCCAAAAGTTATAATTTTGTTTTTTATGACCAAAATGATTCTTTCGACGAGTAAAAAAATAAAAGGCTACAACTAAATATTATTTTATCTTGTCAAAACAACTCTTCCATTGGTAGATTTCATTATTAACTTTCTATTGCTCAAGTTTATCAGCAACCAAACAGGGATTTATTTGTCCGCAGACCTTCCCTTCAGAAACCAACCAAACCCTAGGCTGATACCGCCAACGGGGCAAATTGAGCGGTCTAGCAGAATCCTACCGTCCATTACAACTACCACCACTTTCTAGAGATTCATGCCTGGAACCTAAAATGGATTCTACAATAATGTATTACAGAAAATTGAACCGTGGAGTAAGAATAAATTTCAAAAATCATCTCAACGGGTGATTCAGAGCTTTTTCTTGTTGAATTATAGATTTCGAATAGCGAATCGAAGTTTTTTTCTACTATAACTCGGATAGATTGCGAATTTGTGAAAGTTATTAAAGGATATCTGCAGAATATACCATAAATTGGTTAATGTGCTTGGAGTCCAATCTCGAGGGTAGATTAGAATATACTTTATTGACAGTATTGCACTCTCCTAGAATGTGTACAATAGATAGTCAACTCTACGATAAGATAATGAAATATCAGGGTTACGTTAGTCTTTCAGATCAAATATAATTAGAGAATCGAAAATGAGAATCCAGAAACTCATTCGCGGCCTTGCGCATGATTATCAGATTGTGGCTCTATCACTCAGTTTTGATAATCGTTTATAGCATAATGCATTTTTCTCTGACCCCCACATTAGCAAGAATGAGAATATGTAAAATCTAAAATCCAAAATCTGCACATATATGTACGCAATACGGCAATACCTACGCCAATTCCAATCCCATACTACTTTTCTTCAAAATCTATTCTACGCGTATCATCCAAATACTTTTATTGATTTATTACCCAAAAAATAATATGCACATGAATGTACACAATACGCACACAGAGTACATACATTTTTTTTTTTTGTACTTCGGAATTTAGAGTACAAACATATCAATACTCCACCCACCTTGACGAGTGTGATACGAGTGTGATTGATAGATCTGATTCTGGCGTTTGATTTCACACAGCTTTTCTTTGTATTTTGTTTTATCTTCTTCTTGTTTTATGTTTTATTTTTGTTGTTCGGCTTTTTTAGTTTTACTTTATTTCCGTATTAGGCCTCATTCCGCTAAGGGTCTTATTTTTTAAGTATTTATTTTTCGCTTTACAAGACCGATCATTATCTCACAATACATCACCTTTACATCGAAAAATAAATAGTTATTTTTATTTCACTTAGCGGAACGAATCTTAATATAACCGGAATGATCTTGTTCGGGTAAAAAAATATAGAGAGAAGGGGGTTGGAGAAAGTGGCTTACAGATTTTGTCTCCGACCGCGAAGATTCTGCCGGAGGACCAAGTCCCGAGATCGGAAGAAGCGTCCCACCCACGATCCCCTCCGACCACATGCTGCACTTGGGCGCCGACCCATTTCCCACCGATGCCCACCGAGACAACCACCGTAGCCACAAACAACTTCACCAGTATCACTCCTGCCATCTCTAGAACTAGAAGTATCACCCACACACTCAAGCTTTCTCTCTCTATAAATGGGGCACAGAGGTCAGAGAGGGGGCAGAGGGAGAGTAATATACAAAAGCAACAAAAGTGTGGGCTAAGGAAGGGGCCTATGGGGAAAGGGTTGTTCAATTTGTGCCAAAATTGTCCCGCCAAGAAGGATGATGGAGACCCTCTTTCCACGTAGTTTCCTAGGGATATGGGTTTTCTTTTTCTGTTTTTGGAAGTCTTTGGGAAATGAATTCTATCAATAAACACGGGTGGGAGTTAGGGCTGTAAACTAGCTAAATCAAGCCGAATATTAAAATGTTCAGATTTGTTCATTAAATTTTTTAGCGAATTCGAGTTCGAATCGAACTCAATGAAAATTACAACGAGTCGAATTCGAACCGAGCTTGCCTAGGTTTGGGTCGAACTTGAGCTTGTTCATGACTCATGAGTCTTAATGACCCAATAATATCATATATTTATGCTCTCATACAAGTTTAAAACTGCAAGTAAAATTTTTAGTATGTATGTAAATACGTTTATATACATATAAACTGATAAACACGTATACATAGTAGTAAGTTTTTAGTAATTGTAAACGTTTAAATTTGTACAAATTTTAAAATTTTCACTATGTAACTATATAAAATCCCCATGATATACATATACTTCAGGTTCGCAAGTCTAATCGAGCAGAATACTACTACGTTCATGTTCGGTTCATTTATGAAACGAGCCTAAAATTGAGGTTCAGGTTTGGTTCGTTAAGTAGACGAATCAAATTTGGACGAGTTTTTATCAAGTCGAGTCTCGAACAGTTCACGTACGGCTCAGTTCATTTACATTCATAGTGGGAGCGACCCATATGGAAAGACCATTTGGTTAAATAATTAAAAATCATACGCTACTACAATTTTATATGGGATTCATTTTCAGTGTCTTAAAAAATGATCGGAACTAAGGCTCCGTTTGTTTCGATGTAAAATGTTTTACAATGTAAAATATTTTTTCAGAAAACAACTTCAAACTTTCATTTTCCGGTGTTTGATTGGCAGTTTAAAATATTTTCAGAAATCAACAAAATAGTGTAGAGAGATCTAGAAGGGGGCTTAAATGGTGGAGAGATTTGAGAATATTGGAATTGAACGTGGGTCAGAACTGACGATCGAGGAAACTGAGCAGTGAGAATTGCCGTAGAAGGCAGTGGGTTCATTTCAGAAAATAACTTACGGAAGATTTAAGGATAAATCATTTTCATCTAATTAATGAAAAATGTTTTACATGTAAAATGTTTTCCTCATTTTTTACATGACCAAAAACCGGAAAATAGGTAAAATATTTTACTCAAAAACATTTTACGTCCAAATAAATGGAGCCTAATTGCTTTAAACATTAATTTATGAGTTCTTGCAAAAAATCAGGTCATTCCAATATCATTAATTTATTAAATTTTTGTCTCAGAAAATTAGGGAACAAAAATCGACCAAATTTTTATCGATATTTGAATAAGTTAATTTTTTATCATTTTTTATAGTAAAATCGCTTGTATGAGATTCCAAAATAAATCTCACACAAATAGAGCGTTCATTTGGTTTACACCAAATGATGTACGCATGGAGTGGATTTGTCGATCCCAACTACTCGTATTTTAGGAGTTGAGATTTGTCGATCCATGCCCTACTCTAGGACAGGTATAGGGACTCGTACGTGGTGCTAAAGGCTATTTTATGTACTTTTTTTCTCCAACGGTCAGGATCTTCGGAGGATTTGAAAACCTTGTAGCCTGACAGTAGGGGTCAGGATCTTCGGAGGATTTGAAAACCTTGTAGCCTGACAGTAGGGCAAGGGTGCACGACGAGATTCGAAAATTCCGTCCGGCATCCTGAAAACACTTCCGAAAGAACAATCTTCGGTCGTCTTCCGATTAATCGGCCCGCCCACGTGCGCCCTCACGTGCTGCATCCGGTTTGCCCTCCTCCACAAAACCCGTCTCGTGAGGCATACGTTAACAAAACCTGTAATATAAAGCTTGTGGGATATCCGTTAGATATGGAATTCCACTAGTTATTCCCTCATTCGAGAAATGGTGGACTTGATTTTAAAAGTCAAATAATAACTTATTTTTTGTCTTTATTTAAAAAAATGTATTTGTTAATTTTGTGTCAAATTTTTGTGACTTATTGATTCGTCTCGGCGAAAGAAATCCGAAAAGTATAAAATTTTGATCGAAACTCATAATTTTTTTTAAAACGTAATGCTGTGTTTGGATTGGATTTTGAAATTTTTTTTGAAAAATAGTAGGGGTAATAAGTAGAAAGAAATTGTAGGTGGAGAAAAATAGATAGTACCTAAAACAGTACTGAATCTCCTTCCTTCATGTGCTGCCCAATCGGAACCCTAATACCTTCGCCTGAACCCTAACCTGTAAAACAGACAAGGGGTGAGCGCACCTTTGCCTCTCGTGGCAGAGGCCCTCCGATGCCTAAGTTAGTATCACGTACTGTCTCAAAACCCTAAAAATCAATAGGAAGTGTGGAATGAATGCAACTTATTGCGTACCTTTCTCCTTCAGGTTTACCTCCTCTTTATAGATATGAGCTTACTTGCTTTTTAAGCATCCTTCTCATCCCAGGTCTCCTATCTCGTACAGGAAACCTGGCTCTTCTGGGAATCTCTTACCCAATCAACTGAGATCCCTTCCTCATAAGGTATCTTCTCACCATAGAACTCATCCTTACCGTATATCGGGTCCGTCTTACAGGGCACCCCTATTGCCTTATCTCTTAAGACAATGTTTAATCAAACAACTCTATCTGTTCGGCATATGCCCCTACCGAACAGACAGCACATCCGGATGACTTTCTATGTCATTGGCCCCTCTTGGCCGAACAAAATGCACCGACTGATGACTTCTTATGTCACCGGCTTATCCCAGCCGAACAGATCGTATAATCCGGTGCCTCCTCGTAGCACTGGACCTTACCGCCGCCGTTCATCTTATATGGGGTCCCATATCACTTTCCTCATTACACGGATCTAGAACACCACGTGTTCGGTAACTAATTGCACCTGTTCGGTAACACCTCCCTACAATTGCTCCCCAGCTTTGCTCATTATCACTGCTCGAAGGTGATGAGTAAAGCTCAAAAGTGAACTCAGAGCCGAACAGACCAGATCCCGTGTAGATACAGTCATTGGGCTTCCATTGATGTTTTTTGGCGGTTTAGTCATTATACCATCTCGAGGTAATAAATCCACGTGGCGTACCTCGTACACTACGCATTTAATTCGAACTGACGTTCCGCCTAACGGCGTTTAGAATGCTTATTCTTTTTGATTCTTTTTCCGTTACCTTTCATGTAACGGGTTCTAACGGAGACGTTCCGTCTCCGTTTCTTTCCCTTAAACTCGAAAAGAAGGGTTCTGGGTTTTCATACCAAACCTTCCAACCTTTGCTCTTTCTCTCTCTAAAACCAGTCGCAACTGTTCATCTTCAGTCCGTCATCGCCGCCGTCTGCAAACTCGAATCCTCCTCAGGAATTCTTCACAAATCCTTCGTAAGACTCTCATTTCCATTTTCGTTTTTATTCTGAGATTCTCGTTCCCAGTTCTCTCCTTATTTAGGGTTTTTCGTCCTTTATTCCCAGACTTCAGTTTTAGTATTCCTTCAGTTCATCCATGGCGGGTGAAGCTGACAGCGGCATTAAGCCAGGAAAATTCAGAAAACTTTGCGAGACTCCTGCTGCAATGGCGGCATTTAGGACTAAATATAACATACCAGAAACTGTTGGTTTAGAACTCGCCCCTCTAGGCGCGATTAGAAATGCCTGTAAATGGGATAGAACGTGTATCCCAATCGTGGCTATTGTTGAGGGTGGAGTTCGTTTCCCCCTCGACCCACTACTTCGTCGAACTCTTAACTGGTATCGACTCAATCCCATGCAAGTATCTACTAATTTTTTCAGATTAGTAATGGGGGTTGTAGCTTTGAACAAAATATTGGGGACCAATTTAGGAATCTGGGATATCCAGTGGTGGTATAGCATTGTATTGAATCGAGAATACAATACTTACTACCTTAAAGTGAGAAAGGCAGAGAAGCGTTTCGTGCTTAACCTGCCAGACTCTGCTCGGGACCATGAGATGGACTTCCTCTACGTTACTGGAGCTTTCGAGCCCATGGGTCCAGATGGCCAGGTGGTGGGTGTCCACGTCCCCCACGAATGGGGCTTCCCACGTACGCCTCTGCTTTCTGTTCTTTTAAGTTTTTAGTCACCTTTTGTTTCATATTGAAGTCTCTCACTGAGAGTTCCATTTTTCTGTTGTTTCAGCTGATAACGCCAACAGGCGCCCAAGAAGGGAGCCAAGCTATATCCGAGAAGGGGAGATCAACACAGTCCTGAGATATAAAGGGGTGCCAGGTACACAAACGGCTGGACGAGGACGTGATGCACATGTTCTACTCGGCTATGATCCAGCTTACAAGGGTTTTATAGACAGAAGACTTGCTCACCCAAGTAACAGCGGTGCCTCAACTTCGACTGCTCCCCAAGTGAGAGGTTCAAGACCAAGTACCGTCATAACAATCGCCGGTCAGTCAGGAGAAGTTCCAATCTCCGAGGGAATCCCTTTACCCCGCCTAATTCTTAGGAGATCCTCTCGTCGACAAGAGGCCGCCCAGGAACAACCCGAACAATCAGCTCCCCAACAACATACAAGTCAATCGTCCTCTCCAGGATATTCTCCATCCCCTCCAGATTCAGGTACTATGTCTCACCAACCTTTGAACCTCAGCACCCTTCTCACAATCTCGCCTCGGGGGCGTGGTGCTCCGGGCAGAGCGGCATCCACCGGCCAGGCTCCCCCACCGCCCCGTCGCTCTAGGGGCCCCAATACACGATCCTCCTCTTCTCCTCGAGAACAGGATAGCTCAGTTGAGGCTGCTGATGCCCATCGGGACAAACGCCCAAGGCATCAGGAAACCGGGGCCTCAGAGTCACAAGCTGCAGCTAATGCAAATTTGGGGCCTGTTACTCCTGTTATACAAGTGATCCATGACGCCTGGACCCCTCAATTCACTAGAGGTGACCGGCCAGTAAATGTCGGGGATAGTGCAAGTTCTTTCGAGACCGCACTGGCCCTTGCACAAGGGTTGATGCTGCCAGTGGACATGCTAAAAGAGTCTGCCAACTCTTCCGAACGGCTTTTATCCACTGGTCTCGTCAGTGGAATCAAGGTAATCCCAAGCTGTTATACTTGCTTTTTATCCTATACTCATCTTCGGGATTTCATAGGATGTTTCACCTATAAACTGAGTTTCTTACGATCTTTTCAGTTTATTCAAAAGATGGTTACAATGGGCCAAAGGCTTCAAGAGACTGAGGCTGAGAGGAACCGGCTGATGAACGAGAACACCAGTCTGATCCGATCAGTCACGAGGCTGGAGAGAGAAAGAGATAAAGCTAAGCTGGAAGCTGATGGTATGAAGGTGAAGCTGGATGCTGCTGAGGAAAATCTTCGCCAGGCGCTGTCCGAAATTGACAGCACAAAAAAGGCGGCTCATGAAGATGGGTTCAAGAAAGGGTTTGATGCTGCCACAGCAAGCTATGTGGAGCAAATGCCTGGCATTCAGGACCAGATCTGGGGCGTGTGCTGGGAGACATGCCTCACAAAGATAGGAGCTCCTGATGATTGCAGACTCTGGATAGAAAATGACTTGCCTAGCAAACGTCTCCAGCAACCTCATGATCCTGAGGAACCTGCTGTTGATGATATCGAGGAGCAGATTGATGATTTCGCTGACGCTGATGAAGAGATTCAGATGGAGTCCCAGGGTGCTCAATCTGAATCTCAGGAAAGGAATCCCGATCAATCATCTACTGGAGGAGCAACTACTGAAACCGTGAACCTGGAGGAGCAACCAGCCAGAGATGGCAATGTTACTGCGGTTCCGAGCAATACTACCCCTGAGGTCCAGAACCTGGACTAACTTGGTAAGTCTTTAGCCCATTTGTCTAAAACATTTTGCTGGTCCTGTGTGACCATGATCTTCAGCCCTGCGTGGCATCAGTATTCTTAAATACTTTTAACATGGGTATTTTGGCCCTTCGTGGCAGTACATTGGTTTGCTCGGCCCTTCGTGGCCAAGCGTTTTTATGCTAAGTCTTTCATACTTAGTTTTTTGATATGCCTATCAAGTGTGCATCCCAGTTTTTTCTTACTTAGGAATGTTTCTAAGTCTGTTTTGCATATCTGCGTATGTTCCCCAAGTGTTACGTACTTGGACAGATTTCTAAGTGTACTCATACTTAGCTATTGCTTCTAAGTCTTTTTTTGCATACTTAGCAGAAAATAGGGAATTTTTAAGTTTTTCGTACTTAAAAGATTGGTTAAGTTCCTCGTACTTAAAAGATTAAGTTTCTCGTACTTATAAGTTTCTCGTACTTAAAAGATTAATTAAGTTTCTCATACTTATTGATTTCCTTTTTTATACAATGTTCGTTTGTATGCTGTAAGGTATTTCGTACCTGTTCCAGTTTTTCGTACTAGGACATTTTAATGTAAACAAGTATCTCGTACTTTTAAGTTTCTCGTACTCAGCCGTCCTGTTAAGTTTTATCGTACTTAACAGTGCAAACAAGTATTTCGTACTCAAAATAATCTAACTTTTTATGCAGATATATTTATCACGTATTTTCGTGCGTGCTATGGCGTTCATGCCAATTACCTGCTCCCCAATACGAAGGAGGGTCAACTTGATCGTTGTTCGTATTCATAAGTCAAGAAAGAACTATATACTAGAAACAAAATTGCACGAAAATTGCTACTTTATTCATGATTATGAAACTCAAGGAGTCGTTATGCGTACACCTTGCAACTAAAAGGAGAAAACGATGGAATTTTCTTCGTAATCCCCGCAAAATAACATAATTCTAAAAACAGAATTTAAAACAAAGGAATTGTCTTCGTAATTCCTACACAGTAACATGATCCTAAAACAGAAATAAAAAGAAAGGTCTTTTAAACAAAGAACTTCCTCAAATTGTGGACATTCCAAGGCCTTGGTACCGGGTTCCCGTCCAGGTCAGCCAATCTATAAGCCCCAATGCCCGCAATTTCTGTTACTCGATACGGTCCTTCCCAATTTGCTCCAAGCTTTCCCTCATTAGCCACTTTGGTGTTGCCAAGTACTTTTCGAAGCACAAGGTCTCCAATGCCAAATTCTCGGGGGTGGACGTGTTTATTGTAGCCTTTCATTAGCTGTTCTTGGTATGAGGCCAAATGGATTAAAGCCCTTTCCCTCCTCTCTTCGGCCAGATCAAGAGCAATTTCTAGAGCCCTGTCATTACCCCCACTTTCAACCAACGCAGTCCTATTGGTTGGAAGTCCAACTTCTAGGGGTATAACTGCTTCTGTACCATATGCCAACGAATAGGGGGTCTCTCCCGTAGATCTCCTAGGTGTTGTTCGGTGGGCCCACAGGACCAGGGGCAGTTCATCAGGCCATTTGCCTTTTGCCTTGTCCAGCCTCTTCTTGATTCCATCAAGAATTGTTTTGTTGGAAGCTTCTGCTTGCCCATTGCTCTGAGGGTAGGCAGGGGTTGAGTAATAGTTCCTTATCCCATATTGGGAACAAAAAGTTTTGAACTTTTTCTGGAACTGTGCCCCATTATCTGTGATCAAAGAATAAGGGACCCCAAATCGAGTGATAATGCTCTTCCACACAAACCTTTCTATCATAGGTTCAGTGATTTTGGCCAAAGGTTCTGCCTCAATCCACTTGGTGAAGTAATCAGTGGCTACTAACAAGAATTTTCGATTTCCTGTTGCTTTATGCAGTGGACCCACAATGTCCATTCCCCACTGGGCAAATGGCCAAGGGCTAGTTAATGGTACCAGATCTTCGGCCGGTGTCTTTATCATGGGTGAGAACTTCTGACACTTCTCACAAATTTTAACATAGACCTTGGCATCTTCCTGCATATGTGGCCACCAATATCCTTGGGAGATTGCTCGGTGGGCAATGGATCTGCCCCCAGCATGGCTTCCACATGTTCCTTCGTGGATTTCATGAAGGAATTTTTGGACCATCTCAGGGTGCACACAAAGCAAATATGGCCCAGTGAAGGACTTCTTATATAGCTTTCCCTCGGGGGATAACCAAAACCTTGCAGACTTGGTTTTTATCTTGTGTGCCTCCTTTTTGTCCGTAGGGAGAGTTTCATCTCGTAAGAACTCTACAATTGGATCCATCCAGCTTGGTCCTTGGTTCACGTCCAGGATCAAGTCCATACTTCTTCCGATGCTCGGCTCGGCCAAGTAGCCAACTGCTACCTTTCGCTTGAGCTCAGTTGGGACAGCTGCAGCCAGCCAAGCCAAGGAATCTGCATGAGAATTCTGTCCGGAGCTTATCTGTTCTATACACACCCTTTCGAAGGTATTAAGTAGACCTTTGGCTGCCTCCACGTAGGCTGCCATTTTCTCATTTCGAGCTTCATACTCGCCGGACAGTTGGTTTACGACCAATTGTGAATCACAATAAACTCTGATTCTTTTAACCTTCAGAGTTTTTGCACTGTTCAATCCTACCAGGAGAGCCTCGTACTCTGCTACATTATTCGATGCGCTGAATCCTAGCCGAACAGATTGCTCAATCATAACCCCTCCGGGAGGGAACAAAACAATTCCAATGCCTGAACCAGTGTTACAGGCAGATCCATCAACAAATAGTTTCCATTCCAAAGGGTCCTGTTCGGCAGGTGCCTTACCCTTTCTTTTTGAAGGTTCGACCTTTTGCTCCTGTCTCGTAGGAGGCTGAGGTGCTACAGTTGGTGAAAATTCTGCCACAAAATCAGCCAACACCTGGCCCTTGATTGCAGTGCGCGGCTGATAGTCAATATCATATTGACTTAACTCAACGGACCAAGTTGAGATCCGTCCAGAGAAATCTGCCTTTCGTAGCAGTGATCTTAAGGGAAACTCAGTATAAACCACAACTTTGTGGCTTTGGAAATAATGGGGCAGCTTTCGTGTTGCTGTCCTTAACGCAAGGACTAGTTTCTCAAGGGGCAGATACCTCGTTTCTGCGTCTAGAAGTGTTTTACTAACATAATAAACTGGGATCTGTTCGGGTCCCTTATCCCTTAACAGAACTGCACTTACAGCATGTTCAGAAACTGCTAGATACAAAACCAAAATCTCACCTGGGTCTGGAGTTGACAAGAGGGGAGCTTGAGCCAAATACTTTTTCAAGTCTTGGAATGCCTGCTCACATTCTGCTCCCCATTCGAATCCCTCTCTTTTCTTGAGCAACTGGAAGAAAGGCCTACACTTGTCGCTTGAACGGCTGATGAACCTGTTTAGGGCCGCAGCCATCCCTGTCAGCCTCTGGACTTCTTTCGTAGTTTTAGGGCTTTGGAGCTTTTGTAAGGCCGTTATCTGATCAGGATTTGCCTCGATTCCTCTCAGAGTTACTAGATGGCCCAGGAATTTCCCAGAGCCAACTCCAAACGCACATTTCGAGGCGTTGAGTTTTAACTTGTACTTCCTCAGAATTCCAAAGGCTTCTTTTAAGTCCTCAATGTGCCCCTGCCTGGTCCTGCTCTTGACTACCATATCATCTATGTATACCTCCATAGTCTGGCCAAGAAGTTTCCTAAACATGATTGTGGCCAGCCTTTGGTAGGTTGCTCCTGCATTTCTTAGCCCAAAAGGCATAACGCTGTAGCAGTACAATCCTCGTGGTGTAATGAAGGAAGTCTTCTCCTGATCAGGCCCAAACATGGCAATCTGATGGTACCCTCGATATGCGTCGAGAAAACTCATTCGTTCATACCCAGCAGTGGCATCAACCAACTGATCAATCCTTGGGAGAGGGAAGCTATCTTTAGGACAAGCTTTATTCAAGTCTGTGAAGTCTACACAGACACGCCACTTCCCATTCTTCTTTTTTACGACCACTGTGTTGGACAGCCACTCTGGGTAATACACCTCTCTTATTGCTTTAGCCTCTAGCAAACGGTCCACCTCTTCAATAACAGCATCAACATGCTGTACTGCTGCCCTTCTTTTCTTCTGAATAACGGGCTTGTGTTGCGGGTCGACATTTAGGTGGTGACAGATCACGTCTGCATCCACTCCAGGCATCTCCTCTGGTACCCATGCAAACACATCAACATGTTCTTTCAAGAAACCTATCAATTCGGACTCCTCCTCATCCGGTAGTGACTCTCCAATTAGAAAATATCTTTCGGGATCAGTTTCGTTGATCTGTATTTTCTTTAGGCCTTCCACTACTTTGTCTGTTGGATTTCTCCCAACATCTTCAACAGTTGGTTGATCTGCCTCTACTGTATGGACTTGATGGGCCTTTGGAACTTTCTTGATGATTGAAATCAGGCACTGTTGTGCTGATTTTTGGTTCCCTTTTATCTTTTCGATCCCGTGGGACCCTGGGAATTTCACCATCTGGTGATAGGTGGAAGAAACAGCCCTCATCTTGTGTAACCAAGTCCTTCCTATGATTGCATTATAGGAGGATGGTACATCTACAACCAAAAAATCCGTTCTCAGGACTACTGTTCCTGCCCGAACAGGCACTGTCACCTTTCCAAGGGGCCATACGGCGCTTGCACCAAATCCAACCAAAGGCGTAATAGACTGTTCCAAATCTGTCTGTTTCAGCCCCAACTTTTTGAATGCATCGTAATACAGTACCTCTGTACAGCTCCCTGAATCTACCAGGATTCTTTCAATGTCATATTCCCCAATTCGTAGGGTTATGACTAATGCATCGTTGTGGGGTACTTGGACCTCTTTCAGATCTTCATCTGTAAAGACTATAGCTTCATTAGGCATATCATTCTCTCGCCCCCTTTTGTTTCCTACTCGCATTACATACTGATCATGTTTGACCTGCCTCTGCATCAATCTCACCTCATTTCTCGTATAAGGTGTGGCCAATCCATGTATCATATGGATCACCCCCCTAGGATTCTGCTCGTAATCCAATTCCATTGCTTTCCCTTTATCTTTGGGATCGTCCTGAATAAATTCCTTAAGGTAACCACGAGAGACCAAATCATCGAGATGTTTCTTGTACATCTCACAATCCTCTGTCATATGACCCCAATCCTTGTGGTAACTGCAGTGCTGATTCGTAGCACGTTTTGCTTCTTTATCTCCACCTAGACTCGGGGGCCATTTGAAGAAAGGCTGATTCTTTATTCGATAAAGAATCCTATAGATTGGCTCTTTCCAAACAGTGGTTATCGAAAAGAATGACTTAGGATCAGGCGCCTGCTTTTCCTTGTAAGGCTCTTTCTTAGCCTGCCCATACTCTTTCCTATAGGTCTTGGGCTCTGGCTTATCAAACTTCTTTGCTGGAGTTTTTGGCTGTTCGGCAACAACTCTGCCCTCCTCCCGGAGTATGTCATCCTCCATCCTTGCGTGTTGTTCGATACACTCCATTAGCCTGGCCAACGATGCCACAGGATGCTTATTCAATGACCGGCGTAACTCTCCCCGAACAGGCAAGCCAGTTTTGAAGGTTGCAATAGCATACTCCTCACTGCAACTGTCTATCTCGTTAAAGGTCTCCCAATATTTCTTTGCATAATCTCTGATCGGCTCGCCATCCTCCTGCTTCATCATTGAGAGACTTTCGAACGTCTTGGGAGCCTTTCTACTCGTTAAGAACCGAGCAGTGAACTCTTCTGCTAGCTGTGTCCATCCTCGTATGGAACGTGGTTCCAACTTATGGAACCACGATAAAGCAACCTTTCCCAAGCTCGAAGGGAACATCTTGCACATGATGGCATCATCCCCATCATGCATGAACATTGCCTGTTGGTAATGTTGCACATGAGCAACGGGGTCTGCATTTGTCTCGTAAAGCACGAACGACCCGTGCTTCACTCTGCTCGGCAGACGCGCATCCTGTAGCCTTTTTGAAAAGGGTGACGCTGCTATATTACTTAGGGCCCGCCTTGCTGCTTCTCGTGCAGTCATAGACCCATCCTCTCGCTTCTTGGATTCGTGGGTTACTGCCCTGTTCCAATCACTAGCAGGTCTCTCATACCTGTCTCTGGGGTGTTTTCTTACGCCCTCCTCGGGTGAGGAGCTCCTGCTCCTGCTTCTGTAACGTGGGGGAGCCCTTTGCTTGTTTGGGCTCCTGCTTCTTCTTTTTCGTGAAGAGGCTCTCTTTTTGGGAGGAGTGGGGGTTCTGGATCTGCTCCTCCTTCTTCGTGAAGGAGCCTTTGTGTACCGCACCATGACCAACCCATCTCCCTTGGACCCCCTTTCTGCTAACCCAGAATCCTCGGGGTGTTCACGGATCCGCTCTAACTCTCGGATCTCGTGTTCCCTTTTCCGTATTAGTCGAGCATATTCCTCGACTTCCTGCCTCTTTTTATCGAGGATATCCTCGTTGCTATGCACACTTTTTGAATGTGCAACCGATTCTCCCCTGTGATGGGATTTGCTCCTTCGCGTGGAGGTTGTGGCCGTTTTGCCCTCCTCGTTCTTGGAGTTGTCATGGATGGCAAGAGGATCCCTGCTCGTGGTCCTCTTATCATGTCTGCTAGTTGGTTTTCTCGGAGCACCTGGTGGGGACTTATCCCCTCCGCCACCAGCCTGATTTTTGTCATTGATCGGTGTGACTGGATCTACCTCCACCATGGTCGTATTTCAAAAGGGAACTCTTTCGTTTCCCACAGACGGCGCCAATTGTAGGTGGAGAAAAATAGATAGTACCTAAAACAGTACTGAATCTCCTTCCTTCATGTGCTGCCCAATCGGAACCCTAATACCTTCGCCTGAACCCTAACCTGTAAAACAGACAAGGGGTGAGCGCACCTTTGCCTCTCGTGGCAGAGGCCCTCCGATGCCTAAGTTAGTATCACGTACTGTCTCAAAACCCTAAAAATCAATAGGAAGTGTGGAATGAATGCAACTTATTGCGTACCTTTCTCCTTCAGGTTTACCTCCTCTTTATAGATATGAGCTTACTTGCTTTTTAAGCATCCTTCTCATCCCAGGTCTCCTATCTCGTACAGGAAACCTGGCTCTTCTGGGAATCTCTTACCCAATCAACTGAGATCCCTTCCTCATAAGGTATCTTCTCACCATAGAACTCATCCTTACCGTATATCGGGTCCGTCTTACAGGGCACCCCTATTGCCTTATCTCTTAAGACAATGTTTAATCAAACAACTCTATCTGTTCGGCATATGCCCCTACCGAACAGACAGCACATCCGGATGACTTTCTATGTCATTGGCCCCTCTTGGCCGAACAAAATGCACCGACTGATGACTTCTTATGTCACCGGCTTATCCCAGCCGAACAGATCGTATAATCCGGTGCCTCCTCGTAGCACTGGACCTTACCGCCGCCGTTCATCTTATATGGGGTCCCATATCACTTTCCTCATTACACGGATCTAGAACACCACGTGTTCGGTAACTAATTGCACCTGTTCGGTAACACCTCCCTACAGAAATGTTAGAAGTAAGAGGAATCTAAAGGAAATTTTTTAGAAAATTTCTTTTTGAATTGCAAAAAGAACAAGGTATACTTTAACTTCTCAATCTAAACTCACCCAAAGCACGATACTCGTAATCGAGATCTTCAGTATCATTATTTAGCCGTTCCACTTTCTCCCACAATTTTCTTTAAAAAAAAAAGAAGGTAATTTCAAACGAAAATATAACAAAAATAAAAAATAATTTTTTAATTTTTTTGCACTGTTTAAAAGATCTCAATGAGATCTATCAAACAAGATCTATATTGGTAGAAAAATTATTTACGTAAACACATAATTTTTGAGTTTGAAATTGTCTTCTTTTTCAAAATATTCTTTTTCCACAAAAGTGGAACGGCCAACCTTCTTGAAACAGTGAACAGAAACCCGTGGCCCGTACAACCAGTTTTGGCCCACTGGTACGGAAAGATACTTTGAAGGGAAATTTATATAAATGGTGCTCCTAGTTTCATCTGAGTCTTATTTTCGTTCTTCAAGTATCAATTACAATTCTTTTGACCTTCAAGTTTGGTTTCTGTACCAAATTGGTCCAATTTATAACTTCTGTCAGCCTAATTGGATAGAAAAAATCAAATTGATAGCAGTTTGGACGTTGCAGTTCGTACCAAGTTAGTCCAATTGATAACGTCTACCCTCAATCTTATTTTTTTTGGTCCAGTTTGGCTAACAGACGTTATCAATTATACCAACTTGGTACAAAAATCAAACTTGAATGTCAAAAGAGTTACAATTAATATTTGAAAGACAAAAATGAGACTCGTGTGAAACTAGAATAACTATTTCTATAAATTTCTCAACTTTGAATTAGTTGCTTTCAAACCCGGGCTGCCCAGTCATCTCTAGCCACTACCTCTCAAGATTTAAGTTCAAAATTTACTTTTAGAAAAAGTATACATTTTGTTTTTATTCAAATTTTGTTTGTGTTAAGTTTTGCGCCAAACTCTGGTAAATTATTGAAAATTAAAAAAATAAGATAGAGACATATTTATTTATTTATATACGATATTTTATTTATTTATTTATGATAGGTCCCGAGAATATTCTTCGTAGTCGGTTTCTATTAATTTTTTTAAAAAGGAAAAAACGAGGAAATATCTATACCTAAATAGTAATACGAATTTTCATGAATCAATATTTTTTATACTTAAAAGTGGTTATTTCTCAAAATATTTGGGTAAAAATAAAAAAATTTACTTCGAGAAAAAACTTGGGCGTCTTTTCCATCTCATCCACACTAATCAACAAGTTTTACTCCCTCCGTCCATTTATTACAGTCCAGTATTCCATTTTGGGTTGTCCCTTAATAAGTGTCCATTTTGTAAAGTTAGTAGGTAAAAGTTAGTGAATTGTTTATTTTGTCCCTAAAAGTATATTCCATTTTGAAAAGTTAGTGAGTAAAAGTGTAATGATGATGGGTAAGTAGGGAATGTGGAGGAAAAAGTTGATGTGAAATGTATAATGATGATATCTTTTTAATAAGTTGGAGTTACGAAGCAGGACATTTAAAAAGGGACGGAGGGAGTAGCATTTTACCATCTCGTTCACACTAACAATAAATTTGTCGACAAAAAAAAATAAAAAATTGCTACAGTAACTTTACTCATAAACTCATCTACAACTTATTCACTACTGAAAATATTTGACATTTCTCCACAACTTATTCACTACCGGAAACACCTAACACTACAACAAATTCTAGATGTTGCTACAATTGTCACTACTTGTAAGTTTTTCGTCACAACATTGTTGCAGTGACAAAATATTTTTGTCGCCATTTTGTCACAATAAGCCTGTAGTAATAAGTTTGTTGTGACAAACTTTCCAACCCGTCGCAAGAAACCAAAAGTTGTGGTGACCACAAGAGTTTGTCACAAAAATTTTTAGTAGTAGTGACAAAATATTTTGTCGTAATATGAAATTCTTTTGTCACCATTAGGCTGACGTTTGTCACAATAAGTTATTTCTGTAGGGTATAAAAATCTTATACTGACAAACAATTTTGTGGCAAAAACTCAAACTTTGTCATTGGAAAGTTGTTGAGGCAAAAAAAATTTGTAACTATTGGTAAGGTTATTTTGTCATCATAAGCTTGTGGTGAGAAAAGACTCATTCATCACAAAAATAAAACAATAGTGACAATTATTTCGTCACAACATCATTATTAATTTCATCACCAGAAGCATAATTTTGTCACAAAAATATTTGTCCAGACACAATTTGTCACAAAAATATTTGTCCAGACACAATTTGTGACAAAAAAAATTAGTTCGCCACAACAAAACTATACAAGATATTTCATCACAATAAGAGGAGCAATTGGGATGAAGTGATTTTGTCACAATAGATTACTTTCTTGCAATAAAATCGCCTTGTCACCACAATCAAATTATTATTAGTTTGGGAGAGACGTGCTTTTGTGACAAAATTTTACTGAAATCAAGTGCCAAAGTATTTTGTAACTATCACAAATTCATAACTATCACAAATCCACACTGATTCAAAAGCATAAATCTTATGCAGTTGACAATTCCACAACTTTCATTAACCAAACACAAATTAACCATGTTAAACAAGTATTTCCTAAGAAAACATTTGCAAATAAAGAGATCACAAGCAAAGCAAGCTATGACATAGTCATTTGTCTCAATTATAAACAATACGAGACTACCTTTTAACTACTAAAAGAAATATTGTTCGAACCAAAACCTAAGACACCAAATCCAACATAAGGATTTGAATCCTTTGCAAATGTGTTTGAACATGTAGCCATCCCTTCAAAATTTTCAACCACCTGCAATAGTAAGAGTAAATCTTAAATTAGTTGAGAATATTTTCTTTGTTTGATCGGTAAAAGAAATTATATAGAATATAAAAGAAGAGTACATGGAAAGAGAAATAGTGGGTTGATGAGTAATCAATACCGAAAAAGTAATGTCAAAAAGCCTAAACTATAAGAGAAAAAGGCTAAGAAAGTAAGGCAAATGGCTAGTACTGGTAGACAATCAAAATACATAAAAGCTAGACATTCAATTAGCATCTTAGCAAATTATGAATTGCACATGGCCTATTTAACTTGATTGATAGCAAACTTGAGAAGCTGTAGCAAAGAATGAAGAGGAGCAACAACATGGTTGGTGATGGATGTGGGTGGCAATAATGAAAAAAAAGCACATATTGCACATGTGTCCAATGCATAACATATAACATATTCATAGCAACAAAGCAAACTAGTATATTCACTTAAGAGCTCAATTCTGAACCAAACCATTAACCTAACTTCGTAACTTAGCAGCATCACCAATCTAGAAGAACAACAGCAAGGGAAACCAACAGTCTCGAACACGAATACGATAGGACACTCTCCAGCCACACCTAAATACGTTCCCAATTCGATATGATATGTTGCTCAATAAAAGTGGAAAGTGACCAATAATGAATACCACATAAGCATGTAGAAAAAGTTCTACAATCAAAATCTTTGGGATTATGTTCCACTGATTGTACGTCATTGAATTTTCTCACAAAGTACCCATTTAAAAACTCCCATAGAGTCAGCATACTATTCCATAAAGTGATGTCAAGCCTTAACCCAATTAAGTGCATAAGTAAACAGTAAATAAGAAAAAAAGTGATGGTTTCATCAGAATTAAGTTACCTCGAGGCGTTTAGAAAGGGGTGCTTTTAGAGCAGCAGTCACGCGCTTCCAATAGAACACATGAGGCGGGCCGAGTAAGCGAGTGAGGATGCCTATCTCCATTTTGAATATTTTTTCTGCAGGTCCCACAGGTAACCATTAATCTTCATCGAAAATAACTCCTCTTATCTTCCCTCCAGTATTGAACCGCCTCTTAACCTCGAAACCTCGTGCGACACCACGACCTCTTTTAACAACAGGGGCTGCCTCAATCTGCGGCTCAGCATCAAGAGTTGGTAGGGGTTGGGTAACCACATCTGGATTTGGTATCGATCGAGTCACTTTATCACTTTCTGTTGCAGAGCCTTATGATTAGAGCCTTACATTTCAAAAACCCAATAGAAAAACCTCTGATGGTAATTTTCAAATTGTACAGATTTTAGTTTGCCCATTGTAACTCCCGAGATTCGCAACTATATTTTGTTGTTGGACAAGCCAATCAAGTTTTTCTAAGGGCCGGAGACGCAACGGCTATGCAATTGGGTAATACTAAAGGCCGAAGCACATGCGATGCGTGTGCAAGTTTAATTTTGCATATTTTTTTTTAAAATTCGATCAAATAAACAATATGGGGTAAGTTATTGGTTCATATTTCGTGAAGATTCAACTTGCACACGCATTGCATATGTAATTACTTTGCGTATTTATGGAGAAATCAAGCAGGCATTTGATCAAACAGGTAGCTTTCACCTCTGCACATTCAACCCCGTTGTCGAATTCATATTCTAAAAGTGACCTAGTCCCAGGTTAGTGTAGGGTGTTACTTATATTAGATGGGCCTTGGTCATCCTTTTCATAAGGCACCAATTTGTTACTGAGGGAAAGAATAGATTAGAAAAAACCCCAAATTTCACCACTGCACCGAACAATACAATTCCACTACTTCCACAAGCAAGACCAAACTATAATGCCCAATGAAGGGAACAAAGCAAACCAAGTAGGAAACAATCATGAGATTAGTTATTTACGCACAAAAAAAGAAAGAAAAGTAAACACAGATTCCATTATTGAACCACTCAAACCCATAAATAGGTGCAAATATATCTCTTCGATGTGGAGAATATGATTACCTTGAGATGAAAACTCCTCTCAAGCAAAACTTTTTCCTCTGAAATCCGCCGAAGCTTCACAACCCTAGAGTGAAGAGGTGTGTAAAGAATCGAATTTGAGGGAGTCGTGGGTGATAGGAGATCGACAGAGCAAAAATAGGTAACTCCTTTACCACGAAAATTTTTAGTGGGTGATAGGAGAACCGACAGATCGAGCCAAAATTCCTTTGCCGCAAAAATTCTTAGGGTAGTTTCTAGCGTACATAAAATTTCAAAATACCCCCCAACCTTTATACCAAAATTCAATTAGACTCCCAACCTTTTAAAAACTTCAATTTTACTCCCAACGTTATCTTCCGTTAATCAAAATGCCCCCTTCCGTCCAAATGACTAACGGATTTCGTTAAAAGCTCCGTTAAATATCGTCCCGATCGAATTTTGATGATCCGAGCCGCTCAATGTGTTCAAAACGTAATTTTAAGGGTACTCGCGAGAAATCAGCAAAAAAAATGACTGTGAATGGCTTCATCTGAACAGTTTTCTATCGAATAATTTAATAAAAAAACTATTCAGATGAAGCCCTTCCCGGTCATTTTTTTTGCTTATTTCTAGCGGAGACACTTAAAATCATGTTCTAATCACATTGAGCGGCTCGGATCATCGAAATTCAATCGAAAAAGGGGAGGTGCAGACCGAAGCAAAATCCGGACTTCCGGACTTGAACAAAATCCGGATCGATCCGCACCTCCCCTTTCCCAATCGAATTTCGATGATCGGAGCCGCTCAATGTGATTAGAACGTGATTTTAAGAGTATTCGCGAGAAACTAGCAAAAAAAATGATCGGGAAGGGCTTGATTTGAACAGTTTTTTATTAAACTATTCAATAAGAAACTGTTTAGATGAAGCCCTTCCCGGCCATTTTTTTTGCTGATTTCTCGTGAGTACCCTTAAAATCACGTTTTGAACACATTGAGCGGCTCGGATCATCGAAATTCGATCGAAACGATATTTAACGGAGCTTTTAACGAAATCCGTTAATCATTCGGACGGAATGGGGCATTTTGATTAACGGAAGATAACGTTGGGAGTAAAATTGAAATTTTTAAAAGGTTGGGAGTCTAATTGAATTTTGGTGTAAAGGTTGGGAGGTATTTTGAAATTTTCCCTTTTTTTTTTGGGAAAATCTGAAATCGAGAAAGTTGTGGAAACTGACAATAACTAGGGCCCACTTCTGGTCCCGCATAGATGATCCGAGTCATTCAATAGTTTTAAAATTAAAAACCGAGTAGACCCGTGAAAAATCAGCTCAATCTGATATGTGTAAGTGCTTGATCCAATTTTTCATATTTTTTACGAATCTAGAATAGGAATGGAAAAAATGAAAGATTGGATTGAGCACCTACACATATCGAATGGAACTAATTTTTCACAAGCCCACACAATTTTTATTTTAAAATTATTGAACGACTCGGATCATCTATGCGGGG